>ML681984.1:19278375-19482443 GCA_007922195.1 Podocnemis expansa | reverse complement strand
TTTATCAGCAAATTGTCATCATGCCTTAAACCAGCTAAAGTAGGGGTCTCAAAGTAAACTCAAATCACCACGAGGCGCATGAGAACTAGTAAGGACTAGTATATTAGCCCAAGGGCTGCACCACGGAAACCTTGTCATACAACTATATTGCAAATATTGGTAACAACAGTGTCATTGTGGGCTGCAGGAAATACCGTTAGGGGCTGCATGTGGCCTGCGGCCATGTGCTTGAGACCCCTGAGCTAAAGTATGTGCTGGCTTCTTTCCTATCCAGCTTTTTGTCTTAGGTAAGAGGGGTAAAGCTGGAGTTACTTGGACTGATAACATTCCAGCCAACAAGCATGAGAGATTGGTTAGTCATAGGCTCATTTCATTTCTCAAATATATAGGCAGGTGACTGTCGCAGAAGATACCTTTACTGGCCATAAGCATCAGCAGCCCAAATGACCACTAGGACTTTTTGTTGCTGAGGGTACATGAAGTCTGATTCCTCCTCTCCAGCAGTGGGGGCAGAAATGGGAGTCAATTCAGTATTATTCCCTCTTCAGAGGTCAGAAAAGCAGAGGTTAAAGTAAGGGGGAGCACACCAGAATGCCATTCCGGGACCCACAAATTTTAGGGGCCATCGTTCCAGGGCCCCTAGAAATAGAATAATGAGGTGGAATGCAGCATTCTGATGCGTTCCCCCTTACTTTAAGTCCCGCCAAACTGGGCTTCCCTTTTGGGCTTTTGGGTTCCCCAAGCAGTGGGGCAAACAGCAGCAGCAGCACTGCCAGGAACAGCAACTGCAAGGTGGTGGTGGGTGGAGAGCGCAAGCTGCAGCGCTGCCGGGTTGGCTAGGAGTGATCTCCCCACTCACAGCAAATCTGGAAGCCCCGCACCATGTGCTCTCTGTCCACCGCCATCTTGCAGTCACTGCTGCTGCTGTTTGCCCCACTGCTCGGGAAATCTGCGAGCCCCAAGGGGAAGCACAAGGCGCTGTGCCAGTGGGAGGTGGTGGACGTGATGCACTGGAGCCCAGGGATGGGAATGGAGGAGTCTCGAGCAGCGTGAGTTGCTGGAGCAAGGGGTTGGGATGGAGGGCATTGGGGGTGCTTGGGAGGGGTCGAAGGGGCCATGGGGACAAGGAGACTGCGTAGGGGCTGGGGGGGGCTCAGTAGTGGTGGAGGGGACTATGAAGGGCTGGAGTGGGGACTGGGTGCAGGGCTGGGGAGGGATGGAGGAGGTTGGGGGACTGGAATGGGGGCTAGGGACAGAGAGGAAATTGGTGGAGGGATCATGGGGGCTGAATGGGGTGGAATGAGGGAATGGAGATGGGGACAGAAGAGGGCTGGGGACGTGTGGACGGGGTTGGGGCTGATGAGGTTGGAGTGAAGACTGGGGGCGGGGGGTTAGAGTTTAGGGAACAGGGATGGGGGCTGAGGAGGACATAGGAAAAGAGGGATCTGATGTGGGCACTAGTGGACAAGGTTGGGTGATGTGGATTTGAGCCTGTGCTTCATTTGTGAGGAAAGAGCTCTTTGTTTTGCACTCACATTATAACTGGCACCCGCACCTACATGAAGAGGGCCCGGACAATATAGGAAGATTAGGGGGGTTCCAGATCCATCAAATTATATTTTGACCACTGCAGGAAGGGGTGGCTCACAAGATTTCCGTCTCCCCATAGTCACTGGACAGTGAACGCAGAAAAGGGAGACAATACACAGTTTAAGTCTTGCTCACTGGCAATGAGATAGAAATAGCAGACAACACACAGCAACTTCAGTGGCACTATACAGGACCAGATACTCCCTCCAGCTGCAGGATTAGAAAGGGGATGTAGCTTACAGTCTTATTCTTACTTGGAATCAAAAAGCTGTCTGAGAAACGCAGGTATCTCTAGATGCCAGGATATTTGATGGTCTGAAAGGTAATGTAACACAGGTACCTGACTAAATCTGGCAGATGTCATTAGCAGGAATAACTTCTTCTGTGCAATTATAGGTAATACAAGCATCTTTGTATTGTTGGTATGAGGCCACTTTCATGATGAACTAACTGAATGCAGGTTTTTTGCACAGATTTGAAACTACTGTTGCAAACTCAGACAGTGTTTTAATGCCTTTACAATCTGACAAACAAAAGGACTTCTTGGATAATTTGATCATCATATAAAAGTTTACAGCTGAATGGGAATTAAGCACAAAAGAGCCTAATTTTATTCACCAAATTCATGTGCTACATATAAAGCCGATGTGCTGCAGAGAGAAATGTTGCTCCTATTCAAATCTGCTCCTCAACTATTAAATTCAGTTAGTACAAGAAAGGCTCCCTAGAGCTAAGAAGTTAATCTTGGCATCCCTGGCAGAGAATACATAGCAAACTTGGCAAAGCACATGCATATTGTCTCCTAATTGGCACTGGTACCCGCCCCCTGCCGGGGATAACCTACACCTCCCCAGCTGTGTGGATCTTTGTTCAGAACCCCCTGTTCTTCCTGTGGGAGTACTTTTTTTTATTCGAGCTCGACTTGATCTAAATGGGTTAAGGTGGACAAGGTCAAAATCTGATCCCAAAGTGCCCTCACCCTGCTCTGTATGTCAAGGCAGATAGACATTCTTCCTTAAAGCAGTGGGTCCCAACTTTTTCTTGGCCACAGTACACCTTGATACCTTTAATTATTTTGAGGCACACCAGCATACAGTCTCCAAAGGGAACTCATGAATATTCATGACTCAGTCCAGACCTCTGAGAAGTTTTTCAAAAAGTCCATGGCACAACTGCTCAGGCTTTATGGCACACATGTGGGCCATGGCACATTGGTTAGGAAATGCTGCCTTAGAGACCTGATCTAAGTCCACTGGAGTTAATGGAAAGACTCCCCCTAACTTCATCAGGCTCAGGGATGGAATACAAGGAAGAGATGCAGTAAAACTGTCGCTCTCTTTGCCCAACAGAACCCAGTTTTGTGTTCAAGACATTAAGCTGAGGAAGACTGCAACAAAGCCAAAAGTTTATTTAACCAGAGTAGAGAGGTGAGTAGCAGGGAGCTAGCCTTAAGAGATATGGGCAGCTGAGGACCATTAGTTTAAAAGGGGTAGTTAAAGTTAAAAGGCAGAGTTAAGAGGATCGAGAGAGGCTATAAAAGACACTTGAGGATCAAAAACTATTGGCTTACTCAATCTTCTTGAAAGTCAGTAGAAGTCCCATATTCAAAGTTAGCTGCAATTTTATTGCCATCAATATAAAATCTTGGAAAGGCTGATTAGTATGCACAAAGAATTAAAACAGTAGCATAGTTAATGCCAATCAACCCAGTTGTTGGAGAAATTGGTCTTGTCAAAAAAGCTTGATACTGTATCATGAGATTACAAGTTTGATTGATAAAGGTAGCTATGTAGACTTAATAGACTAAGACTTCTTTTAGGCATTTGACTTCGCACTGCATAATATTCTGGTTTTAAAATAAGCTCTGTGACAAATGTTGTACCCTTCCATGTTGATTAAAACTGCTAGCTGGTAGAGCTACAAAAATCATTGTCAGTGTGAAATCAGCATACACAAGGGCCCTGTCTGGCACCCACTGCTATCCAATATCTCTGCCAATGAGCTGGAAGAAATTATAAACACACCCATATTATTGCACAGATCACAAGAACTGGTGCAATGGTAAATAATTATAGAGTCTTCTACAGTGCAAGCTGGGTTGCTCAGCAAGCAGAGCTCTCTTGAACTACTTGCATTCTTATATAGCCAAATGCTAAGACATTCATTCAGGAAGAAAGATGGGGGACTTTATTTTGGAAACCAGTGACTATGAAAGGGGATGCGGGGTCATGCTGCATTACGAACAGAAAAGGAGCTCAACATGTAATGTGGTAGCTAAGGAAGCTAACACAGCTCTTGGATTTATAAACAGGGACACCTTAAATAGAAGTAGGCAAATGTAATTCTCACTATATAAGTGAGAATGATACCATTATTAAAATACTGTGTACAGTTCCTGTGCCTATGATGTCGATTTATTCGAAAAGGTCTAGAAAATGATGACAAGATGGATTCAAGGTCTGGGCAACATGCCTCAGAGTGAGAAACTAAAGTAGCTCAATCTTTCTAGTTTATCCAAAAGAAGACTAAGAGATGACTTGATCATGGGCTAGATGAGCACAAGATGGGGCAACAGGCCATCCGATGATCAGTGGTATGGGGCACAGAACTGCTCCATGGTTGGGGAGGGGACATCCAGCTCCTCCAGCCCCAGAGCCACAGCAGGGCACAGAACATGTGCCTCCAAAAGTGGCTTCATTTTTATTCCTGTGCATGATGGAGATAAGAAGTATGATAGAAGAGGGGAGGCAGTAGCAGACAAAGTCATACAACCCAAGTTCCAAAGGGGCAGCCATGTTAGTCTAGTAAAGCAAAAAAAGCAAGGAGTCTTGTGGCACTTAAAGACTAACAGATTTATTTATCACATTTGTTGCAGTATGACCTGATCCCATGTCTTACACTCCCCTGCATTTATTTTCATCCCATTCTGTAAGTCTCCCCTCTTCAAAGTGTCTGATGAAGTGGGATTTTCTCCCAGGAAAGCTCATGTGATGAATAAATCTTTTAGTCTTTAAGTGCTACAAGACTCCTTGCTTCTTTTTGCATACAACCCAATGGCTGGAAACTGAAACTAGACAAATTAGGATTATAAATAATGGAAAACTCTTTTAATAGTGAGGGTAAGCAATGAGTGGCACTAGTTACGTAAAGGTGTGCTGGAATCTCCATCACCTACCGTCTTTACGTCAGGACGGGGTGGATGTAACAGACACAAATGCCTATTGTGATTTCCTGTCTTTGGGTAAATAATGGTCTGAAGTGATTTAATCCACTTCACGCCTTTCACTGCATCAGCAACTCCTGCTTCTCTTTCCTTCTGTGGGTACTGACTCAACCCCCTGGTACAAGACCCTATCCAGCCTGCCTCTTTCCTCAACTTTTCCCTCATACATTTACATAGTAAATAACCCCCGCCCCCAACTGGCTTATATCAGCTGAATTGGGCTCCAGGAGCCTCAAATGTTTCACTGCAGTGCAGACTTTTAGAATCAGCCTACAGCCTGAGCTCTTGGACCCTCACAAATCACAGGGTCCTACTGACAGTCCCAAACCAGAAGTCTACACATAAGTTAAATGACCGCTTAGCCTAAGCATGAGTTGAGCCGTGAGTTTGTAATTGCAGTGTAGCTATACCCTGAGCCAGAGGGCTTCCACCGGACACAGGCTCTGGATGTGTGCAGGAGGAAGAAAACAGAATCCTTATACTACCAATGTAAGTACCATACATAAGCCTGTCTGTGTGTTCACAGGAACAAAGGAACGGAGGGAGAGAGAACACAGGAGAGACAAGGTCCCACAGATACAGGCTGGGGAAAATGAATGCATCTCAAAGGTGGAGAAAGGCTGAGGGAATGGGCATGCCTAAGGACAGAGACAAAATTTTGAGGGTATCTGGATTGACTAAAAAAAAAGACCACATGCAGAGAAAGAGGGGGATGGATGGGGAAGAGAAGAGGAGAAAAACTAAAAAGAGTGGGATGACTGAGTGAGAGAAAAGATGGAAAATATTCATTGTACTGAAATCAGCTTGAGGAAAAAACGGAACAAGGGTTAGAAAAAGTTAAAACAAAAAACCATCAGTGCCAAAGGAAAGGAAAATGAGAAGAGAAGGGAAAACACTCCAAAAGAAGACATATTGAGCAATAAAACGTTTATTCAACAGGAAGTGTACTGCCTAAGTGTTAAACAATGCAAAGCAAAACACAGGCTTGGACTGGATAGGTTCTTAAGCCCCAACACTGAAGTAAGACTGGATCAGGATCTGGCACCACAGACTTGGCTTTTGGTAAATCACGCAACCTCTCTGCCTCCACTGTAAAATAGGGTTAACAATTACCTACCCTGTCTGGGTGCTGGGGCCATTAATTGTGTTTTTAGAGCACACTGAAAATGAAAAGGGCTGAGTAATTATTGTTATTATTTTCATATTCATCATCTATTAGGTGGCTATTTAAATTATGGCTTCTTTTGCTCTTTTACATTGTTAAGACAGTAAAAAAAATTCCTAATTACACTACACCTGTTTCACTACATTATTTTTGGACATTCAGACCTTCATAAACCATGCAGGAGCTGGAGTCAAGCTTCATCAGCTTTACATCAAATCAGCTTATTGTGCAACTGAACAGCACTGTGCTAATCCCAGAAGCATGCACATTTCTACAGTTGCTTTTAGACTGACAAAGTGTAATTCACCGCAAACAAACCTTCTGTTTCAATATACACGGATACAGAAATGATCTACAGTGTTTCATTTTCTTTTCATTTAGACTTGATGAGTAACCAAATGCTAAACATTGACAAGATTGATCACTTGGGGCTCCATTCTTTAAAAAAAATAAAAAGTTATTTGAATGGTGGCACAGAATTCTTTCCAATGTTTTTCATCCATGCATTAGGCACATTTTGTAAATATCATTTTTTTAATAGTATGCATTAATGTGGAGAAGTTGTAGATAAGGGCAGGCTCACACAACAAAATGTTAAGTGCATATGGAGAAATAGCCTTGCTAGATCTCAGACAGATTGATCACATTTACTAACAGCTATCGTAGATTTTTTAAACTCATTTTTAGTTAATGTAATAGAATAAGCAGGCTACCGTCTGTTGCCTTCTATTATACAACAAACACTGTCAGAGAGGAAAAATGCCAAAGGGCTGCCATTTGTAGCTGTTTATGTTTGAATATGAAGGTATGACACCTCATAGAAATAGAAAATATTACAAATATTACAGAAAAACATTAGCTTGCTGTATTGTGCTTGTTTTAAATCCAATAAAATAAATGACTAAAGGATAAGGCCTGATTCTAATTTCACTGGCAGACATTTGATACTGGTGGGACTAAAATGGTTGCAGTGAAATTGCTTCCAATTTACACCAGTGCAGGAAAGATCAGAATCTGAATTATATATTTAGCCAAAGTCACAATGGGAGCCCCTAGTAATTCAGATACATGGTATCCCTATGATACAAGACCTCCTATAACAAGGCCTTGTCTCTTTGTGGATGTGCTCTGATTTCAGCAGTCATATAAACCACTTCTCGCTTCCTTAAGAAACCCATGCTCAGCATAGAGACTCTTCTACAGAATTTATAAAAAATAAATATGAGGCCTGATTCTTCTTTCTCTTCTCCAGCATCAGTCTGAAATAGGTTCACAGAAGTCACCCCACTGTAAAATTGGTTCCATGACCTCAAAGCCCAGCATGTTTATGATAGGTATAAATGACCATCCTTATTACAAAACATTATATTTATGCATCTTCTTACTTAATTCCTCTGTGCAGCTGAGTGGATGTATAATTAAACAAGGAACATTGAAAGTGTGCTGCCATGTCCTGTCATCTGAAAAGACCTCAGTGAATGTATCAAAGCATAGATTTCTGATACAAAAGAAGAGGGAATTTTCCATCTCTGACCCAGACAAAGATTACACCTTCACACTGCAGAGCAAAACCAAAGCAATCAAACAAACTTCCTTATTGCACAGTACACAGGAACTGCATGATTTTACACAACATGCATAAAGGACAAGAGAGCCATCACTCAGGTTGACACCTGATTACTGTAAATATTGGCACACACACTCAGAAATGTTTGCAATCATTAAAGTGGTTCTCTCTGACATCTCCATTGCTACTATCTGCCAGTAGCCAACTGTTTACACCACTGCAACATTCCCGGGGAAAGGGATCATGGGAAAGAAACTTGCTGGATCTTAACATATTGAATTATTCAGTACCTAAGGCCTGGTCTGCACTAACCAGCCAATTTGGTAGCAGTTCTTGGGAGTTACACAAGCTACACATAGTCGCTTGCATGACTTACGTCAACTTTCCAACTTCTGCCCTATGTCCCATCTCCACTGCACTGCACCAATGGGAAATGCATACTCATTGATGCAGTGCTACACTTTTCTGGAGGTGGTTTTAATCGATTGACTTCCAAATCAATGGAGCAGGTCTTCACTGATGCTCAGCTGAACCAGATGACTGCTGTGAACGAACTGACAGCTGTGAATTTGCCACTTTCAATATAGACATAGCCTATGATAGGGAACTACTGAAGATATTGGCGTACTCTACACTAGATTTTGAGTAAAATTTTAGGCACTCAGGAATCAAGTCTTATTTAAAGTCAAAGGAATTCAGGTCCCTAATTATCATCATTTATAGAGTGAAACCCCATCTATAAATCAGAACCCCACTGTGCTAGGCCCTGAACAAAAAGACATTTTCTGCCTCACAGTGCTCTCAATCTAACTATAAGACAAAAGAACTGATAAACATACTGGAAAACACACGAGACAGTATTGTTCAGCATGAGAGAAGGTTATCTCAGCTCTTTTAAGTCCCATCTGAAAATGCAAGTTGGGTACTTTTGAAAAATATTAGTTTTTTTTGAAAATGTCCCCCCTCAGTCTCAGTGAAGCAGCTACATGAAGGAGAGAGCTTTTGTATACAAGGTACCACTGTCTGCTGACATTTCACAGTGTTGTCAGGACTTGCTATGAGCAGCGATAGATGACACAGACATAATGGTTAAATAACACCAATCTTTTGGCCACACTAGCCCTGTCATTGTAGAGCTCACTGCTGTGCATCAAGGAAAATATTAAGAAAACTAGGTTAGAGTAGATAACTAAGGAGGAGACCAAAGATTTGGTACATGGGCCAAGTATCAACAGAGCTCCAGGAGCCCAATCTGCATGACATTCTGTCAGATGATCATGAGTTTTAACAGAAAGGTATAAAGTTACTGACTCCATATTGGGGAATGGCAAGAAAGAAATACAGGCTAGAGTAGACATTGATAGGTGGCCACTATATTCCATGACAATGGGCTATTTATTGGGACTCTAAACAGATATTCTGGGAACAAATCTGTACTCTAGACCCTAGGACACAATAAGACATATACAATACAGAATTAAACATATATACAGTTAGTGCTTACTTGCATGGCAACAACATAGTGGTAGAAAAAGGACACACATCTTCCTCATTGAAAAAATTAATGGGCTTGACCCTGCACACTTCTACTTGAACTATGTGCTTTCTCCTGCATGTAGCCCCATTAAATGCAACAGAACTACATACATCAATGACTACAGAATCAGGACCCAAGACAGTATTTAATGAAGTTAGGAAATCATCCAAGAAATTGTTAGTTCATACCTGTTCAAATACTAGGCCTTTTACTTTGCAAAGAGCATTTTTCTGTGACTAAGAATTTTTTTTCTTGTACTTCGCCTATTTTAATTACATCTCATTAATCCTAGTTAAGCCCATGCTATATAATTGCTTTCTTCTTTTGGTATTAATATGTTGCAGATATTCATGAAATCATTTGAATCCCCCTTAATTGTTGCATAGCCATACAAGCCCAATCATGGTTGCTCCTGATATCACTTCCTCTTCTATACACACATAATCCTGGCAGAAGGTATAGAGGAGGATTGTTAATGATCTGGCCAATTAAATTCATTGTTATTTGAGAGAGCCTGCTATGTAGATTGGCTGCACACCCTTCCCAAGCTCATGGAGCCCCTCAAGTAGTCAGAGGCTTCTGCATCTTCCAGGGAACGTCAGAGCATACGATACCTTTTCCTAAAAGTTATGCCTTCTTCCGCCTAATCAACTTCTGCACAGAAAGAAAAGGAAGCACAAGGCTTTGTATCTGTGCTTTTATTATTCCATTCAGTTTTACATCATCAGCATCTTTTGCTCATTTAGAATTATCCCTGCTGTTTAGGACAATTCTGTTGATTAGAAACAGCAAAGAACCAGGGAATTTAATCTTTTGAGATTAAACTACATACCCTCCCTTAATTGGACAAAAACTGGCCTCTAGGATGCTCCACATTCTTTTAAACTCATTCTTCATCCATTCTTATAATCCTTCTTGACTCTTACAACTGAAGCAGAAGTTTGCCATGTGAATGTTTATTTCCCCAAAAATGAAATCATATGTCACAATATTATATAACCATCTGGTATTCTTCTCAGAATAAACCAAACCAGATTAGACTGGCAGCTTTCTTTAGACTCATGCAGAGCATCACCCAGGCATTACTAACTATCTTGTACACAAACTTATCTCCCCCTTACACTTCCTATTTTTTAATATTACTGATGACATACTGGAGTCTAATAAAAAGCTGGGCCTTCCCAATGCCTTCTTGCATATCAATATGTAAGTACATTTTCTTTTTTCTTCTTTCTCATAGTCCTTCATTAACTTTCTAGCATCATAACATGAAAATATTTAGGGACGCTTTAGTTGTCAATGTGGCTTAATTTTGTAATATCATCTACCCTGGCAACCTTACCTGTTCTTCAGTGGTGGCAGTAGTGGAGTGAAGGCACTGGAGGTTGGGAGAGGCTCAAAAAGCTCTAAGGAGGTCTCGAGAGACATGGGAACTTTATTGTACCGTAATTGCACTGACAGCCTCAGGAACCTAATGACAATAGTGCAGGAGCAAACTTCTCTGTATAGTTAGCAGTAGTTATTGCTGTAAGCTGATATGGTTTGATGCATGTTAATAGGTTAAGTTAAAATTCTCAAAAGCACATAAGTAACTTAGAAGCCTAAGTTCCATTTTCAAAAAAAACTTTGGCATTTAGAAGCCTGTCAATGATATCCAATGGAGCTTCAGTGCCTAAGAGCTTGTGCAGATGAACAGTTAGAATATTATAAATTTACAGCTCATTAGCATACCATGCACTAATTGTGCATGTGATCCCTGCTACAACAGACTAAAAATTCACTCTGACCTAGTTCCATTTCAGTGTGGAGTAGATCAGATCACACTAAGGAAACTTCAGTGCACAACAGCAGAGTTCACGTGCACAATTAGTCCACGTCCTGCCAATGAGCTGTAGATTTACATTCCAGTATGTTGTGAACTAACTGTTGTTCTTGATAATCCCTAAGTCAGTACCTTAAACATTTTTCCCCTTCTATTATTGCATTTTTCTGTACCAAAAAAGTCATTCTGCAGTTGGGTATTTTATACTTGAATCTTTGCTCCAGGTTTGCCACTGTCTCAGTGCAATGAAGTTCAAATGTGAGTTCTTGCGGGAGAAATTTATTAATGATTTGGCATTTAGTTCAGTGGCAGATGGTTGCTGAGCTCTAATATAGTAATGAGAACAGGAGAAATTATGGATGTCTCAGAATAGTGAAATCCAAAGGTACAGACTGCTGGGTGCAAACTAGGGCAACTCCAACCAGCTTCATGAAGGTATAATGCCTGTTGAATGACCAAGACTGTCCAAGATTCATGTGGCTCTAGAGGCCTCCTGCTGGGCCAGATTAATTGGCCTCAGGGCCCTGACCTACCCTCCAACCACAAAGACCCCCCTGGCCTGGGTTCCAACCTCCCCACCCCAGGGCCGTCACCTGGGACCCTGACCCCCCCACCATGGTGGCCTGCAGGGTGGGCATAGGTAATCCTGCAGGGCCAGATTAACCATCCTCCCACCCCAACTCCACTCCAGCTAGTCTGCATCCAGGGACAAGGCCAGCGGGTGCAAGACACAGCCTCTGGGCAGCCCACCAGAGGCCTGGAAGACTGCACTGAGGCGGCACCGGACACCACCCAGCCTTGCCCTTGCAAGGTGAACAAGCACCAGCCCGCCCCACCTTGCCCTGGTCCCAGGGGAGGTGGGAGCATGGAGACTGGCCTCTGGTACCAAGGCCCCACCTACCCCCAGCTCCTGTAGGGCAGGGTAACTGGTGCTGAATGGTGCAGTGGGGGAGCAAATAAGGTAGGAGCCTTAGGGGCTGGAACTGGCACCCTCCTTTTGGCCAGAGTCTAGGGCTTCAGCCCCTTTAGACTCTGTATTATTCCAGCCCAGGCCCATTTGGTACAACGGGTGGTCTACAATCATCAGATTGCTGGCTTCTATCCCTTGGCACAACAGCTATTTTTCTTGTTAGGACTGTGGGTTTTTTAACCTCCTTCTCAGAGTGAGACTATGAGTGCTTTCCATTCTGTGTTCTGTGCAAATGGCCACATGCTGGCCCTTGGAGGATGCACTCTTTGTCAACAGATGAAACATATTGCTATTATTTCCAACATTACAAATGAATAAAATCAAAGAGGAACTACACATGCACACTTTAGAACCACAGCTATTAGAGATGAACAAGTTCTATGAGATTACCTTGTTCAACGCCCTATTCCAGTGCTGAATATCACAGAGCTTCTGCAGGGCCAGCTCAAGGGGCTGTGGTGCCCTGAGCTAGCTTTTGCTTTTAGCACTCTCCCCCAGTGGTGGGGGAGGTAGAACCTGGCCTCTGGTTTGGACTGGCACACTCTGCCCCCCAGGCAGGGAACAGCTGGCCCAGGGGCAGAATACACCAGCCCAGAAGCTGGGCTCTGTTCTCCGGCCCCTGCTGTTTGCCAGCTGTTCCACCCTAGGGGCAGGGAGGGCCAGCCCAGAGGCAGGGTGAGAGAGCCCGATGGGCTGGCCTGCTCCACCCCTGGCAATGGAGCTGCTGGCTCAGGGAGGGGCAGGACCACCGGGGCCAGCTTCTGGGCTGGCCCACCACGCCACCCCTAAGCTGCAGCACCTCAAGCTAGTGCCTCATTGGCTCATGGGTAGAGCCAGCCAGCCCTGTGTTTCCCGTACTTTGTACAGTCCAGTTTTCAAAAGATTCATTATTGGGTTTTTGCCATTCCTTAACTATTCCAGCAAATATTGGATCTTACTACTAGTTTTTTTTGCCTCTTATATTCAACCTAAAATATCCCTGAAATCTGAGCTGCAGAACCCTTGGCTTACTTGGCTACTGTAAATGCCACCCCAAGTACCAAACCAAGCAAAATAAACACAGGTTGAAAGAATCATTCCACTCTACATCATCACTTTCACTCCACTGTAGTTTTAATTAACATTTACTTTATGGATGAAATTTCTCAGATTTAGTCTCAGCCCCAAAGTGAATTATTTTAGAAAGTTTCTATAAAGTATATTAAACAGGTTTTTTGAGTTATTGTGGGGAGGGGGCAAAAGGAACCCTTTAAAATTAATATACTTTGCTCAAAAAATTCAGAAGGACTTTGGAAGCTTCAAGCTTCCCATGGAGTTAGTGTTCAATAGAGTTAAAGACTTTTGGTATGTTTTAAAGATCTGTGGTTCAAAAACCCAAAATGTTATGAGAGACTGAAATGTTAAAAGACACTAGAATGACACATTGATTATGAACAGTATTTTATTATTGTGCTGCAGACTATACCACTTTAGGGAGAGAAGAAAATCTGGCTAAAGAGGCTAATGTCCTTTCATCAAACTTCACTGTAGGAGTGTGGGGTTAGAGAGTACTCATGAATGAGCAGTAAAAGACCATATTTGGTTTGTATCTGTAAACAAACCATCTTAAGTGGAGCGGACTTACTGTGTATACACTGCTAAAGTATCCATCCTATTTATTGGCACCCAGTAGCCCTGCCAAGTTGGCCAACATAAATAATGCTGTCAAAAATTGCTTAGTGAGCATTTTTACCTAGCAGCTATTGACCATGTCACTAGCGTTTCAGCCTGCTGAGAAATGAGAAAGATGCATAGCAATTGATTAGTACAGACCCCATATTATTATGCTTGGGCAGGAGGGGGACATAGGATCCATCAGTGACTTGCACTGTCCAGCACTTAGAGAACAATGACAAATCACTGATTTTCATAGCCACAAAATTAACAGATGTTATAAAAAACATGGAAGAAACCAAGAGAAGACTTTTAGGTGGAAAGTTTGGATGCTTTTATAAGTCTTTCTAAATTGGGGTTTTCCTATATAATTTATATTAAGAGAGATCTTCAGAAACTGACTAAATTTACTGGCACAAGATTTTAATTATATGCAACGGAGAACTATATTTGCATGAACATATATTTCCCACACACTCCCCCATTTCTAGAAAGCACAATGGGCCCGGTCCTGCTCCCCATTAAAGTCAACAGGGATGTGGCCACTGACTGCAATGGGAGCAGTATCAGGTACAATGTTTGCATGTGGGTGTCAATGTTGGCTCTGTGAAAACATGTTTTGCCTCAACCATGACTTAAGCCTTCATCTGGTCATTTGTAAATATTCCCTCTGGGAATGACCATCCATTTACTCATCTCATAACTGAGGGTCCTCTCCCTGATTAACTTAATTTTCATTTTGTGAAACCATCCTCCCTCTGGCAGTTTGCTTGCTGTCCACGCAAACATCTTAAAACCCCAGGCAATCAATTTGATGGGATATATAAACCTAAACTGATGTGGTGAGCTGGAATGCCTGTGCACTATTATTTATAATTACCATAGCAATTTGTGATACATTCTTAATTCCTGGGTCCTCATTTCCCAATGCATCTCCATAGGGAAAAAAAACTTACACAATTCTTTACCTATCAAACATCTTGCTTGCTGTGAGTCTTCACAATTTCAGACATTTCCATTTCTCTCTTGAATTATCTAGGTGCTCTGAGTCTGTAAGCTTGAAGGCTCATCAAGATGAAATACACTGATGCATCACCAAATATTAGCTGTTCATTGCGTAGACTGGGAACAGCCCCCTAAGTCCCTCAGAAACCTTTTTCTGAATCACAAGGTATGACTTAATTATTTCACAATTACCAGAGGTAATTGTTTTGTAATCCTCTCAGACTCTATGGCATTGTCAATCCACTTTTCAGAATTTGTTTCAGTATTGGCACATTCCATTTTTTACTGAAATAGTCCATTAAATTTCGAAAGTGTGATAAATATCTATAAGAAGACTCATGCAATGAATTGCAGTAAAGAGATCAATTCACCTCTGCAAGAGGAGCAGAATACAACTATTTTCAAAAGTCACTTTCTTATCATGTTATAATTTAATCTCATTGGAAAAAAAACTGAAAGAGAAGAGAAAAAAACAGAAGCAAACTATAGTTAGAAACAGCAAGGCACAGTACATGCCCTAACATGTTGCACTCCCACACCTACCTTGGTGATGTGTGCCATTTCTTTCCATTGTAAAATTGCATTCATGCACAATACAGCGAAGTATCTATCTTTACACTCCAGTAATTTCCAACTGATCCTTCCCATTAATCTATACCAAACCCACTTTCAACACATCTGGCTTTTCTCACATTATCTGTCATTGACAACATCTGCGCTGCAAAACCTTTCCTGCAGGCACCACAGAATTTCTGCTCTCCTTATTATGCTTCTCACTTCAGTCATATCTATCACCATAATTATCAACAACCACATGTGCAAAGGCCCTATGCCTTCTGCACACAACAGTATAGTTGGCTCAGAATTCTCAACTATCCTGTCATTCATTATCTAATTTCACCTTTTCTCAGCAGATGCTGCAGAAAGTCATTTGTCACATTTCTAGCCACTTTGCAATATGATCTCTTGCCCTCTGTCTAGTTTCCTCAGTATCTACAGAAATACAGCTACCTCTTGAACCATCTTCTCCACTCTTCTACAAATGCCTTCCCACAAATGAATCTGTCTTTATCTTATGAAGTGTAGGACACCAAACACCTCTACAGCACCCTCCCCCCATACCTGAACCCAACAGATGCCCCTCTATGGTGTTGGAGATTTACTTGTGGCTGACCCAAAAAGATGAGAGAAAGGGGAACAGAGGGACAGAACATTTACTGACCTCTCTGACTTACTCTACGCAATTTTCTGATTATATCTATGAGAGCATTTAACATTATTTCAATTCTAAATTACCTAACTCAAACATAGCCAGAATCCACTTTCTGTCTCTGTAGTAGAGGACACATCATTCAAATATGGAACGTGACTCCTTTGACCTCTGCTACCACCTCCCATCTTCTCACACAACAGCAGCTGCTCCACTCACTCACCCAAGCATCCTTAGGAAAGTTAATTCAGTATATAATAAGAAGACCATAACAAATAAATAAACCATACAAAAATCCAGAACGGTAAGAGAGGGAGAAAAATTGCTGATGATAGGACAAGAAGCAATGAGCTTAAATTACAGCAAGGAAGGTTTAGGTTGGACATTATGAAAAAATTCCTAACTAACTGTCAGGGTGATTAACCACTAGCTTCATCTGTGAGGAAAGAGCTGGTGGGGCTCAAGCAGCTTGTTTTGCACTCACGTAATAGCTGGGGCCCACACATACATGAAGGAGGCCCAGACAATATGGGAAGGGGGCCTGGAGTTTAGGAGGGTTCTGGGGCCTGTCAAATTATACTTTTACCATTGCCTAGGCAGGTTGTGGAATCTTTATCACTGCAAGTTTTTAAGAGAAGTTTGGACAAGCACTTGATGGTTTAAGAGGGTGCCTGGTCTTGCCATGAGTGCAGGGGACTGACCTTGATGACTTCTCATGGTCCCTTCAAGTTTCTATGATTCTAAGATTCTATGATTCTATTGCTGTATTCCTTTTTTGTATTTTATGTTAGTTAAGGTAGGTAATCTTTTTTAGTAGGAAATATGCTTTCATACGTATTTGTGGATCATCTAGCAGAATGCAGGTTTTTAGGCATTACTATTCTATCAGTAAGAATAGTCTTAAAAACTACTCAGCTATTATTTTAATCAATTTATCCTACATTGCCTTCCATTCCTCAAAATGAAGATGTGTTTGCAGTGCAATCAACAAAAATCAAATTTTCACACAACAATAAGAAATAAATAGTTACATAAGGCGTAATAGTTACACCTGCACTTGCTTAAAGACAGTTTAGACTATTATCATGTTCTGTGCTATGCTGTGATTGACTGACAAGCAAAAATGTGACCAGATAATCTAACGAATAATGGGTAACCATTCATGGGAAGAAAATGTATATTTAGAAAACAGCCACAAAGAATACAGGTAACCACAAATTAAGAAGAAAAGTAGAACACAGCTGTTCAAGGGATTTGAACATTCACAATCTTTATACTGGGCCAGAACAATTGTTCCTTCTAGTGACTATAAAAAACTAACATTGTCATCTAGTATTTATGTTACATTTTACATTTTCAAAGCACTACACAAACATTGGTCCCAAATCTCCAGTCCTCACTCAATCCAAATACTCATTAACTTCCCTTAAAGAGTTGCCTTCTGAAGGGATTCCAGTGCATCGTGTAAGCATCTTAAAAGTCTATGACGGAAGTTCCCATGGGAGTGCAATATATTACTAGGACAATTAGGTACTTCATTGAGTTTAAGTGGGATCTTCTCCCACGAAAGCTCATGCAAAAAATAAATCTGTTAGTCTTCAAGTGCCACACAACTCCTTGTTGTTTTTTCACTGGACTAGACTAACACGGCTATCCATTTTAAAATTATATATCTAGGTCTCTCTCTCTTGTAAATTCTACTTAGCCTATGAACTAGCTTAGCTATACAATAAACCATGGCACCCTAGTTTTTATGTATTCATTTACAACTAAAGGAGGAGGAATAAAGGGAAGGAATAAAAAAAGGGAAAGGGAAAAAGGGAAAAATAAAAAAAGGAATAAAAAAATCCATTTCTTACAGAACATAAGTAAAAGCTGAAACAAGTTCCATCACCATCTTTGCAATTTCAAATTTTGCACCCAGTTGGAGATGTTTTAACTACTGTGCTGAGCCATAAAGCCCTTATTTAGGTGGCTTATGTCAAATAAATTGAGGGTGAGTGTCAGTCCAATGCTTACTTGAGAAGTTCACAGAAAGCACCATGGCCACAGCTAACTAGCCTTTTTGCTGGGAACCTCAGCAAGGAGGCCAAGGACTGTATACAAGTATGATGGAGATTGAATTGCCACCTCAGTCCCAAAGGTGATGGCACCAGAACTTGGCAAGGCAGTGTAGAGAAGTTTGCTTTGATGCTGTCCTAGTGCATTTGTTATGAGGAGAGAGACTGTCTAAGTTTCCCAAATCCTGGTTCAATTCATGGATAGGGAGAAGGTCAAAGAGGTAGCATTTCACCCCACGTAAACTGTCTTAACAGATGTTTGGAAACTATCCTTCAATGCTATTTTTCAAATCAATTATATAACTCTTTTTTCCTCCAAGTTAAGCAGAGGCCATAATCGGCCATATTCCAAAATCAGCTCTATTTATTTATCAAGCTCCAAAGTTCAGCTATTTTTGAGCTGCCTGAAAAATGTGACCATAATATTCTACAGTGTTTTCAGCCCTGTCAAACTCATGAATGTATAACTAGATTTTGTAAAGATCTTTTTTGATTACCTTTGAACTGACATCTAACAGTCCTGAAGGAGAAAGTTATTAGTGAATAAAAAGAGGGATCTATAACTGAAACTGTTTTGCAATCTTATCTGTAGCATCTGCTCCTTTTATTAAATACAAACTTTGCTCAATAACAAGATCAAGGGCATTGTCTTGTAAAGTTCGTTTTTCAATATTTTGTATAATGAAATGGTTTTCTTTTCACCTTTCCCATGACCTTATGACAAGAACTACATGTTCTAATGTATTTTTTCCACTGATTTCACCTTCAGTTACTTCATCTAATTACAAAGTGTGAAAAATCACTTGCTAAATATCAGCCATTAATAGCTTTGCATTTGCAGACCACAGTAAATGCAATTGGATTCTAAAGATTATGTTAAATTTAAAGTTCAGGAGTAACAAGGTTGAACACAATGACTGTGTCCTGTGGGAGTGCAGGTGTAACATTTGTTATATAACCAGTTGGCTTTTATTAAAATGGGGATTTGATGCCTCAGTTTTAAAAAATGCACACCAAAAAAGAAAGATAAAGAAAAAAAATGCATGATGGTGAGGTGACATCTAAAAATTTTTCTGACAGAAATTTTGGATGGCACCATTAAATACCGTAGGTCATCCCAAACAGCTTCCAGTAAAACCTTCAAACCCAGAACACTTTCTTGTATTGTGACTAAAACTATTTTATAAAACCCACACAGAGAGTCTTCAAAACTTGATTGGAAATTATTTATCTTGTTATACACCTTTATTATCAAAGGCCCATACTGAGAGGTCTCAGAGGTCTATTTCATCCATCTCTGTTCCTTTCTTCCTTAATCTCTCCCATTGCTGATGCTCATTTTTGTAAAGTAATTGCATATTCGTTGGATTAGAGAAAGAAAAAAGATTGAGTCTAAGTTTACAGCCAAGTCCCTATGTCATTCACAGGGGACTGGGAGATTTGGGTTCAAGACCTTGCTCAAACATACATTTAAATATTTATAAAAGTGGAACAGATCCAGCAGGGAAGACTGAGTGAAAGACACCCATTTCAGAGCAGCCAATAGCTTGGCAATTCAGGCACATCATCTTGGATGTGGGAGACAGATTCCTCATACATAGGTCACTGCTACACCAGGTAAGTGCCCTTACTACCAGGCTTCTGGCTATTTTGGTATGAGGTTTGCTCTCTTCTTTTAACAAGAAATTCTATCCTAGACCTGAGGCAACCTTCCTGATGAAAAACAAACAAGGAGTCCTGTGGCACTTAAAGACTAACAAATTAAATAAAGTTTCCACAGAGATTTCAACCATTTCCAATCCACAATTAAACTTAGCCTGGAGCACTCCACCCAGGAGATCCACTTTCTAGACACTACAGTACAAATTAGGGATGGACACATCAACACCACCCTATACTGAAAATATACTGATTGGTATAGTTACCTACATCCCTCAAGCCTTGATCCAAAACACACCCCATTATCCACATTGTCTACAGCCAAACTCCTAAGATATAACTGCATTTACTCTGATTCTTAAAACTACAGTACACACCTGAGAAAGTAAGAAAACAGATTGACAGAGCCAGGTGGGTACCTCAAAGTCAATGACTACAGGAGAAGCCCAAGAAAGAAAACAATATCACGTACAACTCCCAAGTCAAACCTCTACAACAGATCATTAAGGACCTACAAACTATTCTAAAAGATGATCCCTCACTCTCTCAAGCCTTGGGAGACAGACCTCTCCTTGCCTACAGATAGCCCCCTAATCTTAAACAGATACTCACCAGCAACTACAGACCTAACAACAGAAGCATTCAAACAAGCACATACCCCTGCAGCAAACCACATTGCCAACTTTGCCCATCTAGCTGCACAAAATACACCATCTTAGGACCGAATCAAGCCAGCTATTCTATCAAGGGCTCATTCGCCTGCTCATCCACCCATGTGATTTATGCCATCATGTGTCAGAAATGCTCCCATACCTTATACATTGGACGAACAGGACAATCTCTGCGCATAAAAATAAATGGGCACGCAACTGACATCAGTAATCACAACATTCAAAAGCCAGTTGCTGAGTACTTCAGTCTTCCTAATCATTCTGTTGATTGTTTGTTAACAACTGTGCTCAAGCAAGTCAGTAGACATCAAGACTGCAAGAGAAACAGCAGAATTGGAACTGATATGCAATTATGTGAAAACAGGATTAAATTGCACCTACGGAGTCTTCTCCCATTACACCACCAGGTGATTTGACCTCACCTTCCTCGATGTGCTGTTTCCTAGTGTTTGAATCTTAACAACTGCTTTGATTTACTGTTTCAGTACAGCCTGATCCCATGACTTACAATTCCCTGCATATATTTTCCTCTCATTCTGTAAGGCCCCCCATCTTCAAAGCATCTGACGAGGTGGGATTTTCTCCTACAAAAGCTCTTGCAATAAATAAATTTGTTAGTCTTTAAGTTCCACAGGAGTTTTTGCTTGGTTTTTCACAAGTCCTGAAGGTATAGCTGTGTTGGCCTAGTTCAGCAAAATAAACAAGGAGTTTTGCAGTACTTGTAAAAGCTAACAAATTTATTTTTCACATGAGCTTTCATGGATGAAAGCTCATGAAAGACATAAATTTGCTAGTCTTTAGAAGCACCAAAAGATAACTTCTTTGTTTTGGTTTTTTCCAGAGTTTATGATAAAATGGGAATAAAACATGAAAAAGCTGCAGGAATTGCCTTTCAATCAAAAACACATCCTTTCCAGTGACCACTGTTTAGAAAGCTAAGGGTGGCTTACAGAAAACCGGTTCTGCAGTAGTTTCAATACCAAGCAGAAAAGAACTGGGAGTCTGGTGAAGATGAAATACTAACATACTAGGAAAATTCTGGCTCCCATGTGAATTAGTTAAGGGGAGTTCTAAGCAAGTAAATTCAACTGGAGTAGGAGCAGGTCCATTACTTAATGGAACGGTTTTCCTTCACCTTTATTGTACATATTTAATATGATTGAAGGTAAAAAAGCAGCAGGCAGTTATCAAAGAGTTTTTGACTTCCCATACTTACTTTATTCCCCATATGTTTGAAATGTCACAATAAAAACTAACATGTTTACCTGGTAACACTGTTAAATGAAGAACGTTCACAAGTGAAATCCAGGTACCTAAATACAGTGTCCAGATATTATAGTCATGGATGAACTAAAAATAACTAATCAATCATTTCTTCTATAGAATTTAATGGAGTGAGCGCACAATAACCGAAGTGAGAATTTGCACAGTGCAGCGCAATGCAATACTAGAAAAAGTGACTCTCATACCAGTTCACTCTACATGGAAAGCCCATTATCTGAGAATTTTATTGTGGGATGGCTTTGTTCTTCTAATTTCTTGTTAATTTCTCTTGTAAGAAAAATTCATTTTCCTTTTAAATTTCTGTGATGTAAAAGGAATCTGTCAAGCATAAAAATAAACCCTAACAACCAGTTGTTTTATCAGTGCACATGTATGACACCTGTAAATGATAAATCTGTTCAGTGCATTCTAAAAACTGATTTGCTAAATAGGAAGTCTTAATAAAAAACAATATACACAGTAATGAATGGCAATTAAAAGTACGCTATGCAACTACTTATTAGGACCATGTATTTGAACAATCTGCATTGAATTCCTCCCTTGGCACAGAAGACATTTATAAGAAACAAATTATCTGTATTTCACCATTTCAAATTGACAATAAAATATTAGCAAAGTATTATTGGACGAGTTCTACTGCGGTATGTGGAAATTTGCTCTGTCTCTCATTAAAACTAATGGGTGTTTATAAACTAAATTTCCAGAAATCATGTTACAAAAGTTACCAAGTGTTTTCTCGATTTAAAGTGTAATAGAATAGTCAATGGTTACATTAAATTACCATGATGAAAATGTAATGTATGCTAAAAGAATTATCTTTTAATTTTTAAACTATTGACAAACCCACTGCATTACCTGAAAACCAGAATGAGACCATTGGAAAATATGAGACTCATTAGTATTTGAGAACAATTTACTAGTATAAACACTAACCACTTGTTCTTCTATGTGGTGTTAATCGGACATGCTGCTCACAGTTCAGACAAAAAATAATGCACAATATTGGTGTCAACCTACAGGATTTCTATAAAATAAGTGCCAGATCCTGGTTCTCTTAAAAGTCAAATTGAATTTTGCCAATAGCTTTTATGAAAGCATGATACAGATAATGTAATGATAATTTCAGTCAATGCTACTGACTAAAAGGCTGTATTTATAGAAGAAGCATATCTGTGCACCTATCATAATCATACCATACCAGATATACTAGAATGCATCTCTGCTACAGTTCAGCTACACTTTCCATTTAACCAGCTAGTTAAACCAGCTAGTTTTATTCCTGTCCACACAGTGAAAAGCATCTGGAATATGTGAATGTATCTAGCCCTATAGCGTTATGTTATTAGGGCTACTATAGCTATCCATAAATCAACTGTTTGTCCAAAGAGCTAATCATGGTTTCAGGTACAGATGAACTGTTAATTAGAAAAAAGGAAATAGGCCATATAGTGCCCTGGATCCATACATGAAATTCCAATGAGTTTTAAATACAGATCAAAACTAGCATACAACCCTTTGCAATGGAGTGTTATAAGAGGCCTGATTTCAATCTCACTTACTCAAAAGTAATTCCTTCAGTACCAGAAAAAATACTTCAGTGTCAAACAGGGGTAAGAACTGATTCAGTCCCCCAGTTTTAAATGTTGCCTATGAATAATTTAAAAACAAAACAAACCAACTTTCTTATTTTCACTGTATAGCCTAGGATCATTTTTTGCTGAGGTACACAGAAAAACTGCTACAAACCTCATATTAACAACAAATTCCCAAAGCAGCAGGATGAAAATGTCCCCATTTCAACTATCACCTTTACAATAGCAACAATTAGGTTGACTGTACAAATATATAGGAGCCCACTTAACACAAAAATAAAGAGCTTTGTACACTTTTCTCCATATTTTTAGTAAGAAACTATTAGAAAGTAGATTTATGTGTCTTGTAGAGAAAGTACAGTATACAGATTGTGAGAGTATTTCTGTTTAAGATTAGGTTTTTACTCTCCTCAAAAGTAAATTTCTTTGCAACATCTTAAAAGACCTTGACAACTGGCAAAACTCTGCATATTGCTAACAGCACTAGCAAATTTGGTAATCTCAAAAAGTGCAGGAGAAGGTACATACAGCTAGGTATGGTCAAAACTGGTTCATTGTTTCAATGTTAGGAATCTGGTTCTGTGATTAGGAAAGCTTCTCACTCATCTATCATGTATATTCATGGATTTATGTATTTTTAAATGCAAAAATGCTACAGATTTCACACTGACATTGAGTGAATAGTAATTATGTGACAATGAAGAGACCAATTTTGATGAAAATGTTTGAAAGGGGAGGGTCCCAGGACCCAGATATCAGCTGAAGACTGAATGTCTGTACTGCAATTAAACACCCATCTAGCTCACGCTCTGTGAATCTGAGTCAGCTGAATGGGCCAACCATGGGTATTTAACTGCAGAACAGACATACCGAGTCATTAATCAGTGCACTGACCTGGACTGAATATGATAAATATATCCTATATGCAAGTATTTAGCTTGATTGAAATTTCATCATTATCTTTATAAACTTGACAGCTCAGGACGGATGAGCAATATATGTACTTTATACTACGGGGTGCAGTCTTTCAGATCTCACTCTCAAGAAACACCTGTTACTTTAATGAGTGTTATGGGAACATAAGGATTATAGACTCTAACCTATGTATTTTATTTTACTCAGCTGCAAGACTATTCATAAAGCCAATTTTTTGTCCACCAGCTGGTTATTAATACCATGTTTATAAAAACAGAATATTTATATTCTTTCTCCAGTAAGCAAACTCAAATTATAATTGATTTCTCTGATGGATTTTCTAATGCATATCTATTGCTTCCTTAGCTACTGATGCCTGTTTTCTTTATGAACAAATTCCATAAATATAAATCCTGTTTATTTACTGTCCAACACCAGCTCCTAGCTATAGGAAAATGAGACATGGAAGATCCCCCTCTCCCAGACAGTCAAGTTTTTAGGTACTCAAAACAAGAGCCTGATCCTACAAAAACTGTCTGGTATAGTGCTTACTTCTGACTTCAACATAACCACTTACAACAGCAAGCAGTATGGACTATAGTAAGTGTTTACAGGATTGGGCCTTTAATAAAAATAAAACAACTACAGCCAAAGCAGCAGGAAGATACTACAGCTGTCTATGATACTATATATTTGAAGCACTTTCCAAACATTCACTAATGAGTTCTACAATGCTAGAGCAAAGAACTCAATATATTTAACAGTTACTGTGGCATTATTAGATATCAAAATTATAAAGAATTATTATTAATCAGAATTAAAATACATTGTAAACATAGCAATAAATGTGGTTTGAGATCGGGCTCAGGACTGTCAGTGTTCTTGAGGTTTGTCTGGCCCATTTTAAAAGAGCCAGATGCAAATTTAGCCCATAAATTTGAACCTAGATCTGGAATACGTAGGTGCATTTGGTTTGTGTCCATCTCTAGTTAACTGAAAAAGAACTTCAAATTTCCAAATTTGGAACTGTTCAGTTTTTTTTTTTAACTACCTGCTAATGTTCTTTTTTAGTAACTTCTTTTAGAGTGGGAAGTAACTAAGCTGCTTGAAAGATAATGGTACTTTTGTCTCGCAATTTGACATGCATTGGAGCAAGTTTGTCAAAGGATGGTTAACTGTGAAAGCAGTTGTGTGTGCTCTCCTGCCGCCCCTGCTGTTACAGTTGTGAAACCAGATCAGACTCCAGCAGCAATACATTGTCTTTCTGACAGTCTTAGATATTACTAAGGATGTTGCTTATCCCAGCGTTTTATCAGGGATTGATATTAAAGGTCTGGTCTTCTCCTTCTGAACCCAAAGGGAGTTTTGACACTGATTTCAGGAGTTTAGGATTGGGCCCAGCATGAAACTTTGACACAGGGGAGACTGAAGCAAAGAGAAAGATAAGAAGACAACCGGGCAAAAACTGGAGTAGTGGCAGCAAAGATTATGCTTATTAGACAGTGAAAGAATCATTTGGAGAGTTATTTCCTGGCAGCCACAGTCGATTTCTTACGAGAATACTGAATTTAGAGTAAGGAACAGATTGGACCTATCCTCAGACAGTTGGACACTTTTTATTGTTAAAGGTAGATTTTCAGGTGTGCTCAACACTCAGCAGTTTCCACTGAAAATAATGGTGCTTGCCTCTTAGCTTTTAGGGAAATCTAGCCACTTTATCTAGATGCCTACATGTTTGGAAAGGCCTGTGTCTTGCTAAATGATGAAAACCTATGTAGTGGTCCTGTGCACCTTAAACTCTTATTCAAACAAGGCAGAAGGGTACTCAGCGCCTGAGATGTTCAGGCATCATGCTCATAAAGTGACGTTGTTCCTTGGAAATCTTTCAATGGCATTGTCCCCTATATACTGTAGGCTAGGTACTGTAGGTTAAGTTAGCATTCAGGGTAGGAAATTAGAGCATTTGGAGCAAAACCAACAGGAACATATAGTAGTTCATTAATTACTTCCCTAGTCAAATACAAAGATTAAAAAACAGGGCAACATTTTAAAAATAGCATATTGACATGCTTCTAAAAGGCTTACTTATAAAAGACTCTATTCCTAAATCCTTATAAACAGAATATTATGATTTTTCATTCATTAAGGCAACTCAATTTTAACCGCTTCAAAAATTTCATGAAAAATATATCAATTTGCACAATAATTGTCAAGTTCTTGAAACACATATTTTTGCTTAATCAAACAATGGAAATTCTCATCTTTCCAAAATAAAGCTGTAATATTTATAACTGTAGAATGTACAGAATAGTCTACAACTAAATTTTAAATTCATTTGAAACTACGTAGAAGGGGCATTTTTGTTTGCAGCATTGATAGGAGCAATGTAGGTGCCACAATAAATTATTTATTCTTTGTCAATATTCAGAATTGCATAGGGTAAATCCTATTTACTCAATTCCATTTCCTGAACTGATATGCTAGTCCCTACAGGACGATGAAAGCATTGTTTTCAAAAAATACCTGAGAGATATCTATCTGAAAATACCTGAAAGATAACCTCTAAGTGAAACACCAGTTGGGATACTTTTCTTACGACAAAAACACAGGTATTTTAAAACAACAGAAACATTTGTATGTATTTGGGTAGAAAATCTCAAATGATGATTAGTTGTAGGATCTTTAATGCTGATTTTTAAATCCAGGCTCAAATCATAAAGTTGCACTTCAAAAACAAAACTTTGTTCTAAAAACGAGTTAAGGTTGCTCATTGACTTACCTATTATATCACTTACAAAATTCAAAAACAAGTAACTAAGGACATCTGAAATCTTACACTCCCTGTAGACCAAGCAAATATATATTGGTATCAGAACACTGCTTTCAATGGCTTTATACTGGTGTAAAATTGTAGAACCACAATGATGATATAGGTTCATTATTCTTAGGAAATAAAAAAAAAAAATGCATACTTCATCACAAAACAGTTGCAGTAGCCAGTCAAGAGAGAGCATCTTGTTCACATAGACATGTACATACATGTTTACATGTAATATTCATTATTGTGCTCATATCTGTCAATGGCAGGGAAAAAAACCATAAATAAACCAAAAAACAACCCCACTTCCAACTCCAGTGACATTTATAAAATAAGAACTGGTACCATAAATCCCTTTGAAATGAAGGAAAGCAAGACTGGTCCCCAACTATATCCACAGCAGAAAACAGTAAGTTTGCTAATCACAACTTATCATCTTCAGATGAAGCTGGCAGATAGTTTTCAACTATCAAGGTTGAAGAAACAATAAAGAACAATTTGTGAGCTAGCAGGAGACAAATATTATACAAACATGCATTTTCAAATCAGGGTAACATTCAATGACATGCAACTCTCAAACAGTTTGATGAATTTTCCTCAAACTGCTGAAATTTTCTATTTTGTTAGTAGCATAAAAATGGCAATTTTCATGCCTTGACAATTCTTCAATCTTCAATTACATGTAGACAAACAGTTTTATAGTGGAAGATGGTTGAAATTTTAAGTATGAAGATGCTACTCCCATTCTGTAAATCTGTCATCTTCAAGCACCTGACAAAATGAGATTTTCTCCCAGGAAAGCTCAAGAGATAAATAAATCTGTTAGTCTTTAAGTGCCACAGGACTCCTTGTTTGTTTTGCTGAACTAGACTAACACGGCTGCCCTTTTGGAACTACTCCCAGTAAGTACAAGTTAATATAAAATATTCACCTAATTACCAAAGTACCACATAATTCATCTCACTTCACTTGTTCCTATTCAACGTGTAAATTTATATGAATACCATTATAATATGTGAGTCAAATTCTGTCCTTTTTGAGCTAACACTGAAATCAGTGTCTGTGACATTCACAGAAACATATAAGGTCAAAATCTGGAACATGTGCGTAAATGCATTGCTTTTATTACAATAAAACTGCACCTAAAATCAGTTGATTGTGCTTCTTCAGGGTGACCATGATTGCATTTAAAACTAATTCATAACTCTAACAAACATATTATACATTTGCTATAAAATATTTTATTAGTGCTTTAATTAGTAATTTAGTAACTGCTAATGCACAAATTAATTTCCTTTGATTCTGAATTCATACACTAGCTTTATACCTCTAGTAGATATTTTTAGCTTAGGGAGATTCTATACATACTCACCGCAAGTTTGTTTTATAGTCCAGAATCATAACCACCTTGCATAGTGCCCTAAGGTATCAGCATCAGTATTTTTATTATACTAGGAACAGGGATGGAGTTAATGGTTTTGAGAGAATGGGACAAATTTGTGTGTGTTAGTATATTACGGGGTTGCTAGCATTGGTTGCGGGCAGAGCTCAGCGCTGCTGAGGCTCATTTCTGTATTTTATGCTTCAGCTGGCCACTTGCAGGTTACTGGAAGAGATTTTGCCTCATGTCCCCAGCTCCAGCCTCCCTACACATTTCCCTCCACTGAAGCATCAAGGATTCCTATGGAACCAGACAGAACATTGAATGAGGTGGGCCAGGGCTTTGAGGTGGCACCAACCATCCTTTCTCTGACTGATCTTTGCTCGCATGCTCAGGGTCCATCTAATCATCTCACACAGGTTCAGGAGGAATTTTCCCCCAGGCCAGAATGGCAGTGATCTGGGTGTATGTGGGTTGCCTTCCTTTACAGCATGTGGGTGCAGGCCACTTGTCAGGCTTATATGGGTATATTTCACTTAATCATTTCCTCTTCTCTGACTGTGTCACATCATAGTTTAATCTCCTGCTGACTGTAATATTTTGTTCTAATATTGCTTGTTGGATATAGTAGATAGGTGCTAGTGGTGCTGGTGACCTGATAAATAGGTGATCAGAATATATGATCCCTTCCAAACAAACTCTATGACTCTCTAGACCATTATAAAATAAAGCTCTGCAAGACCCTATCATCTGAAGAATTCCTATAATTCATTAGACCCAACTAGTCCTATCTGTGGGAGGACGTTTACAGATTTTTTGAGTTAAGGAGTTGAAATGCAGAAAATAAATCTTGTTCTTGTCATGTTCTATATAGCAATTTCCAACCTCTGTGACATTGTCTTGTGTAACATCTGCTGGAGAATAAAAAGGATTCAAGAAAACACTGTCTTAATACAATAATGCTCATATAGTTAAGATGCAAGCCCTGGAAACAGCTGACTCCAATAACATGAATCATTGAATGATTAAAAGCCCTCATAACTTACTTTTAATTGAGCAATAAATCACCAGACTATGTAAGAGCGCTGATTTATGTACACCTCAAGTAGTAAGCTGTAAATAAAGTGTGACAAGGCAGAATACACTTCTTATTATACAAGATCTCTATTCAGTCACATTTCATTAATGCATAAAAATGCATTTCTCTTCAGTTTCTCAACCTGCGGTTACCCTACAACGTATTTATCCATAAGACAAACCAATATTTCATTATCTGCCAGCACATTAGTAAGGATTAACCAAATCTGTCCTTTTCAAACATGTGACTCCTTAAATGGTAATCTTTTACATTAACAATACATGGCCATATAGGGGCTGAAATCAGTTAGGAAACCCAGTGCGGAGATGCCATGACTGCTTTTGTAGACCAAATGCTGAAATACAGAGTGGGGGAGGGCTGTGAAGCAGTCCTGCATTCCTAATCTTCAACTCCCACACTCACAGAACCCAAAAACCCATGATCTCCAGCTGCAATGTATCTCCTCTATAAAGAAAGCTCCAAGCAATTAATGGCCATCTTAGTCGCAGGAAAGACGTTAGTCAACCCTTCAAAAAGCTGTAAGTGGCTTTGCAGCTCCAAAATCATAATGCAGTACTTTAGCAACCTGCGAAGGCTGATGCTCTTGATACTATCACCTAAAAAGAGGTCAGGTCAAATATTCAGCTTCTAGCTTAATTTTCCTTAACTGGTTGATAGCAGGTGAGGAACAACCTATAAAATCACACAATGAAATGACAGAAGAGTTCAGCTTCACTTTCTTTTATGCCGCTGTCTTGAGAAAGGAAACCAAAAGAACAACACATAAGGAGAATAATGCTGTATAATGAAAAGCTAACCCAAGGCAAACTAAACAACCATAAGTGGATTAAGTTTTGAGAAATCTGTGTAAGAAAAAAGTAATAGCACCTATTAATTAGTAATAACTAATGACACTGTTACCACAGATCACACTTGTATCACAGTTCCTGGCTTCCTCAACTGGGTCAGTCATGGCAGTGATTTATGTGACCCCAGCATGCCCCGAGATCCCTCATCCCACCTTCTCGCTGAAATAAGATAAGCATTTATTTCTCCTGCTGGTTTCTGAAGTTAGTACATGAGAAGCAGCTGGCTGATGCGTATAACTGCTCCATTGTTCCTGGAAAACACAAATTTCATCCATGCTGGTTTCTCTGCCAGGGTGGATGGGAGCACATCACCTAAGCCCACGCATAGGTATAAAGAATGTGCTGTTTCTGACTTAATTTTCTCTCTTTGGGCAGATCTTCACTGACAGCGGCAAATTCACCACATCACTTTGATCTTTCCAGATCAACTGAGCAGCCAGTGAAGACCCCCTCGGTCAATACAGAAATCGACCCAGTAAGTCCACTCTGTGAAAAACAGTAGCACTGAGTCAAAAGGGTATTTCCTTTCAACTCAGCACAGTGAAGACATCACAGTGAGTAGGTGTCAGAAAGTTGAAGGGAAAAACGCAAGTTATTTTATGTAGCTTGTGTATCTCCTGTCGACTGGCCCCCAAAACTATGGTAAGTGTAGATCAGGCTTTTGTTTCATATCCTCATGGACAGAGGCAGGGGTTAAAGTATAATTTGGGGGGCCCAGGAACCCTCCTAAATTGGCGGGCCCTCCTCACACCAGTGCAGAACCCCCTCACACAAGTGTGGGCCTCCTTCACCCACCCCAGCTATTGCCCTCAATATCCAAGGGTTAAAGTATAATCTGGGGGGCCCAGAACCCTCCTAAATTTGCAGGCCCATCACACAGGTCCGGGTCCCCCTCATGCAGGTCCAGACCCCCTTCACACACCCCAGCTACTGCCCCCAAATGCCTGATCCCCCAGCTTCTGCCCCCAACACCTGCTCCCCAGCCCAGCTACAGCCCCAATCCCAGCTACTGCTCCCAAAACAACTACCCCATCAGACCCCTTTCCCCATGTTCTTCTCAGCCCCATCCCCACTCCGCAAGCCCACTGCTGCCATTCCAGCCTCCTAACTCCCCACCTCCAGCTCACCAGCTCCACACCTCCCCATTCAGCCCCCCAAGCCCTCCCCAGCCCACCATCCCAACCCCTTCTCCCCTCTCCCCATGTACCCTCCCTGCCTCCACACTTTCCCCACCAGCTCTCCTACTGCCCCAACCTCCCTCCAAGCCCCTTTACCTGGCAGAGGTGGCTGAAGAGCTGAGTGGGGGGAAGGAGGCTGCAGTGCTGGCTGGCCAGCTGGCTGGCAAAAAGGAGCCCAGGCCGTGCACACCGCCTGGCCCTGGCCAGAATGGGGAGAGCTGCCATAGTCTCCAGGAAAGAGACAGAGGGGTGGCTAGGCTGGCCCCAGCCCGAAACCTCCCTTCCACCGGCCTGGAATGGCATGTTCCGGCACACCTTTCTATTTTTGGGGGGGCCCCAGAATGCAGAGTTCTGGGGCATTCCCCTATTTTTAGGGGGCCTAGAATGCTGGCTCCCCAAAAATAGGGTGTTCCGGGGTACTCTCCCTTACTTTAACCCCCTGGGCAGAGGTCTGGTGAGAATCTCTTTGTTTCATATCCTCATGGACAGAGGTCTGGTGAGAGGCTTTGAAGTCAGTGAAACTTTCTCCATAAATAGTTGAAAGTACACAGAATACCAATTCCAAAGATAACTTAGTCAATCCAGAAGAAAAAAAAGAGAAGATCTGATAAATGTCAAAGGAAAGATTTTTATTTAAATAAAGTAATGTAACAATACTAAAAATTGAAAATGGAAGTAAAGCTGGTATTGTTAACCAAGCAAAGTCCTGAGAAACAGGAGATCATGAAACACTACATGCCTCAGCTTCCTCAATTATAAAATGGGGTTAGTATTTATGGGCTTCCCAGGAGGTTGTGATGCTTATTTCATTTATATTTGGGGAAAAAAATGAAATTCTTGGATGGGAAGTGCTACAGAACTGCAAAGTGTTATTAATTCCTGTTAGGTGCTGGTTGACTTACAACATGCATACATTATAAAGTATATTTTCAAGAATCACTGAGCTGTGTAGTTTTTGCATGGAAAATAAGTTCTCGTGAGCAAAAATGTTCCTATGCAATATCCCTATTCAATAGAAAGCTGTTAGACACTCTGCTCTGAGAAAACATGAAAGCAAACTTACTCTAAGAACATTGTACCACCCCATCAGATTTGCCAGTTTTGAAGCAGACTACAGAATTATGAAAATCAAATCATAAGTAAAAAGGCAACATCCCTGGCGGGGACCAAGGATTCCATTCGATCTGAAGCATTTTTATATACATGAATCCTTCCATTTGAAAATAGCTTTACTGAAGTTGAATGAAGAATTTTGTGGCTGTTGGGAATTAAAGAGCTCTACACAGACCACTGTCCAGAAGGATAGTTTAGGATAATCCTGCAGTCTGCTTGGAATCCAGTGAATTTGAAGGCCTAGTATAAGGTTCTTGGTGTAGGTTTGCTTTCACATTTCCTCAAGACAGGTTTGTGTTGGGGGGGGGGCATTAACAGACAGAATACAAGCATCAGGCTTTACTTTCTTTTGCCAGTCAGGGAGTATGTTTATCTCACAGAAAATATATTGTTCTTACTTCAAAAAACTCATATTAGTCTTTGCAAAAAGGTCTTTATAGGAACCAGGATTTTTTTTTTTTGTGCCACCCAGAATTTTTTCAGACCTCTAACAGAACTTACACAATTACTAAAACTTGAAAAAAAAAAAAAAAGATACTATCTGTACTACAAACCAGGAGTCCTGTGGCATGTTTAATGACTAACAAATTTATGTATCACATGAGCTTTTGTGGGAGAAAAGCCCACTTCATCCAATGCTTTGAAGATGGGGAACATCTTCAAAGAATCTGATGATATAGGATTTTCTCCCACAAAAGCTCATGTGATACATAAATTTGTTCACCTTTAAAAGTGTCACAGGACCCTTGTTTTTTTTTACTGAAGTAGACTAACATGGCCAGCCCTTTGAAACTAACTATACTGTAATTCTATTTTACTTTGGAAATAGAAGAAAAATCAGGAGGGTTTTTGCAGAAAAAAATTGAGGTTAAGAGCAGGATTTAGGTTTGTGAAACTGAGCTTGACATGAAGCAAATCAAGAAAATACAACAGAGCCAAACTGAAAAACACCAGGTTTCTTTCCGAGGTTAAACAAAACCAGAACTTACAGCTTTTATTTCCCGAACCTCAACAAAGTTCTCATTGTAGCAGTCTATCAATATCAATGATGGCTCTTTTCCTTACTGGTCTGCAGTATACTGCATTCCATATAGCAGAGAAAAGAGGCATATAAATAATTGTATAAAGTTATTATGGTGTTTATAAAACAACTTATAACAGAGAACAGAAATAGTGCCATAGCACACCAATCCAGTGAGAATGGAAGATCCCCTTAATTGTGCCTTTGGAAAGGGATGGTGGAAGGGCACAACCAGCAGAATTTTGGTTTATATTTCTTTTAGAGCTGAAGTGTCCTAATTCCAGAAGCCCTGTAGGCTGTAGTGCAGTGGATGCTTTACAACAGATCTTCTTGACATAGTTAAAACCACCAGTCATGCATTTATCTTAAGAAAAGAGCAAGCTTGAACGGGATGCAGTTAAAATTAAGAGCATAAACATGAAATCTGTCTACTAGTCATAGTCAACAAATGGACAGATAGTTCATACAAGAAGTTTTGACCTAGGCCCTATAAATAAGAATTTGGATTCAAAGTGATGGCAGAAAAAAAGGGGAAAACGTTGCAGTGTTATCTGCTTGCTTCTCAAATCTTCATTGTGTGTGAACACCATTGTTCCCAGAGAATGTCTGATTATACCTAATTATGCACCTTGTTCTATATGTTGACCTGACATAAAACATGAGGTCTCGCTCTATTATAGTTACAGTTCTTACAAAGCCAGATACACATCAAAGGACGTCTGCCGTGAGAGCAGAGTTGCTGACAACAGTACACCTGGGAATGTCTACTATATAAAGTTGCTCAGTCTTTTGTCTCTTAGAGGTTACTTTCGGAAGCTTAACCATTTTGGCATATTTTTCAGATGAAATCTGGCATATTTGTGAAAACCATTTTTTCTAGAGTTTGAGTAAAAATAGTTCTGTCATTTTCTAGAATGACGAGAGGATTTTAAAATTCAGGCAGTCTTAGCTTTGACATATTCAACTTTTGAGAGCTATTAGTCAAAACCTGTAACATTCTCAAAGCAATTTTATTTTCTGTTATTTTCTTTTTTGTTTTTGCATGGGATACATTTCAGAAGAAGCACTTCTGTTGTAAAGTGTAAGGTAGTGGTACTTCTCATATTCTGATGTATTCATTATTCTTTCTGGAGTGAACACTTTAAAATGTCAACAAGTATAACATGTTAATTATTTTTTTTAAGCAGTAAATCTAATTTTCAAATACAAGAGATTTTTTCCTACTACATTTGGATCTAAAGGGCCCACCAATCTCCCTAAATAATATGTAGTTAAATATATACAAGACATATTAAGGAATTCAGGAAAAAATATTTCATATGCTATTTGTTCTCAACCAAAAAATTAACCTGTCAACCATATTTCAGAGCAATCAACAAAGACATGAGAATTAGAATTTTGAGTCTTTAAAACTAGATGTATTTTTGCAGTAATCCTAAAACACCTATACAAGTACCTCTTCTAATTCAGATTTATTCTTCCATCATGTAAAATTACATATTAAATAGCTTAGCAATTGCATGGTCTGTAAGTGCTTTTATATAAGGGCACAAAATTGAAAAGTATAAATATTATGCAAATTTTACTATGCAGGGCATAACAGAGAACTTCTGGCAACTGACCCCATCATCCAATCAACTGTTTAGAAACAATGTTATGCTTAGGTAAGAGGTACTGAAATTTTACATGCTGTGCCCATTTAATGCTGAAGGTATTGCAAAAAGAACTTCTAGCACTTAGTGTCCTAACTCCAAAATGATACCGAATATCATGTGAGTTTCTGTGAAAATACTGGCTGTACATTTTTAAAATGCTACAGTTAATCTAGTGATTTCATGGGCAAAAATGTAGACCAATTTAAATAATAAGGTGAATAAATCAAATGATTAGATTAGAACACCTCACACATGGAGCCCATGAGAAATTTGTTCTTTAATCTAAGATGTATTAGAAAGTAACAAAATTATAGTAGAAATCCAGGAGGATTTGATTCATTCCAATGAATTTGTAATTCTCAGCTGGTTCCATGAATGAGAAGCAGAGGCCTACTGAAGCAGAATGAATTACATTAATTCTGAATTAGTTTATTATATGTATTAAAGAATTAGTGTAATATAAGAAAAGGCTTTGCACTTAGCAAAAATAAACAATTATGGACTAGACAGATGGTTTGAATTATGACAAAGACTAACATCTGATATGCTGTGTTGCTGAGTCCTCCTTGTAAGGTACATTGTTTCCTCAGCTCCTACAAGATTTAGTATACCTTGTAACTTGAAGTATCACAAGATACCTCACAGGATCAGATTCTAAAATCCTCACCCTCTTCCAAAACTTTTTAAAACATCAAGGTTCTCCTGCAAGCTCCAGTGGGAAACCTAAGCTCACTGGCCTGGTCAAAATACCCTCAAATAAATCAGAGGAATATCAAGCAGGAGGAGAAAGGTGACACCACCTGTGTATAAAATATTGGTGACATATTACTACACTATTACATAAGTCCTGATGTTTATGCGTAAAAATGATATTTAAAGAAATGGAAGACACTCAAGAAAGTGATACAAGAACCCCATATTTGATATGCCATGAAATACATTCCTTACAATGACACAGTTATGAAATTTAATATATTTAGATTAGAAACAATAAAGCTGAGAGGCAAATTGATCAAGATCTATCAGTAATACCACAGAGAAGTTATCAGATACTAGACGGCCCTTTAACCTAGCAGATAAAGGCATAACAGGATCGAAAGACTAAAAGTAAAAGCTAGAAAAAACAGATCTCTAAAAATAATTATAAATGAAGAATCACCATCCAATGGGGGAGTATCCAGTGGGTCAAACTGGAAGCTGTTTCTTGGCCCAATACTATTCAAAATCTTTATCAGTGCTCTGAAAAACCATTATAAAATGATTGCTGGCAAAGTTTGCATATTATAAAGAATTAGTAGAGTGGTAAATAATTTCAGATCAGTTCTACACAAGGCCTGGACTGCTTGGTAAACAAGTCTCATTTGAATAATATACATTATGAAAAAAAGAATGAGAGTTCTGTGGCACCTTATAGAATACCAGATTTATTTGGGCATAAGCTTTTCTGGGGGCCAACCCACTTCACCAGGTGCATCTGACAAAATGGGTTGGGGCCCACAAAAGCTTATGCCTGAAGAAATCTTCTATAGGGTGCCACAGGACTCTCATTGTTTTTGCTGTACACAGACTAACACGGCTACCCCTCTGGAAAATTCATACCTTATAATACTGCTAAATGAATATCTTAGAACAGAATATATAGATCAGATTTATGGGCACCCTACAGAGCTGACTGAAAAATTTCAACAGGACTATTCCTTTGGTCAAAATTTTATGATTCATCCAAATGGAAACATTCTATGAAGTAGCATCAATTTCAATCGCATTATAATGAAAATCAAGCAGGTTACCTGCCAGCTTGCCTACCTAGGTCCTTAGCAACATGCTTCCTTAGGAACAGAGGCCAGCAAACTATGGCCCACAGACTGGATCCAGCCTGCGAGCACCTGTCTTCTGGCCAGAGACCTGGCACCACCCTCTTTTCTTCATCCCTTCTAGTTTCAGCCACAGCTCACCATGGCCAGAGTGCTGCTAATGCTCTTCCTTCCTCTGTCCCAGCTCCAGCCAGGACTGGAAGGAATGGGGGAGGCTGGAGATATGAGGGAGGTGGAGCAGAGTGGCCGCAGCACTGTCAGAGCACTGCCACCACCCCTCCTTCCCTCCCTCCCAGTTCTGAGGCTGGGCTCTCAGGCTATGTCTACATCACCAATTTTAGTTCAGACTTTCTAGTCCGAACTGAAGAAGTCTGAGGTTAGTCCAAACTAACCTTGGGCTGGTTCGAACTAACTGCACCTTTTTAGTTTGAACTAGCCATGTGTTCTAGTTCAAACTAAAGTTTTAGTTCAAACTAGAATGTGTGGCTAGTTTGAACAAATGGCTTAGTTCTAAATTTTTAAGTTCAAACTAACCATTAGTTCATGTATTGCACGCACTTAGTTTGAACTAAAGTTCAAACTAAGTGAGTAAGTTCAGAGGTGGCCTTAGACAATTGGGGGACCTAGGCAAAGGCCCATTCTGGGGCTCCCTAAATGGACTCCTATAGCCACCCACTGCTGCCCTCTCCGTGGCCCCAGTCCCCATGCAGCCTTAACACCCCCCCCCGGACTTGTTGGTTTTTCTGAACCAAACTAACATGACTATCCCTCTGGAACTCCTAAATTATTCTCAGATATGATACTTTTAAAGATCTTTCCATCATGAAGCTTGTAAGTTAATCATCTTTCACTTAATATAAATGAGCTAATGCTGAAATACAAAGTTATGTGCATTAATTAACAAATAAAAAGTGGTAAAATTAATGATGGCTCAAAAATAACTAAAATACCATATTTAAAATGTTGGCAGTCAAATCTTACAAATTTTTCTTCTAGGCTTGGGTTTATGTGCACTAAAAGTTTAAGACAAATAATTATAATAAATAAAAATAAGTGAAAAAAGGTTTCTAGTTGGGTAGCTATAAATGAAAAACACCAAATTTCAATGAAATTCTCTGAGGTATTCGAGTTTATACTAAGACTCTGGCCCCCTCAAAAATATTAAATAGTAAATACAAAAGAAGCTGAACAATTACTTACCAAACGAAAGACATACTGCACAAACATCACACACAGGTGTAATTACTTGAGGGCAGCACTGTATTTATATGAAGCAGCCTATAATGACCTAGCTAGTAACCTGAGCTAACCAAAGCCAAAGGAAAAATTGTCACAAAGGAAAAGGAAAACAAAAAGGCAAAAGAAGAACAGGTATAAAAGAAAAGGAAAAGACAAAATTTCACAACTGGGATTAAAAAATAACAGAATAAATGGCCACACTGAAGAACTAAAAGATGAGACCATTGGAAAAGTTCCTGCTATTGTTCCCACTCCTGCTTTTTTGGCATGTCAATGTGAAGGTGATGGGCAGATAATGATGAAATCTGCAATTCAGACAAAGCACAGGTCCTAATGATAGTTTACCTTGATGAGCCAAGACTGAGAAGGGCTGAGGTTTCCAGCGCTACTGGCCCTGCTACATGGGAACAGTTTCCATATTTTTGTATATTTTCATTTCTGTCCACCAAATTGAGCACAGGGCCCCTTATTGCTCAGGGACTCTAGGCAGCCGCCTGTTTCACGTACCCCTGAAGCTGCCTCTGAGTAAGTCCAGGCTAACCACCGGGTTTTATTAGTTCAGACTAAGATTTGCCTAGTCCAAACTAAGAGATTTCTTAGTCCGGACTGGGCAAAGCCTAGTGTGACCAAGGGCTAAATTAGCCCAGACTAAGCTTCCTTAGTCTGGACTAATTTGGCAGTGTAGACATAGCCCTCAGAAACTGCATGTCCCCCCAGCCAGCTCTGGGGACAGCTCTGTGCCATGTCCCCAGCCAATGTACTGCCCAAAACCATGTGTGGACAGATTCTGTTGCTTTTGGTTGTTCTGAGTATGTGGAGGTAGGAAGGAAGGGGGAAACTGAAGCCGGGAGGGAAGTTCTATGCCCCCCAACCAGCTCTGCGCCCAATTCTTCAAAGTCTACTTTGCACTTAATTATATTGGGTAGTTTTGTATCATCTGCAAATTCTTCCACCTGATGGTTTAACTGTTTTTCCAGCTCATTTATGAATATATGGAATAGTACTAGTCTCAGTTCAGAATCCTAGGAGATACCACTGTTTATCTCTCCATTCTGAAAACAGACCATTTATTCCTATCTTTTGCTTCCTATCTTTTTAATCAGTTATTGATCCAGGAGATGACCTTCCTTTTTATCCCATGATTGCTTACTTTGCTTATGAGCTTTTGGTGAAGGACCTTATCAAAGGCCTTCCGAAAAACTAAGTACACTATATCCATTGAATCACCCTTGTCTACATGCTTGTTGATCTCAAAGAATTCTAGTAGATTGGTGAGGCATGATTTCCCTTTACTAAAGCCATGTTGACTCTTCCCCAACAAATCACATTTGCCTATGTATCTGATAATTCTGTTCTTTAATATAGTTTGAACCAATTTGCCTGGTACTGAAGTTAGGCTTTACTGGTCTGTAATTGCTGGGACTGCCCCTGAAACCTTTTCTAAAAATTGGCATCACATTAGCTATCCTCTAGTCATCTGGGACAGCAGTTGATTTAAATAATAGATTACAGTACATACCATGGAGTATGTCTACACTATGGGCTTAAGTTGATTTAAGCAAAGCCCTTGACACATCTGGAGTTCATTAAGTATACTTAAGGACCTCCTTAAGTCAACATAATAACTCTCACTCTTCAAGTCAATTTAAGCATTAAGTTGACTTTATTAAGTTGACTTAATGCAATGTGCCCATCTAAATTGACTTAAGCCCTAGGTAATAACATGTGCCTGCTTAAGTCAACTTTATAAGTTGACTTAAGCAAACACATTTTTTATTAGGACACTTCTTAAGTCAACTTAGCCAACTTTGTTAAGTTGATTTAAGAGAAGAGGGGGACTCACTAAGTTGACTTAATAAAGTTGACTTTAAGTAGACTTTATTAAGTTGACTTAACAAGCTGACTTAGCTTTTGTAGTGTAGACATAGCCACAGTTAGTAGTTCTGCAATTTCACATTTCAGTTCCTTCAGAACTTTTGAGAGACCACCATCTGGTCCTAGTGATTTATTACTATTTAATTCCATCGATTTGTTCCTAAACCTCCTCTAAGGCCACCTCAATCTGGGACAGTTCCTTAGATTTGTCACCTAAAAAAAATTGCTTGCAACTGCGCAGCAGCTGGAGCTGCTATAACATTCCACTGAAAATTTTGATATTATGGAACATCTAAATTAAACTAAATTTTGACAAAGCCAAAATCCTCTGCAAAATGAATTATAGTTCTCCACCCAGCTCTAGGACTATACTTGGAAAAACAATAACTCAGAAGAGGACTTGCTTAATGACACACTGAAAATGAGTTCCCAGTGTGATGCTGTAACTGAAACAGTTAATGCATAACCAGGAGACTACTAAGTGGAAGTACAAGGATCAGAGATACCATTACTGGAATACTGCTTATTGTTTTGGTGTCCACACTTATAAAATGATGTTAACAAATTGAAAAGTGTTCAGAAAAGGCATAATTTAGTGAGTAAAAAAATTAATCTATATACCCAATCTAAGGGAAAGGTTAAAAGGTATCTTGATCACAGTCTAAATTTCTACATGGAAAGAAAATTTCTGATTGTAGGGGCTTCTTTAATTTAGCAGACAAAGGCATAACAAGAGCCCATGACTAGAAACTGAAGTTTGACAAACCAGATTAGAAATAGGAAGTACATTCTTTAACCATTATAGCAACTTTCTTAGAGATGAGATGGCTTCACTTATAGTAAATAGGGATTCAATCCTGATTCCACTGAAGTCAATGACCAAACTCACAATAACTTCAATAGGATCAGGATTGCATTCTTGATATGTTTCTGAAAGATACACTCTAACTCAGGTGTGGCCAAACTGCGGCTCGAGAGCCACATGTGGCTCTTGAATGAAAAAGTGTGGCTCATGGAAGTATGTCAGCAAATCAGTTTAGTAGGTAAAAGTATATGGCTATATGCCTCAGTGAGGCTCTTTAAGGTTTAATAACCAACTTGTGTGGCTTGTGATTTCCATAAGTTTGCCCACCCCTGCTCTAACTCATCACCACTTAATTGACTCAATGTTGGAATTACTGGGTAAAGTTCTACAGCTGGGATTATAAAGATAGCCTAAGTAAATGATCACAGTGGTCCCTTCTGACCTTAAAAATCTGTGAATGTATGAAATCTAGATTGTTGCCTGTAGCCCTCAGTAGGGAAATACAAATCCTTTTGGGCGGTTATCATGACCATCACAGATAGAAACCTAACCGCATGCCACCTTACAGGTGTGCCTACTACCTCAGTGAAAACTTGAGAATTTGCTACAATTCTACTGACATCAGGACTTCCCATTTATAGGCCTAATTCAAAGCACAGAGAAGGCAGCAGGAGTCTTTCCAGGGAATTCAGTAGGCCTTAAATCATCTCTCATGTGCTTCCTAGATAAGGCTCCAAAAATTTCCACTAATAGTCATGGTTCTTGGCAAGCATTATACACAAGTGAATCCCAAAAAAGCCAGTGACTCAACTTTTGACCATTTCTTTCCCTTAAAACCTTCTAAAAGGATTTTAAAATTAGAAAATCTAGCAGGTGAGGGCAGAGAAAACTTTATAACAATATTTATGTTTAATAGACATTAGCTACTGTGTCTCTGAATCACAAGAGTTTCCATTCTTTCATTATGAAAGCAGCTTATTGTTGCTGCATGAGTTACTGTAGGATAACACTTGGCTTCTTTTGTGATCTGTCTGATCTGCAAAGGAAAGCACTGAGGTATGGATATAATGAACTTTACTGCATTCTCATGCCACATTTCCTGTGACCCTACTGCTTCAGTAGGAGTGTTGCAAGCAGATTGAGGGATGTGACTATTTCCCTCTACTCAGCACTGGTGAGGCTGCATCTGGAATACTGTGCTCAGTTTTGGGCTCCCCGCTACAACAAAGATGTGGACAAATTAGAAGGAGTCCTGCAGATGGCAATGAAGATGATTAAGGGGCTGGGGCACATGATTAATGAAGAGAGACTGAAGAAACTAGGCTTATTTAGCTTGCAGAAGAGAAGATTGAGGGGGGATTTGATAGCAAGCTTCAACTACTTGAAGGGGTGCTCCAGAGAGGAGGAGCTAGGCTGTTCTCAGAAGTAACAGAGGACAGAACAAGGAGCAATGGTTTCAAGTTGCAGCTGGAGAGGCCAAGGCTGGATATTAGGACAAGCTTTCTCACTAGGAGAGCGGTGAAGCATTGGAATGGGTTGCCTAGGGAGGTGGTGGAATCTCCGACTTTGGAGATATTTAAGGTCCAGTTAGACAATACCCTGCCTGGGATGATTTAGTGCGAGTGGTTCTGCTTTTAGCAGGGTGTTGGACTAGATGACCTCATGAGGTCCCTTCCAACCCTATAATTCTATAATTCTGTGAGAGTGTTGTCTGTGTATTTTAGTGTATATAAAACAATTAAAATATTTAGAAGGTTGTCTATATCTAGAAGCAAAAGAGGATAAATTGTTAACAACATTTAAGCCAGGTCTGAATCTAGATTTTTAAAACTGTCATACAGAATTTAGTTACTGCAGCTGCTGTTGCAATTTAAATGACTGGTTCCTCTAGCTGTGGGATCTGCAAGGTAATCTACAGAGACTAAAACAAATAACATTACCACAAAGTTCCATAAAATATACGAGTTTTTATCCCTTTGCCAATTAATTTTGACAGACTGAACCTACTGAAACAGGACAGTAACAAAAACTTTAAATAATGCTTTATCAATTTGATTTAGTGTACAAGTGTGTAGAATCAATCAATATAGTTATGGAAACACTCTTAATCTTGTTTCCACATATAACATTACTTAGGTGGCTATTCATAAAATGTTGAACTTTTTAAGGGTAATATTTCAGTGGTAGTATTTTTCCTACAATATCATTCTTGGCTATTGAACATTTACAGATTAATAATAAAGGGTTTTTCCATACATTATAGCTTTAATCAATACTGCATTTATTTTAACAGCACTCATGGAGCAGTAATATTTTTAGAGTGAAGGGAAAAATTTTAGAATACCCCTGGAATGCCACAGCAGCTCTCAAATGTCACACCTCATTAACTAATGATGGTTATTAACTGTACACAGGTGAAATTATTTGTCATGGCCTCGAAAAATTAGTTTTTTCTCCTGGAGTGAAATAAAGAGGTTGGGTCAAATTTTGCTCCTGGTGTGCATCTAACATTCACTTCAGTGGAAACTACTGAATGCAAAATTTGGTTCAAAGTGAGGTTCCAAAGATGTCTTTCAAAAGGAAAGATGAAGATAATGAAATCCCATGAACCTGATTTACAATTAAGTTTAATTAAACCCTAATCTTTAAAGGTAAATATGGGCCTTACAACAAATGAATAAATAGATATTTGTTGGTGCAACCTAAATAATTAGATTGCACTCAGATTGTAAACCCTCCAGGGCATGGTCTGTCTTTTTGCTCTGTGTTTGTACATCATACAGCACAATGGGATCCTTGCCCACAACAGAGGTCCTATGCACTGCTGCAGTACAAATAATAAACAACAGAACCTGGTGTGGCAGAATTCTCAGTGTCGTGCAAATCAGGGTTCCCCAAACAGAAAGTCTAGGGATGCTGTTATACGGCACCGATATGGGCAAGAATAGTGGATGTGGTCTTCCGCAGCCACACAGCTTTGTGGTCCATTATATAAAGACATGCTGTATACATTGCCCATACCTCTAACAGACACACATCTAACCCCTATTCTAGTGCAGAGATGTGCCAAAATGCTCTGCTCCCCGGTGTTTTGAGGGGTAGAGAATCCAAATCATGACAGATATTGTAGGCTCAAGCATGTGAAATTCCATGGGGTACTGGATTTGACAATTATAGTAAACAAAATGACAGCAGAGACCCCTCTTAGGGGAGATTAATGTGTACTTTGCCTTCCTAATTAGATAGTGGCATTCAGAGGTGAATTAGAGTAAAGGTGAACATTTACAAATACCCAACATAAAAATTAAAGGTCAATTTATATTGCTACTGAATGGTTTTGTTGTAATTCAATTCAGAAACAAACATAAAATAGATGTATTAGCTATATTTTATGATATCAGCTTTAATAGACAGTCATCTTTCATTGTATTAAATTAGATGAACAAATGCTTTCCACCTAACCTTCTACATGAAATAGTTAAATATACATTCGCATGTATTAATGTACATTCCTGAAAATTATCTTGTAATTTTCTCATAGTAACATTATACTATCTTCAAAAAATAGTGATAGCTTACAGATTTCTAATCAGTAAGATTTGATTAACAAAAATGTTATATCTTGAAATATTTAATTTTTAAATTATTAAGTCAGACGTGATAAAAATATTAAATTGAGATAATTACTTAAGACATGGCAGATTTTTTTAAATCATACTTTGGGGTTTTTCTTAGAAGCACGTCAAAATGAAATTTGATGAGCTACCTCATTCATGTCACAAAATGGGTTGAAGCCCATGAAAGCTTACTCCTGAAGAAATTTGTTAGTCTTTAAGGTGTCATAGGACCTTGTTGTTTGAGCTAACTCAGTATCTGCTTTATGGAAACTATAAGGTTTGTCCACAAACTATTTGGTTGAAAACAGTACTTACTTTACAGCTCCTAATAGTACACTGAAAAAAGCAAACATATTTGATATCTTATTGGCTACTTGATACACCTCACCTGATTCTTCAGATCCAGTGTTGGGCACGGACGACCTCCATTGTAAGGCTTTTCTTTAAGCCACTTGGATCGAATTTTCATTCCAGCTCCACAAGAAGAACTGCAAGAGCCCCAGCTAGACCAGTCACTTAGCTTGCAATCAAATGGACAAGGAATTACACAAGATTCTTCAAGGTATCCTAAAACAAAAATTCAAGAAAGACATTTTTGTCAAAGTGCTGATATAAATGGTAACTTTTCTTCATAAACTTCTTGGAGTAACATAAGTAACAGTTTGAGAGTCATCTAACTAGAAACTTTCTATAGGTCTATTATATCAGAACTATTCTATAGGACAGAAGTCAGAAGACATTGTAAAAGCGTTCCCTATAATTCTCCCCTCAATCTCTGTAACTCCATTTAATGATAACAGTAGTTACACATGTATCAAGAGAAGAATCATGGCCAAGAAAAACAGTAATGTATGCTGAAGATGATTTTCTTAACACTTAACAATTATGGTAGTATTAGCTAGTATTAGTAGGGGCAAGGATTTATTTAAAAATTAATCTCATGATAAACTTGAACAATACTCAAGAGGACATAAGAGAGTTCATCACTTGAAAATAAATAACTACTGAAAGTAACCATTGGGTGGCAGTTGTGTACCCTATAACAGTGGTTCTCAATTATAAGCAGGATTCTGGGGGTCCACCAAGAGAAGCTGGGCTTCAGCTCCAGGTGGCAGGCCTCAGGGAAGGTATTATCACTTCTACCCATCTGAGAGGGACACCCAGCTTGTGAGTCAGCACCAGCAACAAAGATTCCACACAGAGTCAGTAAAACAAAAACAACTTTTTTATTTTCATACCTATATTATCCTTTTCTTTTTTATATTATATACCTAAGTTTTAACTGTATAACTATCAATTTAATACAGAGTTCAATCTACTGGATATGCAGATGAACATTATTGTGGCACAGATTGGCCAAGTAGCTCTTACAGCATTTTGTGGAGGGTCTCAGAAAGAAAAAGGTTGGGAACTTCTGGCCTATATGAATATGCACAAAAATGGAGTTAGTTCTTGGGGACTGTGTGCTTATCCAAGACCTAAATTCACATGATGCAGGTCAGTGGCGCAGAACTAGCTGCCCTCATGTGCTTTCCTGCTTATGGTACTGCAAACTGCATTCTAATCTTCCTGTATGTTCAGTCACCTGTTTTCATGGCTGTGAATGTTATTTTGCTTTAAATATACGATATTGTATGGGAAGCCATAACAGAGTGTAACTGGCCATAAGAGACCATTGACTGTAGGATCAACAACCTTATCAGAAAACCCACACAATAATAGCAGAGAATACAGAGTAGGAAGTAAGGAATAAGTAAATGGTGATGCACCCAGTGAAGTGACACCTGGACTTTACCTCTGAGCCCTTATATACACTTTTCCCTTAGGGTTTTCACCCAGTGTGTCCCCTCAGTATAGTCTTTGTGTTATAGGATACTGCATTTTCCTACTTTACTGACTTCACTAATTTAACATGGTCCTATCAGCCGGTATCACTGACCACTAAGAGCCCAAGCCAGCCAAATGGCCATGGAAACACCTCATTTGCCCATTCAGCGACAAATCTCTGCTCCAAAGATGAAGGAGACTGCCATTTGTGACCTAGAGCTGCAGATGGGTGCAAGAGAATGTTTTTGCATCCTTTCTGTCTTGCATACTGGTATATCATATCTGGAACAGCCAGACACAATCTGGACTAAGGACATAGATATTCATCCCCCAAAATAACTTTATTATAATGTAACAGACAAACAATACTCGTTTGTCAAATCTGAATCCTATGGAGCTAGCGTGATATCAGTTGACACACTATCTACCACCATGTGAGCCAAAGTGTGCAATCCAGAACCAACCACTGCCATTCTGTAAATCTGTAAAGAAACACACAGGTCATCCTCAGCAGCTGCTACTGCTCATGGTTAAAAGGCAAGGAGCAGCCAGTGACACAGCTGCCGAAACACTTGCACAGATGTGAGAGAAAAAAGAACATTACAGTGGAAACATCTATTCTCTCTATTTTAAAAGGATTTTATGATGCAGTTGTAAAGCAAACTTTCTGCTTTGCAACAGAAACAAGCTGCGAAGACTGCAGAGTAAAGGCCATGAACAGCTTTATCAAGTTAATCAGTCTCTTCATTCTTGTTTCTGAAGGAACTAGGGTCACAGTTCTTATGAGATCTATTTGAATTTATTCTGAGAACTAGCTAAAGGACATGTGTGAGAACAGTGGATGAATGATTTATTAGGCAATTAATTATTTTTATGGATTGTTGAAGCTTACCACAGATGCTGAGTCCATTTGATATAATTTGACTATTAATTCCAGAGGTGTCCGCTGGACAGCTTCCCCAAGACTTGCATCATGTTGTTTCACCTCTTGATGATTTTGGGGCCTATATCATCTGTGGTTACAGCAACAGACAGTTGAAGGAAAGTGCTGGCTAAAGGGGAATTTTTCAGTCTAACCACAGGCCAGCAATGTCATGATTTTGAAAATACTAGACTAGTTTGTTGGGGTCTGAGATGCATTTTCTGCCTAATTTCTTGGGAACCTCTCATGGGAGATATCTTGAGCTGAGACAAGCTGGAACCGCTATGAAGACTAAGATGAATGCAGAAGGCTAAGTACCCTTCTATGTATTCCCCTTTGGTACACAGAACTAAGCCTGTAGGGGGTCTTCCCCGAGGATTACAGCAACAATAGCTCCAGACCCTCCAGGTGCCATTTCCCAGCCTGCTGTGGGCCTACGTCTGGAACACAATAGACTGGAAACTCCTACAAATGGCAATGGGGAGATTGGATGGAGTGATTTACATCAAACCTTTGCTTGAGCCAACGAGGAACCAAGATTGCTTAGTCCCTCAGAGACAAAAGGAATAATCTGGGTTTCATTTTTGGATTGTTGAGTTTGGAGATGGGAGAAGAGCTCCCAGTACAAGGGACTTTGAACTATGGTGGGATTTATTATGTGATTGGGGAGTGCCAGAGCCAGAGAGTCCAGTTATCAAGGATGACAGAGAACCAACCCAATGCCAGCTACCTAGAGCCAGCCAAGACTACTACAGATTCTTCGAGAACTTCACCCATGACAATCTGGTTCTTCCTGAGATGCTTGTCATTATTTTGGAGACCCACTTGAAGTCTCTGATTTCTACTGCTGCTTCTGCCACAGAAGCCTTCTCCTGGAATACAGGCATTTCTATCATGCCTGCATCTTTTCTATATTTCTTTGTCCTTTTCTCTGTTTCTTGTATCTGCCTCTGTAAGTTTTTCTTGTCTTGCTTAGTTCCTTTCTTGCCTTGAGATCTTTCCTTTCACCAATCACTGCCCATGTTCCAGTTGTAATCCATGAATCTTTTTACCGCCCTCTTCAGTGACTCATTACTTCCTTTAACAAAACACCCAAAGACTTCTTCAGCCTTCAGATTTTTATCAGCCAGGTGATCTCCATGTGAGCTTGTGAATCCACTTGTACTAGAAGAGACTGAGCAACCTACATATGTTCCCTTTTGTTCTCACAGGGACCTTGAACTCCTCAGCAGCCCTCCCCTCTTCCCTTCCTATGAAGTACCAGCAAAGATTTCCTCTGAATTTTAGATTTTCACTTGCACTTACCTACTGAGTTTGTAAGACTCCACCTTCTGCTGAAGGGAGCCATTCAGGGTTTAAATTCTTGTTTCTGCTTTTTTGCTTGGGGCAAAACAATTACCATCTTAAATACAGTTGATTTATCTAGTTATGGCAACTATATAGCCCCCATAACCATTGTAATTGAACAACATCTTTAATATATTCATCCTCAGAACACTTCTGCATGTTAATGCAGTTCTGTTATTCCTCTTTTACAGATGGGGAACTGAGGCACAAAGAAACTAAATGATTTGTTTGAGGTCACATTAGAAGTCCAAGAACTGAAGCTGGGTCTCCCAAATCCAAGGCTAACACTCTAGCCACTGACCCACCCTCTCTCAAGAGCAGCTTGATATACTCCCCCCCCCCTTTTTTAAATAAAAATGTTTTTTCAGTGGAAACATTCCACTCAGTTCTAGCGGTGTAAAGCCAATGCATACAATTGATATTGTATTCAAAGGCTCTCACCCTAGACTAGATTATGCGTGAGTTTTTAACGGGAAGGATTCCCCCATGTAACACCAGGGTGATAGAGCAGCTGAAGAAGACTAGAGGCCATCTGTCACAGGTTAGCTGGTCCCTGTGGACAGACTAAGCCCAGCTTCCCTGGACCAGGGTCGGTGAGACCAACCCAGCCAATAAAAGAGGCCTGGACTACACCTGAGCCTATAAAGGCCTGCTAGTAGGAGAAACGGCTGAGCCCTGAGGAGAGAAAGTCACAATGGCATAGAGGTAGCTCCTGTGGTGGGTGTCTGGTGCAGAGGCCTCTGGAAGGGGTGGCCCTGGAGCCTGGGGCCAACGACAGAGTATTCTCTGTATGTTTGTTAGCCTCTGCTAAAAAAATAAACCTCCTTGATTGAGACTGAGCATGGCAGCCCCTCTTGTGGAGTGGCAGAGAAGTGTGACCCAATGATACCATCAAACACAGCTTACAAACATTCTGGATATGTTGCTGCTAAGCTACACAGGGTTCCCTCCACAAAGGGTAAACCTTCTGATTCTGCAGCACACCAAGCCCCAACTGACTTAGAAAAAGGGACCGTGTTATTTCTTAACCTCTGATCCCTGCACAGCAGCGTGGAAGATGCTCCACAGGACTTAGCACCAAAATCATTTTTAAGAAAATGCAGCTTTTAACACTGCCCTGATTATGCCTCCTCCTCAGGAAAATGCCCTACCTGTGCAAATATAACCTGCAGTCAGTTCAACAAACAGAGTCTAAAAAGTGCTATAAACAGCAGTAGTACCACTTTCTTCAGCTGAAGTCTCCTTTTCCTGTTTGTTTTTGGGCTGCATACCAGTATTTTGAAAGCTTTTTTTTTTTTTTTTTTTTTTAACTGCAGGCAGACAACAAGATTGACAGCTGCAGTAATTTTTCTGCAATAGCTTGTTCTGTAACTCTTTCCTAAACTTGCATAACTGTCCTATTTAAAACATACCTTCTTTTCCTTTGTTATATTTTGATCTATGGCTTTCTATTTGCCTGTGTTAAGCAGCCCTTTCATCTACTATTCCAAACCCAGCTGAATTAGATGTCATTTTTCATCATTTACTACTTATTCCTCTGTCAGTTTCAGTGTTAGTGGCAGATTCTGGGATCTTTGATTTTGTATTCCCTTATCCTTATATAAACAAGAGAGGAGCTAACAATGGGCTGCAGAGATATCTCGTTATTATTATTGTCCCAGCTAAAGAGGCTGCCATTCAAAGCAATTTACAAAAAAATTATGAAAAGTAAAAGAAACTTTCCCAATAATAGAGTTTTGTAATCACATTTTAGGCATAACTGGAGCTCCTTTAAAATGCTATGAAATGCCATTTTTAATTGGCTGTGAGACAGCCCTGGTAATAAATTATCAATAGAAACAAAGAAAGTGCTTTATTTTAAAGTAGGGTTAGCCAGAAAGGCTACCAAACTAATCTGTGGAGGCAAAATGGGCTTGGCTTTAAACAGTATTTACAAATGTGAGAACCAGAGAAAGACCTTTACTTATAACAGAAAGAACTATTATGGCATTAGAGAGGAGTAGGAGTATGAACAGAACAAATAAAACTAAAGAAATCTGTGTTATTTCTTTCCAATACAGCTAAATTGGGATCCTTCACCAGACCTCAGAACTGTAAAGACCTCCATATGCTTAAAGTCCAATTTATTCTATTTTGCTTTCAATGATAAACGGATAATACTTCCCCACAGATATTATATATAAATACTGATGACAGTACCTGTAGAATAATGGCCAGGCAGGACCAGTTATTGAGACTGAATAATATTTCACCATCAAAAGAAGCAGAATGGCAATTTTCTTTTCCTTTCGCTGTCCATGCAGACAGTCACTATTTGCCTTGTTAACCACTTAGAGGTTCATATGCTGAGGTCCCTATGATCAGAGATTCCATCTGATATTATTTACTTGCAAAAATCTTTGCGTTAGAACAACTATCCTCCAAAAAGAATACAAATATAAAGGATTATTATGGCTGTCCCTTCATTGGATTCAATGAATAAAAATGTTTCTAGTCAAATTACTTCCCAACTGCGTCTGTTACTAAATCAACTTCTAACCACTAAACCAGCTTTTCTAGGATGGGAGAATTGTGGAAGCTGTCAGTTTGCCTCCCTTTTAGGGAACTTCAGGAAAGGTGGCTGCTGTTTTCTACAGAAGCCAGCCAGTTTGTCTGACAGAAGACTCAAGCAGTTCACCTTTGCACTAGACAGCAGGTTGAAAGGAGCCCACTTTTAACATGCATCATGGGTATGTCTACACTTAGAAGGTTAATTCAAATTACCTTAATTCAAACTAATGAATTCGAACTAATAATGATTAGTTTGAATTCAGTTAATTCAAATTAACATGGTCACACTAGAAACCCAAATTCGAACTAGCATGTCCATGCACAGGGCTTGCTAGTTCGAATTAGGTAGGGGGAGCTATTGCACAGGGAAAATCAAGCCGTGGCTAATTCAAACAAACAGTGCGAATTAACATGGCTACATTGGGTTAATTCGAACTAATGAATTCAAATTAACCACCACTTCAAAGTGAAACAAGTTTTATAACTTCAAAGTTAGCTTTCATTAATTCGAATTAAGGCATTCCTTAGTTCGAATTAATAAAAACCAGTGTTGCTGTGCATTTATTTAATTCAAATAGATCCTCATTAATTTGAATTAAATTGTAAGTGAAGACATACCCCATGATCCCAGGTGTTGGCTACTGACCTCCAGAACTGGTAATTGGAAGCAACATACAAACACAACAGAAAACAAAATAAAGCAAAAATGCACCCACACCACTCCATATGCCAACTATCTATTGGGTTCTAATATTGAATTCTAATTTTAATATTGAATTCTATATTTTGCATATATGAAGATAACCTGAACGTTATCAAAAGTAGTACATAATAAAATGGGAGTGAACAGAAAGGTCTAATTTCATTCCAAGGGTTATATTGGCCTCTTACTATTCTTCCTTTCCTTCCTTTGCACTGAGGTACTTTGTTCTTGAGCCTTTAATATCAGCTCTGCATTACATTAGTACCAGCTAATACAAGCTATTTATATATGCCTGGTTGTCGCTCTGCTAATGTTAAAGTTTCTTGTACAGTGTTAAATGAAAGCGCCAAAAGCATTCCATGAAGTTGACTTAAAAGTGATTTGAAAAAGCATACGGCTGCTGAAACAGATATTTTTATAATTGAATTGGCTTTAAACTCAATTGTATCCATATTAGCATATTTTATCATTTCAATTAAAACTTCTAACCATTCTATTTGTTAGGCAACTGCACAGTGTGACAAAGCTGGGGCAGATGAGGCTGGGCAGACTGTGACCACCAGAGAGAAGAGGACTAGGAGGAATTCCACTTACTTAGACGTTTCCAATCAATATCAGGTACTCAATATGGAAACTGTGGAAGATACCTTGCAAGGTCCAGCTGGTCAAAGGGAATAGAGAAATGCATGGGACACACTGTGAACGGCAGCTTGATTCAACCTGTAAGAAAATCAAGGCTGTTCACATGGGATGCTATAGTCACCTGAGAAAGAGATATGACACTTTTAGGGATTCAATGCTCAGAAGAACTGAAAGAGTATTCTGTGAGGGACAAGTGACAGACTCAAGGGGCTCAATCAATTTAATTTAACTTAACAACAGAGAAGGGGTAATTTGATTATAAACCATATGCATGATTCTATATGCCGATTCAGGGGCCACTGATGCTATCGCCATTCATTTCCTTTGAACTATACAGGACAAAACAGTTCAACTTAAATAAACAAACAGCTCACAAGAAAGAATGGTTTTTAATTATTTTGACTGAATTCCAAGGAAGCCCAGTGAAATCTATTAGATTTACCAATATGATTAATAGTTACATTAGTTGGCAATGGTATTTGTACATGTATGAATTAATACTAATGAAGTGAATCTATATGGTTCCACAGATCTAACAGCAACAATTTTATTAACGAGTTCTGAAGAAACATGTAACACACATCAACCTGTAGGCCAGATTCTGTTCCATTAGACCAGTTCAGCTCCAGTGAATCTACTTTGGTTGTACAACAATGCTTGTCACAGGTTTCTATGCCGGACCCTTATCACTGAGCACAGATTTCTACACTAGTTCTAAAAGATTAATTCCACAAGCTGACCGTAACAGTAGGCTGTTATCCTTTATGTAAAATAGTCAGTTGGGGAACATGAAATCCTAACTAGTTATGATTGCATCAGTATATTTCATAACTAAACAAATAGAGCAAATTGAATTGGGTTTGGTTGCTTTAAGCTGATAATTTCAAAGGGGCAGCTGTGTTAGTCTAGTTCAGTAAAACAAACAAGGAGTCCTGTGGCACTCAAAGACTGATAAATTTATTCATTGCATGAGCTTTTGTGGCAATTGGGATTTTTTTCCCACAAAAGCTCATGCAAGAAATTTGTTAGACTTTAAGTGCCACAGGACTCCCTGTTTGTTTTAAGTTGATAACGTAAGTTAACTCAAAAGGACCTTCCTATGGATGTGATGTTATAAATTGAATGAATTTTTTTGTGTAATGATTTTAGGTGTCATATGAATCATTACTTTGCTAGTTTGGAGATTTAAGAAATAATATAATGTGCAAACTATGTTAAAAATAAAAAACAACCTGTTACAATGAATATTTCACTTAGCGCAATTCTGAATCACGTTGGCTAATTTACTGTGACTTGCTTTTGTGAACAGAAAAGGTGTATTCCTTCATTACCTATAGCACATTAATTATAGACTCTAAATAGACCAGAGAGCACTAAATTAAAAAAAAATACTAGGTTTAACTCATCATTATAGTGACTAAAATTTATCCAAAAACTACTTTGATTGTTCACATTTATACGCTTTGAAAGCAGCAGCTTTCTTGGTGCTGATTTTGAATTATGTTTTTTTAAATTTTTTTATATTTTCTTCTTTAAAAAAAAGAATTCAAGCTGACATCCACTATTTAGCTGAACTGGTAAGATTAATAGGTTTTTTACCATGAATTTTCTCCTTTAATATGGACCTGAATATTTGGTAACACAAAAATATATTTAAAAGTAATAGAAACAAACAGATATGTTTCAACCTGCATGCTGAAAATTTTGAACTCTTGCTGTTTAGCCAGATGGCACAAACAGAACATCACATAGGGTACATCATACGATGATCTGCAACTCTGGCTCTGAAAATGATATGTTCAGAGAGCAGTGTCCAGTTTTATAAAATATGTATTAGAGACCTGAATTTCTGTCTCTTTTGTCAACATGGTTAATGATGCATAATCACACTTACAGCCAAATTTGTATGGATGTATATTTGTAAGAAGTTCAGATTAGACAGGATCCCCACTGAAAACCTGATAATTTAGACTCAGTTTATATGTCTCAATCAACACTGCTAAAAAATAGGTCCTAACAGTGCAAGTCAACTACATATGGAACTTCCATGGTTATATGTACACATCAATAAATAAACCTATGGCATCAAACCTCTGAACCCAGGTCAATTGACTGGCTATGGAGGGCTAAAAATTGTAGTGTAGATGTTTAGTCTTTGGCTGCAACCGGAGCCCAGGACCCACCCCTTCATGGGGTTACAGAGCCCAGACTCCAGCCTGAATGTTTACAATGCAAGTTTTAGCCCCGTAACCTGAACTCTGCAAGCCTTTGGGTCAGCCTTGGGCCTTTTATTGCAGTGTAGCCTTGGCCCATCAGTTCAATGGGATATTCACATGTGGCAGCACTGCAGAACCAGAACCCTGCTTGGCACACCTTTGGAAATGTAGTTTACTATGCCATCAGGGTAACCATCCTTTCAGGGCATTTACTGGTGACTGTGTTCAAGCAGCTGTTATATCTTCAGCCAAAGGGCTCAGTTGTGAGCACTGCCAAGCAACTGCATAAAGGAAGCCTTTTTACATCAAGGTACAGGCTACACCATCACCAGAGCCTGCCCTCCCATTCAGCAGTCAGGGAATAGATGGAGCCAGTCCACACACTGAAGCTGGTGCTAAGGGAAAAAGTGATCTGCACAAGGAATAGGCTGTCACGTAGGACTTCTTGTTCAAATGGAGAACAGAGAACTAGATTATGACCCCAAGTTACAATCTGATCTGCCTCTTAATTAGGCTGGGTTGTAAGGTTTTCCCAGGAAAACATTCTCTCTTTACTTATGAATCCCTTTCCCCTATTCATAAAAGAAGCTAATGAGGCAAAGTTACAGCAGCCGAGCACTCACAATTTATATATATTTATGACAAAACAACTAAAAAATTTAAACCATCGGGGCCAATATGTCAGTTTGGGGAAGGGAGTGGGGGGCTCAGCTGTGTTCATCAATCTGTTTTACTCAGTGTTCTCTAACTCAGGGAAAATTATCTACTCTGCCTGCACACATCCCAAAACTAGGGCAGTAGTATTTCCTTTATGAAGTATATTCTTTCAGAAAGGAACAGGAAACCCACACATCTTACTGAATTGTATTATGTTTATTCTCAACAAACACATAATAAACAAAAGAGTTATTAATTATTGTTATAATTAAATTTAAACAATACGGTAATAGTGACATTCTATTCAAATTTCTACACACTACTGCAATAAATCACAAAAACCAAAATTGCATCATTCACAGAACAGAAAACTCCCTTCTCTCTCATACATCTGATTTCTCTCAAAGGCCCAATTCTGCCATGGCCACATAAGCAAATGTGTCTGGCAGCACATTCGGAAGATCAGTAGACTTAGGCTGTTCAGAAGTTCCATGGCTGAGGATCCCTCACTAATCACTCTACTACCAAATGACAATAAAAACAAATCTTCTCCACCAGAAAATCATAGAAGGTCAAGAGATTCCAGCTCTGTTGGTGTAAATTGGGAAACAAATTCCAAAGTCCAAGGCCCCCCATTGAGAATATTTTGCACTAAATGAGGCACTGTCAACCAATACCCCAGTTAATTTCAGCTGCTAAGTTATGACCCTACAACACAAGCAAGACTCTCACATACAGAGAACTTTACACAGACAATAATTCCATTATTTCAATTTTATTGAAAAGGAAGAGTAGAGGTATATTTTGATATAGTCTCATAGTCAGTGAGGAAATTACCAGTGCAGGATATAGTACATGGGCACTGTTCTGCATTTCAGAAAAAATTATGTGAACTGTTGCAAGTTTGGCATTGCAACAGGAAGCCAATTTAAGAAATTAACTCAATACCCAGCAGATCTAATCAAGGGAGGAAATGACAGAATATTGGTAAATGTTTGTTTAAATTCCCCATCCACTTTGTTTAAACTGTTCCAAAAAGTTGCAAAACTCTAGTCCAGAGAAGGAAAGAGGTACATATTTACTAGATGAGTATTTTTCAGCACTTCCGTTCTGTAAATCAATGTGCTTGCCATTTTAACAGAGAGATTGTACAAAGAATTATGACAGATTAAACTTAATAAAACAAAGGATTTACCACTCCTCATTGGAATGAATGTAAATGGAATGAATGTAAAAGTCAGAAAATTTTCAGTTGTATAAAGCTCGTTTAATTTTCTGGGTAAAAGCATTTTGAAAAAATGGCTGTTAGGTGGTTTCTGTGGAGCCACAGAATATTCCGTGGACAAATATTACAGACAGTTCAATAGAATAAAAGGGCTGGAGGAATTATTGTCTGACAAAAATAGGGTCCTTTGTTTTTGAAAAAATAATGCAAGATAAAATTGTTCATAGAACTAAAATAGCTTCGTAATTGAAAGGGAACATTCCAGCTATGTGTTTTAATAATATCAACAAAGCATCCTTATTCTTACAACTGATCTCTGATTTGCAAAAATTTATTGTCAAATATATTACCTAGATCAGTGACCCTCTTACCTAAAGAGCAGATTTTAAACCGAACTGTTATTTCTTAACACTTAAGTTTTCTTCAAACCTGAAAACTTTTCCTCTTTTTTGCTGGTAGGAAAATTCTGGATCCACGGATCAAAATTAATCTCATTTGACAAGTTTTCAATTTGAAAAAGGATAAAACCTGACAGACTGCAAGTCCTGAACTGCTTGCTCAAACCCTAACTTTATTTGCCTGTGTTAAAAAGGATGATTTACTTTTTTATGAAATGACAATTTGGCATTCGACAGAGAACAAGACAGAACTCTATTCCACAGGAAATATAATATTTCTGTTTATCTACCATCTTCTTCGGATGCAGCAATCAGATTGGAAAGCTCAGGTGACTATGACCGGGCATGGGACTTCAGCCTCAAGGCTTGTCTACGTGGAGATTTAGGGTATGTCTACACTGCAATTAAAAAATTGCACCTGACCTGCACCCGGTGATTTGGGCTTGCGGGACTCAGAGTAAGGGGCTGTTTAACTGCAAGGTAGGAGGGTCCCAGAGCTCTGGCTACAAACCAAGTCCAAACGTCTGCACCACAATTAAACAACCCTTTCGGCCAAGCATCTAAGTCAGCTGACACGGGCCTACCACGGGTGTCTAATTTCAATGTAGACTCACCTAGAGTATACAGCAAGCTTGGGTGTAAATCCACAGGTCATTAGATTAACACACTGACTAACTGGCCATGTGGACCCTGCTATCACACATTGAATTGTAGTGCACTTCCTCATACTACAGAAACATTTCAACTACCATGAGGAGAGAGCATAGCCTGGAATTTTTAAGTGCAAGGTAGAAGAGTCCAACAGACTAGCGTACTATTAATTCATACTCTGCAGCTTGCTGCGTACAAGTCTCCACGTAGGCAAGCCCTATGATGCATGTTCATTTTTTTGTTTTACTACTTAACATCAGTAACAGAGATAAACACTCCTATCTTTACTGTAACTTTTTATTTTGTTTGAGAAGGAAAAAAAATCATTTTGTTACAGGAGCGGCAGAGGGGGAAAAACCACTGATGTCTCAGAATCTGGCTACAAGAAACTCTCTGACATCTGAGCCTCTTCTGCAAATTTCTCTTTCTATACCAGTCTTGTAGGTCATCTCCAGGTTTCTAGAGACTCATTTGAACACTTTTGGGATATTTTTTCCAAATTAAGAAACAAAGATGTCATCATAACCACTGACAACAGATTAAAAAATGCCTGAGCCAGCACATACCTTTGAGACAAATATATTCTACGTTCAGGGGAGACAAATACCTTCAGACACTAGTTCCTGTGACAAGGTAACTTCCACTAACAGTAGTTAAAATCAATGGCTCTAAATAAATACGTTGCCTAAATTCCTCTTTGTCTCATAAGCACTGAATGAATAATGAAGTACATATTTTAATTACAACCAAACTCTTTTTATATATCACCAAGAATGTCCAAACACAGGAAAACTTTTAAACATTTTTCAGAAGTGCCTCAGCTGGCTACCAACAGTTTCAGGTACCACGCAGACCCACTGGAGATATTTTTACCATCATGTCCTCTAACAGTTGTAACTAACTGAGTTTTTCTCCTGTTACTAAAGGTCACCTTGTCATAGCACCAAGAATATGAATGTGTTTGACTCCCCTAAATACAGGAAAGGTAGGTGTTAAAGGAATGTACAGAATTTCTGATGGGCAATAGTCCCTCCTATTTTGCTCAGAGGAGGGAACGATAAACACAGGCAGTGGACATATAATACAACTTACACAGATGCTGAAAAACACAAGGCAATTAGATGTTTTTCTTGCACAGATGGGATCAGGTGCCTGGTGTTGACATTTTAAACATCTTCATATTTTTTGCTTGGGGATTTTGTGTTTCAGTTTTATGTTATCAGTAACCTTAAAGAGAATGTAATATGTTCTGAGGTTCACTGGCCTGTGAATTCAGTTTAAAGGAAGAAGAATTTGAGACAACTCAGTGGTAAAAAAGGCAACTCAGTACAGTAGACACAATTATAACACTTTTAAACAAACCACAAAAAACAGCCATGAGCCTGTAAGAAACAGGAGAAACCTTCTGAACTCCTACCCATATGCTCTCCCAGTATCAATACATGCCCAAAAGGGGATTAAGGAAGAGTTCCCATATATAGGGGCTTAAAAGTACTGCTCACAAATTCATTACAAAGCTTACTCTAAAATGGTATTTCAGCAGAATTCTTGTGTTACATACTAATGGAGACAACAACGAGGCAGGGTCCTTCTCCTTCAATTCTGAATATATTAAAATAGCATTAATAGAAACCAATCCATTTTTTTCAAATGTCTCACTTCACATTGGTGAAACATGGCACATAAATGCTATTCCCTTTCTTAACAAACAGTATTATTATGGGTCAGCCGACTGTGTGAGTTATAAAAGGAGACTCTTATCAAAGTATTTCAGTAGCTTAATGTGCAAATCAATTTACTAGATTGCACACTACGCCACGTTTCTACAAGAGTATTTCAAGACTTGATATACCTGTGCTATGATAAGGAGCCCATTTCTGAGCCAAGATTTCTCTTGTAAAGCAGAAGTCTTTTTCATATTAGCAAGAAATATGCAAATCTAAAAGCTCTTGTTTCACTTGTTTTTGGGGCCCTTGAACATACCCTGCTCTTTAAGAGCTTGCTCTTTTTACAGTTTACATGCTCAATTTTGAAAATAAGGGGAGAACAGGAAAACAGATAAAAGTACAACTAAGAAAAAAATAAGAAGGGAGAAAAAGGAAAATGCAGGGAAAAGAAAGGAAAGTGATATCTTGTTCTCTCAGCCTTTTGGCTCAGATCCCCCGCCTCCACATTTCTATGCTACAGACCTCCTGGACTTGGTAGCAAGACACCAGAAAGTCCATTTTTTTTTCTAGTTTATAGAGAATGGGATGAAAAATCCACTTAGGATGGTGGGGTTTAAGCCAGCAGTCTCAGCCCTGTCCTAATAGAACATCAAGTCTTGTTCCTTGGGCAGCTTCCCAACAGTTTACTGCTGATGTAGGATAGTCTTAGCCTCTTTGGCAGCCACTCCTGCCGAGGCTGTAGCCTCTTATACCACCCGTTGCTAGTCAACCTATTAGGCTCAGCAAGGAAGGTACCAACTCTAGCCCTTGACCACTCAGTGGCTATGGCAGAATTGGCTTTATGCAACTTCACAACTGCCCATGGCCAACAACAGAAACAAAGATTAGTGATAAGGGTGAGACTCTCAAGTCCTTCGATTTTGAAGCACAGGAAAGCATATTTTTCTGGCAAGCAAAAGTTCATTCATTTTCACAGGCCAATGAAGGGGGTCATTCTTAGGAATGTAGCAATAAGTCCCAAATACCAACAAAGAGGGAAACCCACAAGACTAAGATTTACATTTGAAGGAAAAAAGCCACAGCCTGAGGCACTGTGACTGAATGCAGCACCAACTGGCTCATGCCAGTGCTTCACATATTTTTCATAAGATGCATGCTCTCTCTTTATCAGATACAGATCTAGTAGGATGTACATTCATGTGTGTTAATGTCTCAAAGGGAGCCAGACTTACCTTGTTTTAAATAAGTTTCTTTGATAGCCAGTTTGACCCATTTAGAAATAAAGGGTTTTGATGCTTAACCCCCTTTGATTCTGTTGCCAAAGAAAACATACAGAGCAGAAGAGCATCTGAATGTTGATGTTCTGATCTAGTGGCATTTGATTATCCTTCTCACAGCCAAACGATACAATATTAGTGCCAAATTCTCTTATGGATGGGGAGATTTTAAAGACAAGAGAAGGAGATATTGATATTGAAAAGAATGAAAAGCACAGTTTTGAAGGTTATGTGTAATATTTTGCATTAATCTTTTACAGATAAGGTTCCAAATCCACAAATTCAGTGACAGATATAACTGTAATTAAGAGTGCCACTGTGTATGCAAAGAAACACACAGAAAGCTCTGAGAGAGTTGAAGAGGAGGGTCCAGTTGGGATTTCAGAGCTAAATTTAGAGTTCAGTTAACTATTAAATAAGCTGATTTTCAGAGATGAAAACTGCTTTGAAGGATGATAACATGTGAAGATGTTAGACTAGAATAGATTGTTCTAGCTAAATAGAGAATTTCAGTATACATACGTGGGACTAAATGCATCCCTTGAACACCCCTGGGTTGTGCTTTTGTATAATTCATGTTCACTCTTATAGTGTAAATGTATATTGTTTAATGCAGTGTGCATCACCTAAGACATTTTGAGAATCCTCATGACATACTGTGTTTGAATCTTAGCAACTGCTTTGATTTGCTGTTAGTGTGACCTGATCTTATGACTTACACTTCCCTGCATTTATTTTCCTCCAGTTCTGTAAGTTCCACCATCTTCAAAATCCAAAGCAGCATCCCTGTTAGTCTAGATCAGTAAAACACAGGAGTCCTTGTTTGTTTGTTTCCCCGTCTTCAAAGCATCTGATGAGTGGGATTTTCTCCCAGGGAAAGCTCATGCAATAAATAAATTTGTTAGTCTTTAAAAATACCACAAGGCTTCTTGTTTCTTCTACTGTAAGTGTTAAGCTTAGTTTAGAATGCTATTTGCTTTTATTTCTTTCTGATCAAATCTAAAATATTACTCTACCTTGTAATCACTTAAATTTCTTCTATTTTTAATGAAGTTAATTTCTTGTTTTATCTTAAGCAGGGCATGCAGTTTGGGTGTGTATAGAGACTTCATTTAGAGACACAGAGGTGTTTTGTATCAATTTCTTTGATAAAATGACAAACCTATGAGGCTGCACAATCCAGTGGGCAGCACTGAGCTCTGCCCGATGGTAGTTCCTAGGGTTACATCTGGGACTGGAGGGGAGTCACATAATTGCACAATCCCATGAGTGGCTAGCTAGAAACATTCATTCATTAGGTCAGATATTCCTTGCTTGGAGAGTGCTGCTGTTTATGGGCTGACTCAGGAGCAGAGAGTTCACAAAGCACAACAAGTCCAAGATGGCCCTGGGAGTGACGTAATGAAATACCAGTCCAGATTGCAGGGGAGAATATCGCAGTAGGGTGACCAGATAGCAAGCATGAAAAATTGGGATATGGAATGGGGTGGGGAGTGGCAGGCAGACATAACAGGTGCCTGTACAAGAAATATGTACATATGGTGACTGAATATCAGGACTGGCCCTATAAAACTGGGACATCTGGTTACCCAGTACATGCCACTAAAGTTTAACCAGGCAAACCAATCAGCAGAAAATGGTTTAAAGGTTACAAAAGATTATATCCTTTCCTATAGAAAAGTCCTTTGTTTGAAAGGTTTCTTTTTCCCTGGACAAATACAAGTAGTTTTACATATTTTGGTATAAATTGCTAATGATAGTAATTTAAAAAAAATAATTTTTGTGGCTGGCAGTTTTTATAGGTGCTACTAATAATATACATGACACAATAAAAATAGTAGAAGGAACACTGCAATATTTAATGAAACAGAAATACAGCATATATCCACCTCAAGGAGGGAGTTCAACTTGAACATGGTGCAAAGTCAGTTTGAAACAACCTGACTGTCTCTGACCTTTAAAGCACACTGCAAAGACTATCTATTTTCATGTACCTTCTCCTTTATAGGCTAGCAGAGACTGAATGTTTCACTTTTGTTCTTTATGATTCCATTTGTAATAAGTTTGAAAATCACTTAGAACCTCAAATATGCTTTTTCTTTCTTTGCCCATCATTATACATTAAAAAAAAACACATTTTCCCCTATTGTGGCTCTTTTAATTAATTAGTGAAGACAGGGTCAGAACTAGGGTTGTATTTTAAATGTAACAGATTCAGCTCACCCTCCTTCCCAAAGCTGGGGTGGGGACAGGGGAGCAGAACTTGGTGTAGCTTCTATAAAGGAAAGGACAGATATACAGGTCTTTCAATTTCTTGATGTGATATTGGAGACCTTTAAAATATATGAAGTGGGATTTTTTCCCATGAAAGCTCATGCAATCAATATATTTGTTAGTCTTTAAGTGCCACAGGACTCCTTGTTTGTTTTACTGAATTAGACTGCCTCGTTGGATTTCAATATACTTGTTATAGAAAAAGGATCCTTGATCTACACATCAGCCATTTATAGAAAGAATACAAGGGACTGCTGATTAATGGTGACCTACAGCTGCCCCATAATCTCTTAAAAGAGCTCTTCATGCTTTAACACAATATACATCCTTATCATAAACCCCACTCCCTTGCAACTAGGAAGCAAATAATTCTGGTAAATGCTGGAATTACAGAATTTGTTTCTGGGATGATAGGAAACACTGTCTTGCCTGTAACGGAAGGTATGAAACAGAGAATTTGAAAATGCAGAAATTGAGATGCAACAAAATGGTAGAGTGGGCTTTTATATGGATTCATTAGCATATCTGTCCACTACCTACAAAGATGATGGCACAGATTTTTGAAACTGGGTGCCTAAAGTTAGGCTTTTAAGTCCACATCAGACTGCAAAGCAGAGGTGCTTGTGCTAGACCTTTGGACAATGAGGCCAAATTAATCTGGGCACCCCTTAAAATTTCAGAAGAGCAGAATCTGAACTTCCTCCTCATTCAATATCTTTCTGTGCTAAAGCTTTGAATATCAAGGCACGGGTAATCAGAAAATTACAGTTTCATTCACTGTGTCCACTATCCCATAGTGATTTTGTGATGCGGTGCTGTAATGATAAGAATTCAGAGGCTCTGTGGCACCAGAAATTTAACTCCTGGTGTCCATATGAATGACGATCCTTGGTCAGACCAATGTCTATCTAGCCCTGCATTCCATCCTCCTATGGTAGCCAATGGCAGGTGCTTTAGAGCGCATGACACGAATAGTGATCCATCACATTGACCATGCCGAGCCTCTGACAAAGAGCACTCAGTGCCAGTCCTGGTTAATAGCCATTGATGAGCCTATCTATTTCTTTCTTGAACACACTCATACTGTAGTTTCAGCTTCCTTAATACCATGAACATTTGTGCTTTTGCTACAGAAAGAAGTGACCTTTTCAAAAACATCTACTATAAAAACATTACATTGTTTCTTCCATAAAGAACTGAATAACAGCAGCATTGATATTACCTGGTTGAGAGCTTTCTGAGCACTAACTTCCCTGTTTTGTATAATATAGTTGTACCAAAACCACCCACATGCCCAAAATCCCTACCTTCACCATCAGGAACCATAGGTCATACTAGCTACAATCATATTGTCCATATTGCGAGTTTCATGAGATGCTTCAACATTTCTTAAAGTGATGGTGTGTCAAAGGCATCACTTCTATGCACTGAAGCAAGGCTCTGTTTGTTTCTTGGAGTCTTTCAGACTCCATTTTTCTTTAGAGGACCAGAATTTGGACAGGATGTGTGGTGATTTGTAAGCTCCCACCTTGCCTGAATTCACCATTAGAGCACAAAGAGAAAGTCGGTGGTGAAAGGTTAGAGAATGGAAATTCCATGCTTTTTTCTTGTTTTGTTTTTCCTGCTGAGAGTTCCATCATAATGTTGACCATGCAGGATTGTATCAGGGCTGCTAGCAAACAGAACAGACCAGGAGGAACATGGTCCCTTGGAGAACCACAGTCCTGTGGCTGGTAAGGGTAAAGAGAGGCAGAGGCAAATGGAACAAACCCAAACTGAAGAAGAAGTAGAATAGGGCACCAGAAGTCGTAGGGCAAAAAGAGAAAGGCTGGAAGAATTGTTAACAACTTAAGAGTTTAGTGTCAAAAAAGACTACTCCATAATGTCAGATGTATACACACCTGCAGATGAAAAGAGGATCTTACTGACCTCCAGGACTGATGGAGATCTAAGCCTAAGAAAATGCAAGATTTCTAACTGACAGACTAATTGTGGCAAATTATCTACTATGCTTTAGATGTGTGACAGGAGACAGTTACCTCTGCCCCTAAATTCATAATTATATACTCTAATTCATGGAGGGAAGAGGTTGGTGTGAAATCTGTTCTAAGGGGGGAAAAAATCAATCCACATTAGAGACCTTAAATCATATATTCCTTGGGTTTACTGAATGGGCATCAAGGGCAATGAATGCAGCCATTAAAATAGCACAGTGATCATCAAAGCCTTTCAACTGACAGTTGCTTCCAGCTTTTCCTGTGACCTGGGAGAAAGGTTTTGGAGCAGAGAGAAATAAACCTCCAAGAGATGCTAATGACTCCTGAGTTAAAGGGTGGATTATAACCTGAAAGACAAGGTAGATGCAAGCTCAGACTTTGACTCATACACAAGCACAGACAAAGGGACTCCGATTAACATTCTGAAAGGTATGATAGGTTGCTGATGGGATGCTCAGGAGTTTGCACTCTAGAAAAGGTGACCCATCTGATTAAGGGGGTTCCAGCCCACGAAAGCTTATGCCCGAATAAATCTGTTATTCTTTAAGGTGACACAGGGCTCTCATTGCTTTTGCTAGAAAAGTTGTTAACTTATGCTTTTTATTGTTCCGCCACCTAAATTGAAACTGCTTTAATTGTAGGGCAATGTTTAAATTTACTCATGTTAAAACAGCCATTTATATTATTCTAAATCTCTCTCACTCTACTTTTTAATAAATTCTTGTTTTATAAAGATGATGCTATTTGGGTGGGATGTGGATGTTCACTGAGTTCTGTCTCTGAAATAGTGCCATTAAAAACAAAAGTTCTGAAACCTGGAATACCCCACTTTTGTCTTGGTTCAAGGACATGTAAGGAAGAGTCCCCTTGTGGCTCAGTGGGCTGCAAAAGACAAAGCATCAGGAAACACAAAGAGGGGATGTAGCAGGAAGGCACAGCCCCCCTTGAAGATAGGCCAGAGGATTCTGCCTGTCTGCAGGGGGGCAGAGCTAAGGGCAACCTGTCAATCAGGCCGGAACCAGAGGGGGCGGGACAGGAAGTATAAAAAGGAAGACAGCCAGCTCAGTCCAGCACAAGCCACTGAAGGGGAAGGATGTGTCTCTGCTCTCTCCTGAACCTGGGCTGCCCTGTGGCCGGGGATTGGGAGCTGATGCCCAGGCCCTGGACCACCCCAGGCCACAGGGAGAGCCATTGGCAGAGAGGCATACGGGCACTCCCAAGGCAGCCCCTGCCGGGAACCCCGAAGCACTGCATCCCCCCGTGACTTGGAGGCGCTGCCCTTGGGTGCTGGGGACCCTGAGCTGCTACCCACCTCTTGCGACCTGGAAGAGTTACCCTCTGCGGAGGAACCCGAGGGACTCCCGGACTTGCCACTGCCCAATGAGATGGAGGGGTTCTACAATCTACCCCTGGGGGACTACCCCGAGGAGCCAGCGGACAAGGTACTGTTCAAGCAAGGGACCCGGGGTGACCCAGGGGAGTATGGGACTCCACCCTTGGTGGGGAACCACATCTCGGGGTCAACGAATTGCGGCCAGGACCCCACTGACCCCTGCATCAAGGCCTCCGGTCCCATAGGCTCCACCAAGGGGCCAGCCTCTTATGGCCATAACCCCGCTGACCCCTGCATCCAGGCCTCAGGCCCCATAGGCCCCACCTCAGGGTTGGCGTGTTGTGGTCAGGACCTCTGCTGACTCCTGTACAGAGGTCTCAGTAGCTAGTGGGGACCTAGGCTGGGACACAGTGGAGCTGTGCGATCCTACACCCTCCTTGATTCCTAGCCCTGCCCCTGCACCCCGTCTTGGGTTGTAAACCCGGGAGGCAGCACTGTTACTTCCCCCTGACCTTAGAGACCCTATAGGGAACCTGAGCTAGTGAAACTGCTGCCCTGCCAAGGGGCAAAAGACTTGGCGGTCCTGCCCCATGAGGGGCCTGGGACCCGAAACTGCTGCCTGCCCCCCTCCGGAGGGCGGGCAGCTTATTTATAGGGGAGAAATCAAAACCTAACAGAGATAACACTAATCTAACTTGCTACTTGGTGCCGACATGTGAGTTAACAGCACTCCATAAATAAGATGAGCTTAATTGGCTATATTTACAAATACAGTGAACTATTCAATGTCAAAGGGGGCACTTGAATATTCATACTGAATATGACAAATAGAGCTGGTAAAGTGGTATGTTGTGAATAATCTAGCTATGAATTTTAACATTTTTGCACATCTCCATCATTCAACCTGCTCTACAAATGGTTGAATAACTGTCTATTATTTATTGGATTATTTTTGCTATTAATCACTCAATTTATTAAAATAATTTTTGACCAGCTATAAAAAAAACAGGGACATGCTGACAATGAATACTGGCCAAATCTCTCAGAAATTATCTGAAAAGTAGATAGAAGTTTAATCACCTCGTGCCAGTTTTGGCTGGGCTGTGTGCGGCTGGAAGGTGGAGCAGCCTCAGTGGAACCTTCTTCCACTTGTGCAGGCATAAGAGCAAGGCAGAAACCCAGATGGTGCGCTCTGGGGAGTAAATGCTGCTTTCCTGCTCCCCCACAAGTGACAACAGGGTGCTCTAAATTAGGCAGAGAGGTGACAAGCACCAGTCATCTTTACAGGAGCAAGTGGCACCACAAAAAGGGGGATAATTTTGGGCTAAGTCACTGCATGTTTGCTCAGGAGCTTCAGAGAACACACTGCTTTTGTGAGGCCAAATGCCCCCTGTGGTTTCTCTTCAGATGGTGACCTTACACTAACACCAGAAGATACAGCAGATCCCCTGTTGCTCCAATTTCTGCAGAGGCCAGAGGCTGAGAATCTAGAGGCTACAAAGAATTCTCCGTGGTCATCACTTTCCACTACATTCAATGGAGAATCAAGACCATTCCACTTCCACATGAATATAACTGAAAGAAAACCATGGCTGAAAACCAATTCAATCAGTTCAGGAATGTCACACGCTGGTAAACTCCTTCTTTTAATTTATGTTCACACAAGCCTTGGGTTCCTCAAAAGAACAAGTCACTACACAGAAAAACCAACTTCTACAAAAAGCAAGCAGTTGGTGCTTTGAGAAGGAGTGAAAAATTGCAATGCTTCTCCTCCCTTGAAGCACAGAGGCATAATAAATTGTTACACAGCACACCATGTGTCCTATGTGGAAACCATGGGAAATGAGTACAGCACCATGCTGTTGGAAAACAAAAGCATGGAAAGCAGTGTTATAAATCTGGGCAGCCAACCAAAACAGCAATAAACAACTGAAACCAGAATTCACACAAGGATTCTGTTGGCATTTTGACTCTAACACATCAAATTTAAGCAGCTTTTCTTCCTCCTGAAGGGCTTCCACAGTATGGTCTCCCTACCTCTCTGCTCTCATTTCCCCAGAACCATTCAATGGCTCCAGGTTCATGTGTTACACTCAATCACTGCTTAATTTGCACTGCGCCCACTCTTATCTTCCCACCTTCTTCGGGCGACACTGTGTGCCAAGCAACCTCTAAGTCTTTTTCCTCTCTGAAATTAAATTTCTTCAATTCCTCCCATTCCTTGTACCTCTCACCAAGAATCTCTCTACTCTCCTTTTGTTGAACTGTACTTCCTCCTGTCTTTTTACCCCCCCTGCCCATCATGCATATTATTGCACATCAGCAAGTGCCTGTGCCCACACCAACAGCCCCCAGCACAGGTGCAAAGCTTGCCCAAGCAGAGCTCATTGTGAGATCAGGGCCTTGCACTGTGAACCCCTTCAGAGAAATGGTTATTTTTCAGTCTATATTTGCAAAGACCAGTTTAAACAATATTATAAAAATACATAATTATACCACATCCAAATAGGGGTGGAAGAACAAAGCATCTTTTTACCTCCCAGCTCAATACATGATTTTATAATGTTTTTAACAGGTGAAAAAGAAATCAACCCCTGGACTGGGAGCACAACTGTAGCCACCACATTTCCATTGAATTTCAAGAACAAATTCCTATAAAGAAGGATTTTATAAGAAGAAACAGCAGTAAACCATGGTTACAATTGATAACACAAGACACTGGACTAAGAGCGATAAAAAGTTCATAGACATGTTAAGAAAGCATAATCACAGTCAGCATTTATGGGATTTGTAAGACAGTTGCTCCACCCCAGCAAGTGAAAAGCTACTGGAGGGTGCAGAATGAATAACCTATTAGGTAGGCACTGAATATCTGAGTGGTTTACATTCATTGTGCACTATGCATCTCCTTACCAGAACTGCTACAGTAGGATGGGTCCACAAGTTTGCCAGTCTTATCATAACAGGCAACAGCTTGGAGTCGCACTCCTTCTCCACATTGCTTGGTCTCTCCCTGGAATCTTGTTCCTAATTGCAGCTCTGTTTTTCCTTCTGCAATAATGCAGTCTGACCAATTTCCATGGGGCTGGGTGATAAACGTTTCACAGGGACATGCTTCTGTTTCAATCTGAGGATACACTACTGTATTCTGGCATTTGTCTCGTTTTCTGCTTCTCCCTGTTCCAACCAAAGAAATCTGCTTGTTAGCTTAATATCTGCTGCTTTTGATAAAAACGTGTCATATTATTTATACTTGCAGAGTTTAATACATTAAAACCAAGACAGTCTGAAATGTTAGTATAAGGAATATTTCAGAAGCCTCTATTATTTGTTGTCAGTGCTTTAAAGTGCCAAAACAAAGTAGCTGTCTCTTGGGGCAACCAGGGAACTTACAGAAAAAAAAATATTTTGTTGTGTTGGTGAGGACATGGAGCAGTCTGAAAAAACTTACCATAGTAATTGTATGGCTAGAAAATTCTGTGTGATTTTATGTAATATCATTTCCCCCTAATTATCAGATGAAAACAAATTGATTATTTTCTCTCTATTCTCCCTGCAATCAGTGGTTGCTAGGGAAACCTACAAAGGAGTTTAAGCAAGCTGCAACTCTTTCTTTGAGGCTACTTTACAAATTAGTTAAACATGCACCCTGCACACAGACTTACTTTGAAGAAAATAGAAAAGATAATTCCTGGCAAATTACTGAGTCTGGAACCTATTTCAGTGCTACCTTTTTTCCTCTCTTTCTCTTCATTTCTCTTAAGGGTTTTTTCCTCTCAGAATTCTAAGAGATGAAACACATCAGATTTGTTTAAAGTACAGCCCCACATTGGAGAGACGGTGTGGCGTTTCTGTAACTGGACCTCCCATAGACACTGGGCTTGAAGCACGTGCCTCAATCCATACCGTCTCTGAGGAGGTGCCACTTGGGTAGTAGAAGCTCTGCTCCCTGCAGCTTTGTGATTTTGCCTGCTGAAATTCTAAAGAGCAAGGAGGCTAATAAGCCCATTGAGAAGATGAAATATCTGCTTCTCTTTCAAGGGGTTAACTCTGCTGGCCAGACTGGAATGGGGCCGTCTTTGTGCTGCCTGAACATGTGATTGGGATTGCGCCCAGCCTCTTTGCAGTGGTGTAACGAGCTGGAAAGAAGGATTCTTTGGTCCTCTCCCACACTGTGCGGATAAAGTTGTCACAGCCACTAGTGAGCGCTCCCCACCGGCTGCCCGCTAGGCTGCTGTACAGGGAATCCAAACCTCTGCTAATCTGGTTCCCTGGGTCTTCCACACTCCTGGAGCCTGAATGGAGTGAACTCACTATGCCAATCTTGGGACACCTAGTCCCACTTTCAGGACATAAAACTTCCTACTGGCACCCCTCTCTGTGTGTTGAAACTCACTGTCCAGCCCCCTAATTTCTTTGGGTGCACTGCTGATCCCTCAAACACACCAGTGCTTAAACTCACCTGCTCCCCTAAATCCCCCCTCCACCGTGTAAAGCTTTTGGTTACAGTTTAACTCTGTCAGAACACACCATAGTTGTGAAGCAATCAATGCACATGGTGAAGCCTACGATCTGAATGTTCTTTTATATATAATGATGTAAAGCAGAGCGAGAACAGATCATAGCAAAAATACACACCCAAAACTGTGAAGTCCCTCTCGAGCTCACCTTCTAGGAGGAGTGCTGGGGACAATACATGGGTGCACATAGGCAGGGTGCCCCCAGTTGTGTTCAGGCTGTTACTTGGTGAGTGGTTCTCCCTCGTGGTGCGGTAAAAGTGGCCCCTGAGCAGGCTAGCTTCTGCCACTTAAAACCTTCAGCCCTTCGTGTCAAGTGATCTCTTCACCAACTTCCTCACAGGAGCACAGACCCCTACTATGTGACTATACTGCCAAGGTGACCTCCTCCCATCTCACCCTGTTCTGTGAAGAGACCAGCAGTGCTTAAATTATAGGGGGGCCTTGGGACGGCAAGGGAGTTTGGCCCCTTACCACTTTTAGGGACTACCCCTCTTCTGACTTATTCAAAGACACAGAGGGATGGTTTGGGCCCCTTACGTTGCTCTTCATGGATCACAGCAGGGCCAGGTGCGGCTACCACATAATGTGGTTAGCAAGGGAACAGCAAAGAGAGGTTGCTGGAGCAATCAGAGGCCCTGCTTCTGCTGCTCCAAAGGCCACGGTACCCTTGGACAAAGCATATCCCAGTGATGGGCCTCACCACTTCACTAATGGGTCCCAATGGGCTCAGGAAAAGTCCTTCATCCCAGCAGAAATGCAGCTGCTTAGCAGAGAATAGCTCAAGCCTTCCATGCCTGTTCTACCACCACTCTTCTAGTGACAAGCTAAGGAGAGAGATGAGAAAGGGGTCAAAAACCTTGGGAGCGGGATGAGACAAAGAAGAAAGGGATAGGGGCTAGGGGAGCTGGCAGGAAAGGGGTATTGGAGATCAGGGGATAAGGGATAGGTTGGGAGACATAAGAGGAGGAAACAGAAGAGCTCTCACCATAAGGAACCTGGGAGATGAGTAAGGAAAAGTATCAGGACAGAGACTGAGACAGGGCTAAAGGAACGGACATTAGATGCAAAGGGAGTAGGAGGTGCTGGGTCAGTGCAGAAAGCCAGGACAGGAGGCAGCCTGGAAATTAGGCAGTAAATGGGGGAAATAGGCAGTAAGGGATAGTGTTGGGCAGGACAGATGGTGTGGTGGGTGCAGAAGAAGGAGCTATACATGGGAAAAGGGGCAGAGCAGAAGACAGGGAGGTAAGGGCAAGGGGGAGAAGACAGCTGTGATTGGCAGTTCAGAATGCCAGCACAGGAGCCAGCCAAGGTGCACCCTGACACCTCGCTGCACATTGTTTTCAAATTAACCTAAGGTCAGTCAAGACCCTATTATCTCCCCATCCCTTAATTTGAAGTCTGGGAAGAAGTATTTTGCCTAGATTGAATAGATTTCCAAAGTTTGGACATTTAAGAGTCAACTCCCTTTATTACTGGTCTTTTGCTACCAGCCTCTGGAATTTTCAACACAATCTGAAGGCAAACAAAGCAGAAGGCAAAATGCTGCACATTCAAAACAGAGTTTGCAACCTGACACAGATACACAGGGTTTATAATCTAACACAGGATTCATAAACTGTACAGTCACAATTCATCACAGCAGCAAACCCCCAAGATGCCATTTCAAGACCTCTGGAGCACTCTACAGTAAAATGGGGTTGGGAAGTAATTAGGTAACTATAAAGTCAGCAGGCATATTTTTTTTTCCAATATTGCACTCAGTAAGAAAATACAGAACGTGCACAGAGAGTTTATGCACCATCTGCTGGAGAAAGGTGAGAAAACACAGGGAAAACATACAGACAGACAAACAAGATGGAGTGAAATTAATATAAAGGTCATCTAATTAAATATATTGTTTCATGAGATAACAAAGGCACCACCAAGATTTTCTGTGAAAATGAGCTACCTTGAAATAATCAAGGGGAAAGAAATCAAATTATTTAATGCCAACGATTCAGGTGGTAACAAATGTACAAATCCAGATCTGGGGCAAAAAGGTAAAACTTCACTGACTTCAGTGAAGCCTTTCTGTAGGGAAACGATAGTATGCTTTTAAACAATTAAAGTCTTCTGGTGCACTCACAGTGTTCTGTACTTTGGGAAGCAGCTAGAAACCTGTATTGTGCAACCGTGTGTATGTAGCTACAGAAATGGCTTTTAGGGTAGGCGAAGCCGGTGCATGCCTAGGGCCCCAAGCAGCAACGGCCCCCATTGCCTGCTTCGCCTACCCTAAAAGCCGCATCTGCCTTGGTTAGCAGCAGGAGGAGGAGCTGGTTCTGCGTCCAGGTACCGATGGCAGGGAGCTGAGACCCCTGGGAGTGGGGCACAGAGGGAATGCCAGGGGCCGGGGTCTGGAGCTAGAGCCATGGGGAGAACCAGAATGGTGCCAGGGGCAGGAAGCTGGGGTCAAGGGAGGGGCCAGCACTGTAGAGCTGGGGCCACAGAGGAGGGTTGTGAGGGCCTACAGAGGGCACTGCAATCGCACTTCGCCTATGTCCTCCAATTGTCCAAGGCTGCATCTGTGTAGCTAAGCCTTGCACATTTTTGTAGTATTAGTAAAAACAATTATTTGGGACCCACTTGTGTCTGTGCTTTCAGGATCATTACTGTTGTGTTTTTTACAGCACCATGTAAAAGTCATGACGATGACCTTACATTTGCACAGCAACCTTTGTTCCCTTTATAACCTGATATCCTCTCCAGGTGAAATTCATTTGTTTGAGGAGGGGCAGCCTCATGAATCACTAAAAAGCCTACTATTTTGAGGGCTTAAGTAATGTTCATTTCCTATTAGTTCAATATGTGGTTTTGGAATTAATACCTTAGACATTTTTATCATCCTTAGAGCCAGCTTTCAAAGCTACTATAAAATACTTTTAGCAAAATGTTCTTCAATGACACATTAATCTTTTTTTTCAAGTGGAATAATTTCTGTTCAATAAGAAAAGTATTTATTAGAAAACATTAAATAAAAATCTATCTGCCTTCACACAAAATACAGCAGTATGATGTACATTTGACTGTGTAAATAATTAGCAAAGATTAAGTTGCATTCCCTGACCTTTGCCTAAAACATTTAATTTTCATTATTACACAGAACTTTGACTTAAAATAGGTGTTTTAATTAGGTATCTGCCTGCTGATTCTTCTGTCAATGAACAGAGTTATATGTACAATCCACAATGACTACTGAATAAAATGAAACAGTAAATAAAATTAAAAATCAGAATGGGAGGGAAACAAACACCAAGCAATCAGAAGACTTCAATCAAATGTCAAATGTTGATAAACACAATGATGAAGTCAATACATTTGTTTGAGCATAGATTGAAGTTCTGTTGAACAGGAAGAATACATACACACACACACAGAGATGCACACAAGTGAAATACAGATGCAAAGATTCATAGACTCTAAGGCCGGAAGGGATCATTGTGATCATCTAAGTCTGACCTCCTGTATAACACAGGCCATAGATCTTCTCTAAAAGAATTTCTAGAGCAAAGCATTTAGAAAAACACCCAATCTTCACTTAAAAGTTGTCAGAGATGGGACTCCACCATGACCCTTTCCAAATGGTTCCCATGGTTAATTATTCTCATTTTTAAAAATGTATGCTTTTTTTCCCCATTAGAATTTGTCTAATTTCAAGTCCCAGCCATTGGCTCATGCCTGATGGATCCCATTTGTTCCATCTCTGATAGATTGGAGAGCCAGCCCATTGTTAAATATTTGCTCATTGAGTAGATAGTTATGGACTGCAATCAAGTCACCCCTTATTCTTTTCTATGTTATGCTAAATAGATGGACAGGCCTCTCTTTTTAAGTCCAGAGAAGTATTTCCCACAACACTCTGCTTAAAACTATTCACTGAGTAAATATGAGAGAGATCTTTCTGGACTTCAGTTCAAAACACAAGGCTACAAGAACTTTTGTCCTTGAATCTTGATCTTCAATAGTCAGACCAGGGTGAGGCCTAATTTTATAGTGTCAGACACACAGAGACAGACAGACAGGGTATCTCCATACTGCAATAAAAACACCTGTGGCACTGAGTCTCAGAGGCCAGGTGAACTGATTCGGGCTCACAGGGCTGAAGCCGAGGGCTCAAACTACTAATGTAACCATGTGAGCTCAACCTGAAACCTGGACCCTGAGACTCTCCTCCCTCACAGCCCAAGCTCCAGGCTAAATCCAAACAGCTCTGCTGACAATTTTAGTCCCTCAGCTCAAGCCCTGTGAGTTAGTGTCAGTTGACCAGGTTCTGAGACATGGTCCCACAGATTTTTTATTGAATTGTAGACATACCCCCTGGTGGCCACACCCAGTTGCAGCTTGAATTTTGATCACAACCTGTTTCCTCTCCTGTTTCTCATCCACCTTTATTCCTTTTCCTGGCTGGCTGGCTTAACCTGAACCAAGTGGTATCAGTATTCTGGTACAAAACTGGAAAGCCCACTTTAGGCTGCAGCTGACTAGATTCACATCATTTGACTGATATGTTGGGTATCGGCAAGTCAGTCGGCCAGTTTATAGCTCAAGAAACTAAGGCCTGTCAACCAAAAGCTGTCAGGGTGATCACACTGATCCACCAAGAGGCAGAAAAGAGAAACTATTCTTTATGAAAGCCTACACAAATTGGATGACAAAGAATAGCTACAAGTATTTAGAAGTTATGGTGACAGGCACTATACGTTTTTGTGCCAAGATGGCTGGCTACATAGGAATCAGAGATGGTTCTTTGGTTATCTAAGACTGTGCAGACAGTAAGACCTTTTATGTAGATCATTACTGAGTATAAAGTTGCTTAGTATTTCAAGTGTTGCAATAGTACAAACACCAACTTTCCTGTTCTTTATTTTATATTTAAATATAGTTATCTGGGCCTAATTCTCAACTCACTTATTGTGACAATTTGAAAAATCTGCCCAATTTATGAATTGCATTCGAGATTATGAATTCTACATGTGTGTCTTTACCATACTGCAAACTCCATTTTGAATGTGCAGATTCTCTGTGGTCTTTTTACCTTCATGCTGGACTCTATGTGCTGTTTCCCAGAGTTTGAATCTTAACGACTGCTTTGATTTGCTGTTACAATATGACCAGATCCCATGACTTACATTTCCCTGCATTTATTTTCCTCCCATTCTGTAAGTTTTTCCATCTTCAAATCATCTGACAAACTGGGGATTTCTCTCACAAAAGCTCATACAATAAATAAATTTGTTAGTCTAAGTGCCACAGGAATCCTTATTTGTTTTGGACTATATAAGAAATTCCAGCTGGGGTAATAGCAAAGGCCTAACAATAAGAGTGTGGCAAAATTATGATGATTGGCCATCTAAATGAAAAAGTAATAGCTAATGTCTAGGGCCCTTTTCTTCCCCCCCCCCCCCAGTATGAACTCTGGTAGGAGGTCACCTTGGAACTAAGTCACCTGGCAGCAATATGCAATCACTTGAGGAAGCTAAGCAAGCCACTCCTTAATAAAAATGGATGAAAGTTCTCCGAGAGCAGAAGCTGGTCTACTGAGGGAGGCATAGTAGTAAGAGATAGAGGGAGAAGGACATTTTTCTTCAGCTCAAGATGAGAGAGAAGCAATACTACACGTAGCAGCCTAATGAAGCAGAGGATGTGCCCACCATCCTGAGCACAGATGGTCCATCAAGGACTCCCAAGAGAAAGATGAGGCAGCAAGGAGCCTTGTGTTTAGGATTTTTATTTTCTAAATAATCTGCATTTTCTCTGTTAAGTGAAAGAGTAATAATGTGGTAAACTCTGTGCACCATTTCCCTGTATCACATTTTTCACAACTACCACATGCCTGCTTAGAACCCAGAAGGCTCATACCTTTGGTGGGATTCTGAGTGGGAAAATATTTAAACTACTGGACTATTTTGGGTCTCACCACTGGACCTGAGGGCCTAGACAAGTGGCCTCAGGATCTTCATTTCCATGATGGGATAGCAGTTGAGTTAGTGCCCAAGAAATGTGCCATAGATGCCAAGGGAGACACAGCTTGTTCAAGCACAGGGATGCTTAAAACACCTGGGAATCCAGACTCTTGGATTCCCCTTACAACTATCTGGTGGGTGGGTGGCTGGAAGGGCGATCCTGACCAGATCTGTGACACTTCATTAGGGCAGCTTAAATGAATTTGCCTTGCTGCAATACCCGTAGAAGAGCCAATTTATTACAATAAAGATTCCTGTCACCTATGTCATTGCTGTGGCAGCAAAGCAACTGTTTTAAGCAACCTTTAGGAGAACATTAGTTTTATACCCATTAAGGCCCCTGTCTTGAATGGACGTGATTTACACTGGAGTAAAAGTGAGAGGAGATTTAGGCCCCTGGTATAATATAGCATAACTAATAGAAGTCATCATAAAGAAATATAGATTTAAACGTACAACAAAATGGCCACTCAATTCTTTACGGTAATAGCTTAGCTCGCAGTTCAGGTATAGTAGTTAAAGATAGATGGAGAATGTTTATTTCTTTATAAGCAAGAACATCACTAGGGAGGGCACTGTACTCTAAATCTTTTGCCAGAAACAACCAAAAATTCTATAATATTTATATTTATGTTTAAGGGTAGCCTTTATTCTTTAATGAGCTGAGTTCATGAATAAAGCATTTTGATTCCATTACATTTGTATAAGGAGTTATGTTATCGAAACCTGAATCAATCCAAGCAACAACAAAATAATCTTGGAGTTGGTTACAAGTTCTAGAGGAAAGGCAAAGTGGTAGCCACCGTGCTTACACCACTTTTCAATTCCTAAACATTATGGCTATGTCCACACGTAGCTTTTAAAATGAAACAACAGTCATTGTTTCAATTTAAATGTTGTCTGTCTGAACAACATTTCCTTATTTCGAAATAACGAACCTTATTTCAAAATAGTAAAACCTAGGCTGAAATCGAAATAGCTGTTATTTCAAAACAGTTGCTTTGAAATAACGCCATTCGGATGTGTTATTTTGAAATAACCATTATTTCAAATTAACACTTTTCCCCTTCTCCTTCCCAAGGTGCCTTCCTTTTTCTATATATTGGGTGGGAGCATGGCCCAGGGAGGCTAGTTCGATTTGAGTTTCTAGTGGGGACATGTTAAACCGATTTAACTTAAATCAGTTGAAGGATGTTATATCGATTTTATTAAATTGATTTAATTTAAATAGATTTAACTGCCTAAGTGTGGACATCGCCCCTCACACTTCTGGGGTAACTATCAGGTTTTGCAGTACTCTGATCACGCATTCAATTTGCATGTTCTTAAGACTAATAAGTAAAAACTTCCAGTAAAGGTAACTTCAATGGGAATTGTTGGAGACAAAGTAAAGTTTTAACTTAGAGCTCTTTATTTTGACTTGTCTGCAGCAGCCATATAGTAGGTGGATGTATTGGTTCATTTCTGGATACCAGCTCACAGAGACTAAAAGTTAGTGGGCCAAGGAACTCTGAGTAACCTTATATAAGGTATCATATGTAAACTGATGACACATTGGTCCCAAAAATCGTTCTGCAATGTCTGTATGGGTTGTGTACAAAGAGTTGTGGATACATGTGGAAATACATTTTTAAAATCTGTGTTGGGAGCAGCACATGAAATGTACTGTTACCTGTAAATGAAAGTTGTATGAAATGCGTGCTCCCTGTCTGTAGGTATGTGTGTGTGCCAATGCCATGCACCTGAGTCTGGAGATTCTTAACAAGCAGGGTTCATTGGCCTGCACACATGCAATTGCTCTCCTCATGCTTCATAGAGACAGCATAAGATGTAATGGGGGCTGATGCCTCTCCAGTTCCTCCTCTTACTCCAAGTACTAGGTTCCAAAGGAGAGGAGATGGAGGAACAGTAATGAATGCAAATAAGAATCACATATCTCAAAGAACTTCCAGTTACAGACAAGTAAACCACATTTCTTCTTTAAGTGCTGGTCCTTATGTGTATTCCACACATGGGTGACTGGCTAGCAGTATTCAGACCAGAGGGAGGGGGAGTGGTGGAGGTGGCTGCCAGATTGCTGGCAGTAGATGCTTGAAGAACTGCAGTCATCATCACTGCATCCTCAATGGAAGCCTGAACTAGCCCAAAATGTTGTGTGAATGCTTGAATGGAACCTCAGGCCACTCTGTATATGTCCAGTAGTGGTACACTGTGAAAACACCTTGTGCTGCCATGGAGCTCTCTTTCTCCATCCAGGGGAGGGATATATGCTAATTGATAGCATGTGATGATTCAACCAGAAATTTGTTTGGCAATTATATGAGAGGATATTGCTTGTCTTTACAACCTTTCTGCTAAATAAACTTATCAAGCTCAGTCTTGAATCCTTCATGGAAAGGTGGGACATAAAACCAGTTGTCAAAGTTCAAATGGTGGTCAGGTGGAAAGGTTCTGAGTAAGCCATTCATGAATCTAACTGTTGTTGGGTGAAGGAGAATGGGGGAAGGTTCATGTAAGATGGAAGCAAAGTAAGCTAATGAAAAGACCTGAGTTCTTCAATGACAAGATAATTGAAAATGACTGGGATATTTGCAGAGTCTGAGGAAGACCAGTTCTGCTATGTGTAAACACAGAAATCTCCATTTAGCTAAGTATGGGTTTTTAGTTGAATTTTTCTGATTTTGAATAACAATAGTTTGGACAGCCTCTAAACATAAGCATGCTAGATGTGATGTCCATTCAAACAGCAGGCCATGAGGTGAAGTGGGTCTGAACTGGGGTGTCTGGTTTGGCCATCTTCCTGATTTCGAAGATCCAGGATGGGACAGTCTGATAAACTGATAGGACAAGGTTGACATTTTCAGAAGTTCTAGGAACCAGAACTGTCAGAGTTGGTTGACTGCTACGGGAATCACTGTAGCCCTGTTGTGGTGTGTCTTTCTCAAAATCTTAGGTAGCAATGGAATGGGCAGAAAGTACATCTGAATCAGTCTGCATGTCTGTGCATGACTGTAGGAGAGCATTGCCCTGGGAGTTATATCCCATAGCTGCTCTGAGCAGTGGAAGGAAGTTTACTGGTCATTTGGAATCCAACAAGATCCCACTGAGGTGTTTCCTCACTGACTGAATATCACATTCAGGACATGGCTGTGTGTTTCCTACTGGTGAGCTATACAGAAGTGACTGCTAAAGAATTCTGAAGCACTGAAAGTTATGTGGCTTAAATAGTGATGTGGTTTCTGATGCATCAATTCCAAGACCAGCCAACTTTCTGGCAGACAGAAAAAGATCTTGCTCCAACCATGGTGAAGATGGCATTACACACGAGGAGTCAATCATCCAAACATGGCAAAACTGCGTAACCACAAGACGTTGTTTTGCCCCACACAGAGAAAATCTTTGTGAATAGTCTAGGCACTACAGTTAATTCAAAGGGAAGGACTCTGAACTGGAAGTATTCCTGGTCTACTAGGAGCTTTCTGTGGGACAGATAAATCTCTCCATGGATATAGGCACCTTTTATTTTGAGAGCTGCAAACCAGATTCCCTCACATTGTCAATGGCTGTTCCTTTAAATGATGGACCAGTACCACCAAAGAGTGAGGTCTGCTGCTCTTAGATGCAGCTGGTGGGTGCTGTTCCTTATGCCTTTTAAGAATCTCTAGAGTGTAGTGCATAGCAGGTATGTGTTCCCATGTGTAGAATACATGTGGAGGACCAGCAGTCAAATCTTCACCCCAGGAAGACTTGTTGGCTCTTGAAGCAGAGACTATGGTCGTTGAGTAGTGTAAGGCGAGCAAAAAGAGCTTTTAGTTATCCGTTACTACAGCGTCAGTGGGTACAGCAGCCTTGGAGTCCATGACAGCTGGATTCCTTGAGGTAGAGAGACTGGAGGTTCTGTTAAGTTGACTTAACAAGGTCAATTTTAAGTCGACTTTGTTAAGTTGACTTACAGCATCCACATTGAAAACTCCTGTCAACTGCCTGTGTCCACACTGGCAGATGCTAGTTTCACCCTTCCAGGTGGCCAGGAACTCTGGGAGAGGGCCTGGAGGCCAATTATGTCAACTTAAGCACTATTCCCCATCTACGCTGGCTTACGTCCCCTTAATAAGGTCATCTTAAGTGTTAAGTCAACCTAAAGAGGTGGTGTTATTAAGTCAACTTAAGGAAGTGCTTAAGTCAACTTAATAAAAGCCCAGTGTGGCCACAGGGGTCTGTAGGTCGACTTAAGCTTCCATAAGTCAACCTAAGGCTCCAGTGTAGACGTATCCCTAGTGTCGAGGGCTAGGAATTGTGATAATTTGATGAAATGAAGAAAATTCCTTAGACAAAGATTAAAATGTGCTAAAATTAAATTTTAGTCACTAGAATGCACATTTTGTTTTCTTCTGTGTTATTTGTAAGGACAACTGTCTCATTCTTGATTAGCATCGGTTCAACCACTGTTCTTTGTTCATAAGCTTACTTTTGTTTTATTACAAAACCACCAAGGTGCTGTGTATTAAAATGAAGCATAGGTCATCAGCCTTAAAGGTTGATGTGTGCTCCATCGCTCTGGAGGCAGCAAACTTCAAGATTTGAGACTGTCCAGTAAGAGGGACTGGACGCTGCATGGGAACTCAGGAATTGGGGTTAAGTGCGTGTTATTTGCAAAGGCCAGGTTCAGAATTTGAGTCTTGAAGTTTGCTGACAAGATAGGCTGTTGTGTCACAGAACTGAGGCAAAGCTTAGCAGCAGCAAAATGCTCAGTTTTGCTAAGGCGGATGCTAACAGTGGGGTTCATAGCTCTGGGGGTCAGGAGTACAACTTCTGATCCATCTGCAGCTCTGTTGATCTAGCTTGGGCCAACTCCCTCACTGCTTTCACCCCATATGGGCCCTTTATATACAAAAAGGACCAAATGATCAAAAATTTTCAACATTCTATCCATAAACTGACAAAAGTTCAATGTCAATTCAGCAACATCTTAAAAAGATTATTCACAAGTCTCATCCATAAATCATAACATATAAAAAGATTGATTGTACCTGTGAGTGATCGTCTCCTACTTTTCGTTGATCCACAATCTGAAGAGCATGCTGTAAATTTAGACCAAGGTGTGAATGTGCAATCATCTTTGCAAGGAATTAGGCATTCTTGTACCAAGGCAGGCATAGGTTCTGCCCACTTCATGCATTCAGAGACATCTGCAGTATGGTTATTTTCTGATAGACACATAACAGCTAAAGAAGAAAAAAAACCTTTTTGTTAATGTTTTATATATTTAGTTTCTGCATTCTAACAAACTAGTTACCTATATTGCATTTAGATAAGCAAAATTTCTTATATTATACCAATAGTATAAAGCAAATTTATATTTAGTTATTATTCATAGACAATCAAAAGTATGTTAGGTGGCTTCTCACACATGGTAAAAGCTTATAATCTAAATCAACTGCTGCAAATTCAAAATTCTCAGAGTCAATTGTTTTACATTTTGAGAGCAACATTCTAACCAGACTATCCAAAAACCAGGAAGGTTGGTGCCCCGGAGAAAGACCCAGCACCCTGGCCTGGGGTCTGCCCCCTGGGCCCCAGCCACGCCTCTTGGCCCTGATCCAGAGTCAGCGTCCCAAGGCTCCTACTGTTGCCAGCCTGGCCTTCCAAACGCCGGCTGAGGACAGGGCCAGGCGAGGCAGTGGCTGCTGTGGGCAATCCGTGCCAAGAGAGAAAGGTACTGCTGCAGCCAGCCTGGCCCTGGATACCTGGCCAGTGATGGGGTTGGGGCTGGGAGAGACAGGGAGCACCCCAATGATTTGGGGCACTGGTACCAGGACCTGGGGCATGTGCCCCGTGTGACAGTCACCAGCGATGTCCCTGTAAACTACTATTTACTGCTGCAGCTAGACAGCTTGTAACAGAACTTTTATATAAGACATGATGTCCACCTCACTTCAGAAATTAGAATACCACCCTTTGCCTGTAAATGAGAGCATGTGAAAAGAAAAAGTAGATAAGTGCTTGGACAAACTCATAAAGAAAAGTTGCCTCAAACCTTATGAACCTACACAATTGACTGTAACACCAGAAAGAACCACTAGACCACCTTGTGTTACCTCTTATATATAGCAAGGCATTCAATTTCTCCTTAATAATCCCATATCAAGCCAACAGACTTTAATTTCCACCCTCAGGAGACTCAGACAAATACCATCAATGCCCAAGGCCCAAGAACTGAATAGGTGAAATAAGCCCAAATGATCCTAGCTGATGAACTACACCCCATGCTCATGAGGAAGGTGAAAACTGCCAAAGGTCCCTGATCTTTGCTGATCTGACTGGGTTGGGGGGGGGGGATGCATTCTCATCTTCAAATCAGTGTGACCCTAAGCAGGAGAGCAAGACATGCCAGCCTGGCATCTGAATTCTGTGTACTACCTCAGAGCCCTTGTCTACCTTGTCCAGTCTCCAGCAGTGGTCAGTCTCTGATGCATCAGAGGGTGGCATGGAAAAATAAAACCAAACCAAACCAAACCAGAATGTATCTAACCTATTAGGAGAAAAACATTCCTTCTGAGGATGACATTTTTGGGGTCCCCCTCGACCAGCAAGGGGTTCTGTCACTGCCTGCTCTATCTATACCTGGAGGCCTTTGTGCTGTGCAACCATGATTCAGAACCCTGATGCTGGCACAGAGAGCATAAATTCTCACCCTGACTTCCACCAGCCCAGTTGCTCTTTGCAGGGTACCACTAACACAAACAGTCCTTCCAGGCCTGAGTCCCCAGACTCTTAATTACCAGACACTTGGACACTGATCCCTTCTGGTTAGTCAGTCCTGAATGCATGAAACTAACCTCCCACTCATCAGCTCATTTTGACATACACAGTCCTTAATAATCCCATAATTTGCACACCAGAGACCTGGTTGGAATGAGGGATCTTTAACAATAAAATAAATAAGATAAAATAAAAAAATTATTTATTAGGGTAACCACAGCTTCTACCATAAAACAGTAATAGTAAGTAAACGTTTATAAATTATGTACAAAGCAAACTCAAGACACAACCTCAGTCTTTTCATTTTCATATGATATAAAAAATTCCTTTTCTAATAGAAAAGTAACCAACTGCCTTAAAACAGTGTCTCAGCACAGCCTCTATTTATATGATGGATCCAGCATCCACAGGCAGCCTCCTGCTTCTAAATAATCTTCATTTCAAACCCGTTCTAAAATGCACTTTAACCCCATTTAGACTGCTCTAAATACTCTTCGGTTCAAACCCCTTCTATTCCATCTTTAAAGGATTTGTAACTTTGTTTTTCCTCAGTCACCATAGTTATTCGAAGTAGGGAAAGCTCATTCCTTTTTTAAATTTTCTTTTATTATTATTATTATTTCCAAAGACTTAGGCTTTGCTTTGCATTTTCAAGCTATTCCTATCTGCTTTGATAGCTCCTAATTGCTTTTTTCCTGAGCTGGACAGTGGCAAGGAACTTGAAGCCAGTCTTGTCAAGCAGGGGAAGCAGCCCATCCCTGCCTGGTTGCGAAATGAAGCTGAAATCAAACAACAATCACATTTTTCTTTACATGACTAAAATATGTTGCTTAGAACAATTGCCAAAATGTGTCTTTGTGCATTACTTTTTCTTCATGCGCTCCCATTCTCCTATTATGATTTGATTGTGCTTATCATAAGTGAGGGTAAGACTGAAGAGAGAAGTTCATCCTGGGGGCAATCTGCCTCTCTAAAATTCATGCCCATAAGTCCTCATCCACTTGTCCCTTCTTCTGTGGATGTGGGGAATTTCACCTCTGTGGGGCTACTCCACAGTCCTCATGATGAAGTCTTCACGGGTTCAGATGGAGCCTTAGGGATATTGGAAATGGCTCACTTAAAGCATCATAGATGCGTGCACACATGTGCACACCTTGTTACCCTGAAAACCAATGAATAATCAACAGCATGCTTAATGCAGACTGAGGCTGTATTTTATATTTATTTTTGTATGGAATTCTTCCATGCCTTTTTTCCAACCTCCTTGGGTTGTGCTACTAGTGGGAAGAAGTATGCTGACAAACAATGTTAGTTTGTAGACAGATCTGAGGGATCTGAATCCACTACTTGTGCTACAATGAATTCCTCAGCACCCCTGGGACAATCAGATGGCAGTTCTGTAAGGGGAACCTCAGAGATTTCAGCCCATTGTGTAGGTTTCCTGTGTAGAGGAATTATTTGGGATCCTTATTACTAAAGTCTGGCAATACTGTATGGATCATGTTTAAGTCAGAGCCTGGAAATGCCTCTTAGATGAGTCCTGACTGCCAGACTTTGAAGACACAACTCTATTTAAAGGCCATTAGCTACGTGAGCACCCATCAGCCCCAATAGTTCTCTGTTGTTTGGAAATATTGCTAGATTCATTGGCGTGTAAAAAGGTCCAGTCATCAGTGAATGACATGCATGGGTTACTTCATCTCAAGCCAGAACCAGACAGTGAGAGAGATATCTTCATATAATGATGTTGTTCAGGAATGAAGGCCAAGAGTAGATAACAACTAAGTCTGACCTTGGTAGAATAAAAGATGAAAAGCCCTGTAGTAGCCACACTCCGTAACCTCATGGAGGGCTCTGCTACCAAAACTGTAGATACCAGAGACCAATGATGTGAGCCATTAGCTATCACTTAGAGTCATAGAGAATATTTCACACAAAAAGATAGAAAGGTAAAGAGAATTGTTCTTTGTGGAAATATTCACTAAATAGTTCAAATCAGGCACACTGTTTTGAGTCTCCTATCATAAACAATGTGCCAAATTCATTCACAATCTACCTTCTATGACAGCAAGGTAGTTGAATTGAGGTGAATGTGGCCCATTTTGCCTTGCCTGTTCATTCTAAGTGTAGCCTTTTTAAGAGCATATTGTATATGGACTGTGAGATTTCTGTGAATTTTTTTTTTAAATAACAAAATTAACACCAAATTAAAAAAATGTTTTTCTCAACTTCTCTGTCTAGAAAGTGAATGTTAATGTAACCCTTCTGCCTGGGCAGGCTGGCAGAACAAGGGCCAGGTTCTCTATCTAGGGGTTTCTGAATGATGCAACACCACCAACCTGCTCGAGCCCCCACCCAGGTTTCTGGGAATCCTGCACCATTCCTTGGGCACCCCAAAGGGGTAAGGCTTCCCCACTAGCATGCACGAGACTGACTGTAGTAAACAGAACTTTAATAGCAGTAACATGTAACGTAAAAGGCCAAATAACAGAGGTCAGCACTGATCTAGAAAATCAGTATAGTTTCCAATAACCCAGACCACATAACAGAACATACAAGACTTAATGCCAAACCTTTTAACATGATCCCACATAGCATAACAGCAAATGTAAACCCATTAGCAAAATTGGCACTGATATGGAGAACCAGTGCTAACCAGGCTCTCAACCCACCCTATGGTACAGAGGGAGTGTCTTTCATGCCAACTGTCTGCCGGTGCCAACCCCTGGTCACTCACTCCATCCTCTAGCACAGTCCCTTGGCTCTACCCATTGTCTGCCAGCTCTGCCCACTGGTCACTCACACCGCCCAGCTTGCCACTGGCCTCTCCCACTGGCCTCCAGCTCCGCCCAGCTCGCCGATGGCCACTGTCACCGTCCACTGTCCACCATCGCCTCCCACCAGTCACTCATGCCGTCCAGCTCACCACTGGCGATTCTCACCATCTGCTGTCTCCTCCATCTGCTGCTCCTCTTCAGTGATTTCAGTTCAGAGGGAGGGTTTCCTCCCTCTAGTGATTTCAGGTTGGAGAGAGTTTGCCTCTCTCTAGTGAATTTAGCTCTTAACCTCAAATAGCTGCAAACAGCTACTTCTATTTAAATAACAAAGGCCTCAGAAATGGCCTAGCCAGATCTATCATTAGACAGTGGGGCAATGGGGGGGGGGCAGAAATTGCCTCAAGCACTGCTCCAAGAGGAGCTATGCACACCTCCCACCCGTCTTCAACTTTTTTCAGGCTGAATCATGCAGTAGCCTCTCTCACAAGTCTCTTTTTAACTAAGTGTAGCTTTTACCCTTTAACTAACCCAGACAGATTTGAAACAAACAGAGAGTAGCAATTCACCAAAGACAGTATTTTATATTTCCCTTCAGTAAAATTACAGATATTGACAGATTTGTGATCAGATTAATCGCAAATACCATTACTGACTATGCCCTGCCCCCCAGTATGCTAATACCTAATTGTGCTCTTTGTGTTCATGCTAATACAGGACCCATGCAGATGAGATGCCCCCCCCCGAAGCTGTTAGGCACAGCTTCTAAGGCTACCTTACATTAATATTATTCTGATTCCAAAATCTTACTAATTTCTGGGCAATTCACAGGAACGACTGATCTATCAAAATATGCAAAGCACCAGTGACATGACATTCTTGTGGTTATGATACAATCAGCACTGGAGGTCCTGGATACAAATCTCAGCAGTGCCACTGACTTCCTGGGGGAGCTTGAGAGAATCACTTAATCTCTAAATCCCACTGTGAGAATGAAGACACCACCCTACTTCCTGGTAAATGTTTGTGTATTGCCCACATTCTAAGATAATAGGGGTCATATAAGAGGCCTGGGCAGAGGTTCACTCAGCTGATGACAAATAATCACAATAAATAACAAGAGCTTCTGCTTTTTTAATGTTTTTCATTATAGGCTCTAAAAGAGCTTTATTAATAGTTAATTCTCATAATATTTCCCCAAATTACTCAATACGCACGATATATAAATTAACTAAGGCAAGAAGAGGTTGTGACTTGACAAAAGCAATCAGAGTGAAATCAGGAGCAAAACCCAGAAGACCCCCTTGCCCAGATACTAGATCATTTCTCTTTCAGGACAGCTCTACTCTCCATTACACCGCAGTTTGGCCCTGAGAGCCTAGTTAAGACAACTGCTCTCTGATTTCATGTAAATCCATATACTATGCCATAAAGCTGTCAAGCATAAATGTATTTAATTAAGGTATTATCTCTTAATTTTAAAGGTTTGCTTTATTATTTTATGGAGATTCTCAATAATCCATATATTAGTGGCTATGCATATTCTTTTCTTCCATCACCTAATATAGCTGAGTATACCAGACAATGGGAAAGATCATTAATTGTTTTCTTATATCAACTTGTCATTAAAAGGTACACAGGAAAGCCATTCCAGAATGAAGTCACATTATATTTTTAACAGCACAAATATTTTATGGATGTAGGAGGTGATCTGACAACAAATTAGAGAAGAAAAGAATACATTAAACGGTAATTAGATTTTTCAGAAAAATCCAGCCTTTTCAGGAACATGCAAAAAATTGAGCAGTTGCTGAAGTCTCTTTAGGCTCAAGTGACAGTTAATCAGCATATTAATAACTACCTCCAAATTGCTGATCCTTGTCTTTCACTTTCAATCTTTGTGACCCTTTACCATCTCTCAACACTGGCAGGCAAAAATTATACCGAGAGATTCCCATTCTTAACTGTGAAAGCAAAGGGGAAGAGGTTGCTTTCCTCTGTGATAAGGCATGGTAATTGTCTTCTGCTGGGAAGGTTAAACAAGTAATAGACACTGAGGCCTAAAGTGTGTACAGTCTCATTACTTTCACCAAGGATACCAAAAATTACTTACAGAAAGTTGCCTCTTACATATTGTCCTATCTTAAGTATAGCTGAGACCAAATAAATATGTAAAACTTCTCTTTGGGAGTGTTAAACTGGTAGCATGTCCAGGAGATGCTCAATATGCTATACCGCAGGAACTGTTCTCCAGGATTTATAATTGCATACCTGAAGAACACGCAGCAATACTTATCATATAGCAAAATACCACTATTAATTAATTATTTTAACACTGACATGGTGGCATAACTTTTTGTTTTTTTAAACAGAAGTTTAAAAAGAGACATTCTATGTCCCAGTGCTTTCACAGCCTAACACCCCGATCCTACAAACACTTACACATGTGCTTAATTTTAAATACATGATTAGTCCACTAAACTCATTGGGACTACTCACAGGCTTAATTTTAAGCATGTATATAACTGTGCACAGAATCAAGGCCTATGTTAGACATAGAACATGGACTACAAAGGACTTGATAAAGTTAAAAGATGAGCAAAGGAAAAGCATAGACAAAGGAAAATAAGGTGGAAAAATTAATAATGCAAGTTGTATTATACAGCATGCAAATCTAAAGTTATAATAATTTAATGTGAAACAGATGTGGCACAGGAGAGGAGGAGTACATGGCACAAGAGACAGAAGGGTAAAAAAAAAAATGGGCTTTAAACAGAAACTTGAAGAAGATAGGACATTGGGAGCAGGCTAAAACTAATGTTATTCTATGCATAGGGAGTGGGGGTGGGGGGACCTGGAGAGTAGCAGGAGAAGTGAAAGGGAGCAAATGAGGGGGCCCGTCCATAGGAGATAGTTTAGAAATCAGCCATGAAAGAGAAAGAGGCAAAAGAAAAGAAATAGTATTGAGACTGATGTTATTTGCAGAGTGGAGAAAACAACAGGAAACAAAGTCAGCAAGGCTGCAGGAATCCAATTATAAAATAGCTTATGGAAATATGCAACTCATTTTTGCACATTGCAAACATGCTCCCTCCTTAAATTATTGATGTCCTTTAAAGACTTTCAAACGTAGATCAAGGCTACCGAATACATAACCTGAAAAGCTAGATCAAGACATTTTAAACTGATACACAGGGCAACGAAAAGTAAATAAAAGATTAAAAGAAGAATGGGATGACACGGTTTGCATGGTAGATGTGGAAGATTTTAGCAACAGTAATTATGGGCAGAATGGAAGGGGATTATATGGGTATCAAGAACGCTAGAGAGGAGGAGGTTGTGTAAAACGATGAAGGCACAGACAGGCAATTAAGGGTGTGGACTGTGCTCCCCTTCTGCACTTTAGGCACCTTCACAATCATGCATCATTAGAAGGGAACTGGTCAGCAGGAGTAGCCAGCCCCCGTTTTCTGGCTGTGAACCTGAGTCTGCAGGGTGGCCTGGCCATGAACAGCTTCTGGTCATGTGACTGGAAGCTGTCAGAGACACTCCAGGTGCTAGTAGCAAGTGGAGTTGCGTGAGGAGGAGGGCAGGGAGAAGTGCTGAGATGAGGCCTGCCTACTACAGTGCTCAGCAATGGTTGTGAAGCTCATGCCACTACCAGGCACTGAGGTGGGTGGGCCCCAACCCATTTGGAGCCACCCCTGTTCAGGCAAGTGGAAAGACAAAGACTGTCTGGGAGTCTTTACTGGGGGAAGAAAGTTGCAAAAGGTTAAGGAATTGTAGATACAACTATAATTTTTGGATGGCATTATTTAAACCACCCAAAAATTGTATTCAAATAGATGCTTCCCCACCCTTCTGAAACTTAATTTCTCCATTATAAACTCCCAGACAGTCTTTGTTTTTACAGCATAGAGTTTAAATAATGTTTAAACACCACCTTAAAGACCAAATCTTAAGCTGACTTAAAACTGTTATTGAAATGTGTACAAACTCATGCTGAATTTACAGATACTAAGCTGGCATGAACAGACTAAGTAGGTGTACAGTTACCATGCCTGCCATTATTTGATGGATGAAGGTAACAGGGGCATGTAAAAACCACTCATTATTTTGGTAATGCAAAATGAAAGGCCAGTTCTGAAATATTGGCCCCAGAAAACTCCATTTATATCCAGAAATCAGATTTTGTCCAGACAATTTGATTTAAGCAGTCTGCTGTGATTCAAATAATCATAATAGATAACTCATTTTCATTCAGTCCTTCATACTTTCAAAGCCACTGCCAGTCATCTCATATAATAAATACATTACATTTCTTTAATTTTATTTGAATTATCATAACCAGGAATTGATTGTATTTGATCTTCCAAATCCTTGTTTTCAGCACTTCAGTTGGATGCAACAACATGATTTGTGCTACATGCTGATTTTCATATATGCTACTTTCCAGCAGAACAGCAAGAACCACTAAAATAAATTAAACAATAAACCAGTAATTGCTTGTTAGGGCACTTTAATTGACTCATAAGTACCATACGTGAAGCAGGAAAGCTGCAGGAACCCAATTATAGGTTAGCTTATGGAAATAAGCAAGTTATTTTGGCACATTGCGAACGCACTTCCTAGTTGAGTTATTAGATTCTTTTAAAGGAAAAGAATTTTGAAATTCAAAGACACTTTTCATAAAAACAATGGATCAAAATTATCTCTAGCGCAACTCTAGTGAAGCTGCTTAATAAAAGTATTTGTCTTTAACAGTGCTAAATTAGGATGTATTTGGCCCATGTGTGCTCTCCTTCCCCACGATCCTCAGTTCTGTCATTAAGGCTCTAAATAAAAAGTTCACATAAAGCAATTTCTGCTATGTCAACATTCACTTTTTATAAGTGGGATATAACTAAAAGGCAGTTATGGTCCCTCTGTAGGCCCATGAGTTGAGGAAACAAACGAAATATATATTCAACCTCTCCCCACCACTGTAATTTATGATTCCATAATAGATAACATTTATAATTGGAGATGAATGTGTGGACGAACACTGATATTCTTAAGACACATACAAAGTGTGACAAATGATCACCTTGATTCCCATATCTCCAGCTTCTTCACTGGCTAGTAGGGCCTGTGTGACCCACTGTGCAGGAGCCAAGTAAACCTCTCATATGAATCATAGATCAGCTTGATTGCTTTCTGACTGATCAGCAGATCTCATAGTATAGCCCTATATGTTTGAATATTGTCTGTCTTCAGAACAAATTATACCAACCTTCCCATCTCTTGTATTTTTAAACACCACAGCAAAAGATGGGCTGCTTCATATTAGAACCTCTATATAAAACTAAATTTAGATGTTGTGTAGATGCTCCCAATTTAATTTTCATATAAAGCTCAAAGCAGCCTGGATGCTTTTAAAGTACTGTTGAATGAAACACTAGGCCTACAGGAGAAATGAAGCATTTCCTTTTAATCTCTGGCTAGTCATTCTCATCACTGCCATTAAAGAGAACTGGACTGGAAACAGGGATGAGTTAAACATTCTGGAGCAAATTCTATTCTGTCATAATTTAATGCACCTCCACCAATTTCAATAATAAAACAACAACTGGTACAGAAAAGGTACACCAGGCAGTCCCATATTTCTCGTGAATGAGATGATGATCACTTAAACTGACAGGAAATGAAGTTAAATTTGATAAAAGAAAGTACTTTTTGTACAAGGAATAACTGCCAATGGAACTCACTGCTATAAGATATCAGTGGCCAAGAACAAAGACAGACTGCAAAATGAATGGATATAGCCAGTTTCTTCAGAGCATAAGCCAACCACTAAATAAAGTTAGGAATAAATTTCTCTTATGTGCAGATTATTCCATGATAGAGTATCTTGCACCCACCATGTGGTAATGGGCCACTGTCAAGAGACAGAAAACCATACTGTTTTACAGGTGTCTGCAGCCTGTGGCTCTGGAATCACATGTGGCTCTTGGGCTTACCCCTTGAGGATTCAGGCCCCCTCCTGCCACCAAGGGACCCTGAGGGTGGCCTGTGCTAGGGTCTGGGCTCCCCCTGCCACCAGGGAACCCCTCATTTCATGTTTCTCCCCCCACCACCACCAGGGCACCCTACAGCAGGGACCATGACCCAGCTCCTGCCACCAGGAAGCTACACCCCTTACAGCTCTCAAAATATTTAGTTATTGAAGGAATTTTTAAAAAATGGCTCTTCTTATCTTATGGTCTGCTGACCCCTGTTTTAGTATGACCATTCCTGTGTTCCTGTGCTTTATTTACACACATAACTAAAGTGTGCGCCATTGTGGTATCTCGAAGCTATATTCTTTAATCACAATTATCTCTAGTCAAATGTGAGTTTCAGAAATTCCATAAACTTATTTATGGGAGTGGAGTCAAGGTTTTTATGTATTTAATATACAGAGATACTAAGCAAATCTACAGATGAACATCATTGTTTTATATGGCTACCATAAAAGCATTTTTTTTTTGCACTTTGTAAGTTGGGCTCAAATTGGAACTCAAAAGCAGACTGCACATGAAAACTCCAATAATGTCAGAGTCACACGAGCATGGTATGCTAGCAAAATTGGCTCCACTGGCCCCAATTCAGGAAAGCATTTATATTCAGAAAAGCACTGACCCATGTGTTTACCGTTGAGCAGGTGCATTAAATTCCAAACGTGTGCCAGTGCTCTTCTGCACAGGGATGGATTTGGGCATATTCTTTAGAGCTTTCCCGAATCAAGTCCTTTGCTAGCTGCTGCTCCTATCCATTGCAGGAAAGGCTGAAGTCAGTTTCTTAACTGATGTAGCTCAAATGATTTCACTAGGACTACTCACACACTTAATTTCAATCCATGTTTAAATATTTGAGTCACAGTCTAAGGCCTATATGGGGATTCAGGTTTATAGATTCCTCTAACAACTAGTGATAATTGAAAAAGTCCAAGACATATGGTAGCCCAAACATTGCAACCAACAAGTCCAGACAAAAGAAACAACTGTCCTGAAGAGAAAAAAATCCAGGCAGAACTACTTTGGTAAACATATTCACTTACAAAAATTGTATTATCTTAAAACATGTACTTTAAAAGTCCACACAGTTTATCATTTTGAAAAATTAACAACCTAGAACTAGAAAATATCAAGTCCCCAAACTATGTTGCTTTGAGGAACTTCAGTCTGGGAGATGTATGCTGGAAATCTTAGGCAGTTAGAGATGATTATATTCTAATACAAAAAAGTACTGCATTCAACACATGGTAACTATTTTGGACATGATTATGAATGCATAACTGGACAGGAAGTTGCTTAGGGACTAGAGGTCATGGCCTGATTACGTTCAATATGGGCAAAATGAATACAGACCCAACTAATTATACTTGGTAATTTAAAAGGGCTAATTTCTGAAAGCTGAAGAAAATTATAAGCAAAATGACTTAGCAGGAAAGATTTAGACAGAAAAGTGTGAATGACCGTATTAGCCCCTTCAGAAGAATGTATTAAATGGCAAAAACTTCAGGATTCCATCGTCATCTGTTTTAGTGGCAAACAAGGTGAGCAAGGGGACGATATATAACCAATAGATATGAAAGGAAAATGTCTATAAATTAGAAGTTAAGAAGTGTAGAAAATTGATTAGGAAAGATAAAGACATCAAGAAAAAGAAAAGCATGGGTGGAAGGGCAAAGGATAATAAGAAGTTTATAAAATGCTTTAGGAAGAAAAAAAATCCTAGCAATAACATAGTCCATTAGTAGATGAAAACTGTAAAACTACTAATAATGCAGAAAAAAAAGATATGTATTCAAGAAATATTTCTGTTCTTTATTTGGAAAGAAGCAAGATGATGTAGTGGTATCACGCGAGGATGGTTAAATACTTTCCAGTCTACTCACAGCAAAGGAGAATGTTAAATATAATCTACTAGAGATAAACCTTTTTAAAAATCACCAATCCTGAACTCAAGAGTTCAAACAGAATTGACTGAGTAGATCTCCAGGCCGCTGCTGTTAAGTTTTTAATGGATCTTGGAGTACTGAAGAAATTCCAGAAGAATGTAAGAATACTAATGAATTCAAAACAGACTAGTGGGCTGACATGAGTTAGCTTGACAAGAATCCAAGGCAAATTAATGGAAAAACTGATACCAGATTCAATTGAGAAAAAATTAATTCAATTGATAAAAAACTAATAATGCCAGCCAACATGATTTTATGGAAAATAGGCCTTGTGAAACAAACTTGATTTCATTCACCAATGAAATTACAAGTTTGGTTGATAGACATAACTGCATAGTAGTTATATTCCAATAATTTTGTAAGGCTTTTGACTTAGCACTATACAATACAATTATTAGAGAGGAGTTGTTTATAGTAAGGTTCCACAGGAACTGGTACTAGGCCTAATACCATTCAATATTTTCATTAATAATCTATAAATAAAACAAACAAACAAATAAAACCACCAATACTGGAATACTGCATACAGTTCTGGTTTCTGCAGTTTAAAACAGAACTGGAGAGAGTGAAGAAAAGAGTCACACACGACTCAAGGCCTGGGGAAAATGTCTTACAGGCTGTGTTCACTCTTATTTCAAAACAACAGAGCTTGTTTCAAAATAAGAAATACCCTGTTCACACGACACACGGTTGTTTCGAAACAACTTAAACCCCATGTGGGGATGAAACAATGTTGTTTCGAAATGATTGTTTCGAAACAATGCCGTCCAAACACGTTGTTTCGAAACAACAGTGACTTGTTTCAAAATAACTGTTGCCTGAAACTGCTATTTCGCTTTGAACTTTTTTCCTTAATTCAAATTAACAAACTGTTAATTCAAATTAAGTTATTTCGAAATAAGGCATTACTTCGATACAAGTTGTTTTGACACAACTTGTATCGAAATAATGCCTGTGTGTGAACACAGCCACAGTGAGAGACTTACAGAGCTCAGTTTATCAAGTTTATAAAAAACCAGACTGAGAGGTGACTGGATTACAGTGGACAAGTACTTCCATGGGGAGCAAATACTGGCTACTAAAAGTTTCTTTTATATAGATGAGAAAGGCTTAATGAGAACCAATGGCTGGCAGTTGAATTCAGACAAATTTAGATAAAAAATAAAACACAAATTTATAAAGTGAGGATGATTAACCATTGAAACAACCAACCAAAGGAAATGTGGATTCTTCATCTCTTGATATTTTCAGCTCAAAAGCAGACACCTTTCTGGAAGATGTGCTTTAATCACAAGTTCTTGGGTTCAACACAGAGATAACTAGAGAATTGAAATGGCCTGTGATATACAAATCAGATTAGATCTTCTAATGCCCCTTCTGGCACCAATTTCTATGAATCTGTGAAAAATTAGAGACAGCACATGAAGTAAAATGGACTCTTTTTAACAAGATTTCTTTCTTAATTATTGCTCAGAAAAATCTATATTTCATGTTTGATAATTATTCTCATTATCTCTTAAAGTAGCAGTAACTAGGTAACAAGTAGAAACAGGATTTAGAAAAAATGTCGTTTTTTTAAAAAATTGAAAATAAACGTAAGGATCCACAATACTGATTGTCTCTTAAGAACAGCCCCATAAATCATCGTGATGATCTCATTTGTTTCCTACACTGAGCTGCTTCATTTTCTAGGCACACTTTCTGCAGATTACCCAGGTGATAACATTTATCCCACTCCACTCATTTATTTAGTGTGTGGGGTACCTAGTATTCTGAGGATGCCATGCAACCTGCAATCACAAAAGGCTTATATATAGACCACCATTATAGAAAGACAAGGTGTGTAAGGCCGCAGTCCTGCAGAGATTTATATATATGCTTAATTTTAAAACTGTGATCAGTTCCACTGAACTCAGCAGAACCACTCACGACAGTAAAGTTAAGCATATGTGTAAGTGTAAGAGTTAGAAATCACAACATAATAATTAATGATAAGGATAGAAGAAAGGAAATAAATAGCAGTGGGGTGGAGATTAGTTATGGAATCCTAACGAAAAATACTGAAGCAGGCTTTAAAGCAACTCTGAGATCATCCGTGTTTCCTATCCATTTTAGGGAGACACTGGCACCAATAGAATGTGAAGGAATAAACAGCAATTTCCTGATGATCAGGTGCAAAAAGGTTGTTCAGGGTGCAGAGGACAACATAAGAAAGGCTTGCATCGCACTTTAAGACTCTGTACCTTTGAGACTCTGAGGGCTATAGCCATACAAGGATTTAGATGTCTATCACTTAGGTGTTTACATCCAACATTTAGGTCCCCAAAACCTTGCTTGACTGCCATCTAACCCTATAGGCTCCAAAGGTTCCTCAAGGCAGCTAAGTTTAAGTTAGTAAAGTGCCCAAAAAGTTAGTGCCTAAATATCTGCAATGTGCCATGCTCACAGCCACTGACTTCCTGAGACGAACGGAGGCACCCATCTGTCGCCCTGACAAGGCCTCTAGAGAGGTATGCTGCCTGCCAGGTGCCCATATCCGAGATGTAACGGAGGAATTGACAAAAATCATCCGCCCCTCAGACTACTACCCCATGCTGCTTATCCACGTGGGTACCAATGATACTGCGAGAGGTGATCCTCAGCAGATCAAAGGTGACTTCAGGGCTCTGGGAGCGAGGGTGAAGGAGTTTGGAGCACAGGTGGTGTTCTCCTCGATCCTTCCAGTCAAGGCTAGAGGCCTGAGGAGAGAGAGATGTATCCTTGAGGTGAATGCCTGGCTGTGAAGATGGTGTCGTCAGGAGGGATTTGGCTTCCTTGACCATGGAGTCCTGTTTCAGGACAGAGGATTGATAGGCAGAGATGGCCTTCACCTGTCCAAGAAGGGGAAGAGCATATTTGGGCACCGACTGGCTGACCTAGTGAGGAGGGCTTTAAACTAGGTTCAACAGGGGAAGGAGACCAAAGCCCACAGGTAAGTGAGAATGTGGGTGATCTGGGGGAAGGGATGGAACTTGGGGGGTGCTGGGACTGTAGCACCAGGAGTAAAAGAGAAGGTAGTTGGAACATGGGGGGGGGAATCAAACAAATGTCTTAAGGGCTCTACTGAAGCCCCAGTACATGAGGAGAGTTGGGGAGGAAAACTCCTAGAAAAGATGCAAGGAGGTTTATGTAATAGAATTGGAAATCAACATGACAAAATAGGGCAATCGGCCGGGTATCTTAGGTGCCTGTGCACTAATGTGAGGGGCCTGGGAAATAAGCAAGAAGAATGGGTAATACTAGCGCAGACAGGGAACTATGATATCATAGGACTAACAGAGACGTGGTGGGATAGTCTACACGACTGGAGTTCTGCCATGGATGGTTATAAACTGTTCAGGAAGGAGAGGCAGGGAAGAAGAGGGGGAGGAGTAGCACTATATGTAAAAGAGCTCTATGACTGCTCAGAGCTCCATTATGGAAGTGGAAGCATGCCAATACAAAGTCTGTGGGTTACATTGAGAAGGGAAAGCAACAGGTGGGATGTCGTGGTGGGTGTCTGCTATAGACCACCAGACCAGAAGCAGGAGGTGGATGAGGTGTTCTATGGACAACTAGCAGAAGCTTCTAGGTCACAGGCCCTGGTGCTCATGGGGGACTTCAATTTCCCTGACATCTGCTGGGAGGCCAATACAGCAGTGCATGGGCAATCCAGGAGATTTTTAGAGAGTGTTGGGGACAACTTTCTAGTACAAATGCTAGAGGAACCAACTAGGGGCCTTGCACCGCTCAACCTGCTGCTCACAAACAGGGAAGAATTGATCAGGGACGTAGAGGTAAATGGCAAGCTAGGCAGTAGTGACCATGACATGGTTGAGTTCAGGATGCTGATTAAAGGAAGGAAGGAAAGAAGCAAAACAAATACACTGGACTTCAGAAAAGCAGATTTTGGCTCCCTCGGGGAACTGATGGGCGGGATCCCTTGGGAAGCTAATCTGAAGGGGAAAGGAGTCCAAGAGAGTTGGCTATATTTTAAAAAAACCCTGCTAAGGGCACAGGAAGTTGCCATTCCAATTAGGAGAAAGAACAAACATGTGAGGCAGTCAGAATGGCTTAGCAGGGAACTCTGCTCTTATCTTAAACATAAAAAGGAAGCTTACAGAAAGTGGAAGCTTGGTCAGATGTCCAAAGAGGCATATAAAGATATTGCTAGGGACTGCAGGGATAAAATCAGAAAGGCCAAAGGACAAATGGAGTTGCGGCTAGCGAGGGATGTAAAAGATAACAAGAAGGGGTTCTACAAGTATGTTAGTAACAAAAAGAGGATCAGGGATGGTATAGGCCCCTTGCTGAATAGGGCAGGCATCCTTGTGACAGAGGATGAGGAAAAAGCTGAAGTGTTCAATGCATTTTTTTCTTCAGTTTTCACAGGCAGGGTCAGCTCCCAGCCCAATACCATGGTTGCGGCAGATGGGAGAGGAGGAGACAGGCCCTTGGTGACGGAAGGTCAGGTTAGGGACTGCTTAAAGAAGCTGGATGTGCACAAGTCCATGGGGCCAGACGAACTGCATCCAAAGGTGCTAAGGGAATTGGCTGACGAAATAGCAGCACTGCTGGCCATTATCTTTCAAAACTCATGGAGAACAGGGGAGGTGCCAGAGAATTGGAAAAAAGCAAAGGTAGTGCCTATTTTCAAGAAAGGGAAAAAGGAGGATCCGGGGAATTATAGACCAGTCAGCCTCACCTCAATCCCTGGAAAAATTATGGAGCAGATTCTCAAAGAATCCATCCTCAAACACTTAGAGGAAAATAAAGTGATCAGGAACAGTCGGCATGGATTTATCAAGGGTAAATCATGCCTGACCAATCTCATTTCCTTCTATGATCAGATGACTGGTTTTCTGGATGCAGGAAGAACCGTTGATGTGCTATACCTTGATTTTAGCAAGGCTTTTGATACAGTTTCCCACAGCATTCTCATTGGCAAATTAAGGAAGTATGGGTTGGATAGGTGGACTATAAGGTGGATAGAGAACTGGCTAGATCAACGGTTTCAGCGTGTAGGAATCAATGGTTCCATGTCTAGCTGGCAACCAGTCATGAGTGGTGTGCCCCAGGGGTCGGTCCTGGGGCTGGTTCTGTTCAACATTTTCATCAATGATCTGGATGATGGAATAGACTGCGTTCTCAGTAAGTCTGCGGATGACACCAAGCTGGGGGGAACGGTAGACACGTTGGAGGACAAGGACAGGATTCAGGGAGACCTAGATAAATTGGAACAGTGGGCCAATAGAAATCTTATGAGATTCAAGAAGGATAAGTGTAAAATCCTGCATTTGGGACCAAAAAAACCCATGCACTGCTACAGGCTGGGAAACATTCAGCTCAGTCGCAGCAGTGTAGAAAAGGACCTGGGGGTCTTGGTGGATGGGAAGCTAGATATGAGTCAGCAGTGTGCTCTTGCTGCCAAAAAGGCAAATGGCATACTGGGCTGCATCAAAACAAGTGTTACCAGCAGATCGAGGGATGTGATCATTCCCCTCTATTCTGCACTGGTGAGGCCACATCTAGAATACTGTGTTCAGTTTTGGGCTCCCCACTACAAAAAGGACAGGGACATGCTAGAGAGAGTTCAGAGGAGGGCAACCAAAATGATTAAAGGGTTGGAGCACAAGCCCTGTGAGGAAAGACTGAAAGCATTAGGCTTATTTAGTCTGCAGAAGAGAAGATTGAGGGGGGATTTGATAGCAACCTTCAACTACTTGAAGGGATGCTCTAAGGAAGATGGAGCTCGACTGTTCTCAGTAGTAACGGAGGACAGAACGAGGAGCAATGGTCTCAAGTTGCGGTTAGGGAGGTCTAGGCTAGATATTAGAAAAAACTTTTTTTTACTAGGAGAGTGGTGAAGTCTTGGAATGAGCTGCCGAGTGAGGTGGTGGAATCTCCATCTTTGGAGGTGTTTAAGGCCCGGCTTGACAAAACCCTGACTGGGATGGTTTAAGTGGGAGTGGTCCTGCCTCTGGCAGGGGGTTGGACTAGATGACCTATGAGGTCCCTTCCAACCCTAGGATTCTATGATTCCTGATGCCTTTATCAACCCAGAGCTTCAAATTAGGCGATACTCTACCTATTCTGCCTGCAAGGCACAGTCCAATACTTCTGCTTACTGAACTGAGCCTCACACAAAATGCCACCCAAAGCAGTGATAGTTGGCCTCTCTTCCCCTGTCCTTAACTTTTACCCCTCTGGTTAAGGCTCACACTGAGGAGACAGAAGAGCCCCTCTACCTGATGGAGATTAAGGACTAGAAACCAGCTCTTCCTGGACTCAGCTAAGTTCCTTAGCCACTGAGCTATTCTAGGATGCATTGCTTGCAATTGCTCTTTTTGGAGAGATCAAAATATAAATATATTGTATGTAAATAAATTTACAGTCATTCAAATGGCAATGTGAATTTGGGTGTTTGAGCCACTGGATACAGAGTGATTTTCTTTATCTCCCTGGTTCAATGACCATATTTATTCAAAGAGGAACAGTTTGAACAAGAGAGATTGAGATTCATCCCCAAGTACCCTGCTGGTTTATACAAGCAGCCAGTGGATGCTGTCTCATCCCCCACCCCCTTTTTCTGGCTTTATGATAGATATTGAATTTTGTGCTTATTTTCACTTTACAGAAAAAGGAAAACAATAAAATATGTGATATGCTTAATGCTAGAAATTATAGTGCAATCTTTTGAGACAATGTATCAAAACACAAAAGTAGATTTATTCTCCCCTCCCCTCTTTCTGTGATCTATGTTTGACTAAGAATATTAGAATTCAAGTAACTTGCAGAACCAACCAGCATGTTAAATATCTATTTAGGACAGGTTATTTATTGCACTACTTGAACATAAACAAAGACATGCTGTTACACACACACTGATCACATATGAGATGACAAGGATTCAGTATATCAAGTAACATGAGACGTAGAAAATAAAAAACGCTCACTGAATCAAATTAGAAAAATCAATTTGCACTGTACTGTTCAAGTGTTGTTTTGAAGTATGTTCTGATTGCCCTGACTTGGTGAATAAAGGAGCTGGCCTAAAAACATTACAGACCTAATCCAGCATCCATTAAAGTCAGCGGGAATACTCTAATTAATTTTCATGCAAGTTGAACTGGGAGTCCATGAATGGCACCTTTCTTATAAACAGATCTCATTGAGCAATTTAAGGAAGGATGCTTATGCATATGAGAAATGAACACCACATCCAAGGAAGGGGTGGAAGTTGTAACGCCACATTTGTGTTTACACTAATCTGGAACCGCTGTGCACTGATCTGGTCCTGTCAAAAGACAGGATAAATGGTTTGTGCTCTATGGGGCCTTTAGAACAGCTAAGTATACCCATAGCACAGATGAGCTTTGGCTAAAGACCCAACATTGGCCATGGGAAGGAGAAAATGACAGCATATGAACTGATATGGTACCTCTACAAGTTCCTGAGGTTTCTCTTGTACTAAGGAGGTCCTTTGTTCAGCTGTGCTGGTTCTAATTCAGTTAAGGATCAGTTCTACAGCTACATGAAACATTCACAACCAATATCAGACGGACTGAAACCTTCCATTACAAAAAGGCTATATGCCCCCTCAGTTCTGCAATATCTGCACAGCGTATCACTATGGCTATTTATTAAAATAAAAACACTGTAATGCATATCTGTATGTCTCATCCCAAAATACATTAAAAGAGCCCTAAGTCTGAAAAATTAAGCACTCAAAGATCTTAGTTCTCACCTTCTACACTAGCTCCCACCAAACCCCAGTTCTGGCTCTTGATCCCTCTACATTAAAAGTAATGCTTTTCGTTCTTCATGCTGCCTCAGCATCAGCAGGTGCATAGGAGAGAGTTTACTTACTCTCAGTTCTTGTTCCCACTACCACAGCATTTGGGAGCAGCAGCGGAATAGAAAATCCTACTCAGCCCTTGCAGCTGTGGGATAAGGCATGCTTAGCGAGATGCAATCTGTGGAGAACTTAACTGTCAAACTCACGAGAAATGAGATTTTTGACAGGTTTCTAACTTGACCATATTGGGCAGTTTTTAAAAAGAATAGCAAAAGGCAAAACAACCCTTATTGCAAATTTCAAGTACTTATTCCAAACAGAGTTGTGCAGGAACTGGATTTTCCATATCACAGGAAATTCCATAAATTTGACCCCCCCATTCTGAAATATAATAAAAATAAATCTAAAAATTTCATACACTTATGAAATTTTGGGAAAAAAATTGTTCAGGAGGCATCAATTTCTTCCCCTCATTTTATGTTGTATAACAGGGGTATCCAACCTTTTTGGGTGAGGGGCCACGTTGCAATTCTTTTCTCAGTTGGAGGGCCACTGAGAAAATTTTTGATAAATAAGACATGCAAATCAATATTATTAATAAACGTGAATAAAATAATTGTTAGTGTGATATTTGGCATTGCTTTTGTTTGCATTGTGTACAGAGGACAAGGGGGGACAGGGGTGTCTGTGTGAGGGGGTAAGGCAGAGTATGGGGAGAAATTAACAAGGGCACTGGCCTGCCCCAGCTCCCAGGCTCTTGCAGCAGCACTCTGCAGGCCAGATGAAAGCCCTTGGCAGGCCGGAGTCTGGCCCCGGGCCGCAGGTTGGACAAGCCTGTTGTATAAAATAAAGCAGCTGAAGCAAAAAGTTTTAGAAAACTGAAAATAAAAATTCTGTTCCAAGACATTAGATTTTGACCTTCTTGGAACAATCCAGTCAGTTTGTTTTTCCTAAATGGAATGTGATTGAATTGGTATATTCCCATTAAACGCTTTTCCTTTGACAAATCAGCATCTTCTCACAGAAAACTATTCCACTGGAAAAATTTCTGACCAATTCTACTCTATAGTATGGAGATACTAAAAACTACTCAACTAAGTGCCTGTAAATAATTAAACATGGGCGATACATAGTTTCCTCTAATTTCATTCTCAGACACAGCTGAACAATTTTATCTGAAACTTGCCAAAACAATTCAGCCTGGGACAGACATCCATCATGGAAAATTTCAGCCTGGACATGTGGACAGCTTTTAAGCAACTGAAAATATGGTCTTATTATGAGAAGTGTGAGGAACCTTTATTGATAAGTGGTGCTATGAGTGCTGCTTGTAATAGATAGAGTCTTAAATATCATTCATATATTAGCTTTATTATCAATAACGCCCCCACACTCTCTCTATTTGCATAATCAAACATCTTAGATTTAAAGGTTTGGATGTTTTTAGTTTGTAGGGGAGAAGACACAATTTGGGGTTGAGGATGAAGAGCAAAAGCTGTTTTAATTACAGGTACACCGGGCAGCTACATAGGGAAACAGATTAGGTTCAGTCACCCTTCCATCATGACAGAGGGATCACAAGGTCAGATTTGAGTGGTTGTGACCTTGAACACCAGGTTACAAAGCCATTCACTGAAATCTGGTTGGGCCACTCTGCTGTTATCATGACAGACGGTCAGCTGGGCCTAACCACAGTGCTGCTGCAATGCCTCTCACTTAAATTTAGCCTGGATTTGATGGAAAGCCTGCTTAACTAAATGTGAATGGTATGGAGGGATGGGGGGTGGAGTGGAGCACAGAACTGTCGCCTGGGGCAGCAGAGGGTGTTTCAACAGCCTCTGAGGAGAAGGTAAATAGGGAAAGGATATGTGAGAGTAGGAAGTGATCAAAGGAAAGGGTAATCCCATAAGGATGAAGGTGTAAAAGTGAAAAGAAAGAGGAGGAGAAGAGACCAAAAAAGTCAGAGAGCATGAACCTAGGCAGCTGGTAGGTTAAAATGTTAGAAGGGTGGGATGATGACAAAACAGAAAATCAACTGGCAACATAGGAAATGAGCAAAGGCATGTACCTTGAATTTCCAAAGGGACAGCTGTGTTAGTCTAGTCCAGCAAAAAAAAAACCAAAAAAAAAAACCAAGGACTCGTGTGGCACTTAAAGACTAACAGATGATGAAGTGGGATTTTCTCCCATGAAAGCTCATGCGAAAAATAAATCTGTTAGTCTTTAAGTGCCACATGACTCCATGTATCTTGAAGCCAAATTTAAAAGTTGAGTAAGTATAATGATGACAAGAGATTCTGAAAAATACAGTGATCTTGAGAGGTCCTCAGATCCTGCACAAGGGCATCCATGGTGAAAGGCCTTGACTTGCTCCCTTGTTCAGCTGTTGCTGGCTGTTTTGTGAGAGGAGCTCTGAGGAGTACTTACAATCTAGGCAAATCCCTCTGAGTCAGGAGAAAGCACTGATGGGCATGATTTCGACCTGCATGCTTGGCTATAATGGAATGTTCTTTTTAGGTGGAAATTGCAAGTAATTCCTACTGAAGCCAACAGACTTTCATCAGCTATACATCAGAGGAGAAACAGGTCCAAAACATTTAGATCATGACATCTCTAGTTGCTAATGGTCTTCACTCTGGTGATGAGTCAGAATGACAGGCAGACTCCCAGTTGATCACACTGGATTGACTGAGTGCTCAAGTGGATATAATAGATGTCTTTGAGCTTGGTGGGCAGCTAATAGTGTAATTGAGCCTTTGTGTCTGAGGAGAAAGGTCACAGAACACCAGCAAGTTTCCTTCCACTTTTATTAACCATAGCCTGTGCTCCCAAAATATGCTGCATGACTCACAAAAACAAGTAAAGATACTGTCCCTGCCCTGAAGAATTTACAATTTAAATCTGACAGGACACAATAAACAAGGAAGCAGGGCAGTCAAAAAAGGATGCAGGGAAACAGAAAGGAAAGACAACGATAACATTACTATGAGCACATAGTTCCTCACACACCATGTCCTTCTGTTGGGCATGGACTGAAAGGACTGCCTGGAGGAGTGAACCACATTTTTATGATGCAGACCCAAACCACAGAGAGGGTCCCTGTCTGCCAGCACTCACTTGGGATATTAGTGTGCCAAGTGGACAGGGGAGAGGGAGAGAGAATCCATTGCTGCCTGACTCAGTTCATTATCAAGCGGGAATGCATAAAGTTTGTGTAAGTAGTATGATGCTTTTGGGGTTCAACCCAGATCAGTAAGAAGTTGCGTCACTGACTGCCTATAGCCAGGGATGTCTCCCTGCTATATAGCTATGGTTCAGAGTCCTGACATTGGCATCATGCTCACAACACATCTTGCTGGCTTCCACAAGCCTTGGTTACTCCTTTGTAGGATGATCCCACAATCCCAGTCCCAAATTTCCTCCAAACCATCTGGCTTGTGTCCCTCTCACAGAACACTTGCAGAAATTATTAATTTAGCTACTCCCTTAAAGAGGAAATAACCAGGAAGTTTATTTCCTTAACTGGAATTAAGTCTTTTAATCAAAGCAGGGTGCCCCTCTCCTAAATCGAACTAGCAAGTCCTGTTTATGCAGTAGTTCAATTTGGGTTTCTAGTGGAGGCATGTTAAATTGATTTAAGTTAAATCGATTTAATGATTGTTATATCAATTTAAGTTAAATCTTGTTTAATTTAAATCGCTTTAACCAGCTAAGTGTAGATATAGCCAAAGTGTTTGATTCCTTTGTTTCTTCAGGTGGAGCAAGCACAAATGACCTTTTCTCTCTTTTTCTATCTTCCCAAAGTTCCTCCATTGAGACTCTTGAGTGGTCATCTTTCCTATTTCCTTTACTGATGACTTTATTCACTTTGCATGTAAATGTGTTTCTTTGCTTTGTTCAGATCTTGCTTCATTTATACTCAAGATACATTCAGGCAATTTGAACCATACTCCTTTCTCTGGAAGAGACATAGTTTAGGCATTGCTTGCCAAATACATGTTAAGAATATATTTCACCTTCGCAGCTATGAAGTTGTTTGTGAGTTAACCATAAGCACATTACACAGGAATATTCACAATCAGTGAGTTATTAGTTTTCCAGTGATATTTTAAATGTCATCTTTTGGGTATCCATCATGCCAACAGTATCTATCATGGTCATGGATACCTATCATGTCATTAGTGCGCCAACTGGCACTGGGCTTGGCATTAGCATAGACAATTATAGTCATTAGCTTGAAGTCAATAGAGTTGTTAAGTGGTTGCTTCTTGCCTGGGGAGATGGATCCATTCCATTTTCTCAAAGTTCCACATTTACTTATCATCTGGCCCAGACACCTGGGGTAGGAAGAATAGTGGGGAATTGGTCTGAAATTGATTAGCCTCATTCTGAACTTCTGAGGTGAATTTCACTCTGTTTCGTTGTTTCTATCAGTTGGCTTTAAAGGTGTTACTCTGAATTTGCAATGAGAGCAGAATTTGTCCTAGCAGAGTTTTGTTTTGTTAAACCAGCTAAGTTTCTCTCAAATTCTGACCACTCTTTTCAGCACTAGGGCTTATCATCTTTGTCTTTGCACAATAAAGAACAGATACAAATGTTTAATTGTTTCACCATCTGAAACTTCCAGTCTAAAACTTATGAACATCTAAATCCTTTCTGACTACCTATAATAAAAACACATTTTCAATAACCTATAACATCTAAACTAAATATATTTTTTGTTATTCCAGAATATTGTCCACTTTATGTAGGCTGAAACAGAGATAACGTTACTTGAGATTGGAAGGTCACTTTGTACTTTGAAACTGATTTAAAAAAAAAGAAAAGAAAAGAAAAAGAGTGAGATTGTGAAAAGGTTCTCAGAAAGAACTTGAGAAATCAAAAGTGTTGTGCCTTTCAGCAGACTCGCCCAATGGGAAACTTAACTACACAGCTTTGAATTCCATTAAGAACAAAATCTGACTGTGATGTGCAGGAGATCCCCCTCGAAAAAAAACAAACCAAAACAAAAAAAAAGCCCCACACATTTTACACATCTTCTTGAACATTCTTAAGTATTGTTGGGAAAAAATGTTTTATGGAAACTACTTCAGGACACCAGAATTCTGTTAAGTACCCAAAAAAAAAAAACCACCTTAGAGAATGGACCAACAGTCAAAGATGCTGAAGGATGAATTTCTAAATAATTTGTTTTAAACTCTGAGCCCCACTAAGAATAGGAACCAGTATTTTTCCCAGATCATGTTAAGTATTCAACCTTGATACCAACAGAGAGGTTGAAATAAATTTCTCTCCTAGGCAGAGATGAGTATACAATTATTTTTATTGTTCTTACGATTATGTTTGTTGATAAGGTCATTATCTCTAATAGCACATTCATTTTTACTGTTATTATAAGGCTATACTATCTAAATGGAGTATTTTATTTTCCTTTTAGTTTAGTTAAGATGGGGATGAGGGAGTGGAGAAAAACCTATGAAAAAATGAAAATGATCCTATCCTGCATTACTGTCCTTCCCACTTCCTATGCTTCTCTCACCAATATGAAATAACTTCTTAATTAGTAATGTAACTCAATTGACCTTTATACCTTATTATTATAGTGAATGTGGATGGAGATCACAGGGTTCATTGCCAAATTTTCCATTGATTGCAGTGAGAGAAAAGAGGCCCTGGCACAATTTTCTTTAACGGACATTTATAAGAAGACTGATCCTGCAGCCCTTGAATATACAAACCCACAATTGATTTCAATGGGAATTATGAATTCACAAAAGCAAAAGTATTGGGCCATAAAAGGATTACATTAATGATTGCTCTGCTAATGTTTTTAACCAGGTTACCATGTTCATTTCATCTATAGGTACTTTGCGGTGATACATGCAGGAACGGTTTGCTAATTTATGTGAAAAATTAAATGTAGCAAAAAATAAATTAGTCAAAGTTCCATCAGAAGCTGTCCACATTGCTGGTGGATTATTAATACTTTCACGTCTTCTCTGTGTGTTCCATTCTATCTGTCCCCAGGGTAAGACAGATTCCACTATGAGTTTTCTTATATCACAGTCCTTCCAGTGCAAATCATTAATCTTGACAATAATAAATTGTCAGTTGGATTCTCATCTTTGGCCCTCTGTGTTGTTCTGTTCCTCTTTGCTAAAAGCTCAGAGCAGATTTTGCCATGAAATTGCTTCATGCATGATTCCTACTTGATGCTAAATGTTTTCGCCAGGTGTCTCTTACAACATTACTAGGGCATTTCAGACTTGTAATGTGGAGAGAAGGAAGTCAGAGGAACTTGTGATTGTCTCTGGACAGTAAAGTGGAATAAAATAAATCTTACAAAAATGTTCTTTTTTTGGTTCATTTAGTTAACTTTTTAAAAAAAAAATAAACAAGCAAACTCACTCTTCCCAGGCATCATATAGGAACTCAGGGTTGTAAAGTTAACTAGATAGCAAGGGACCTAAAAGTTAACTGCATTACTGCTGAGTATTGCACTACTCAAGTCTTTTTTTTTTTAAATAAAAAAGTTTCTCTGTTCTGAAACATAGCCTATGTGTGAAAAGATGACCCACCAACAATAAAGAAAAGGATTGAAGTCACCAGAATTGATCAACGATAAAAGAACCAATGAAAGGCAATGGCAGCCCAAGCACAGGCTCCCAATTTAGTGTTACTAGCACCACAGCAGTCAACCCCAACCCCCTAACATGCCTTCACTGGCACCAGTCCAATTTTGCAAGATGCTGAGCACTTAAAAGGTGCTGAGCACCCTCAACTTCTTCTCACTTTAAAGGGGATTTCCGATGGGGTCTACAAAATGCACAAAACTCAAAACTCTCCCTGCCTGCATAAAGCAAAATTAACCCCAACCCAGCTCAGCTGCAACAAAAGCCATCCCATCCCAGATAAATTATTGAAAGTAAAAGAGGGAGAAGTAGGAAGAGAGGGGTCAGGTGAGCTTCAGCTTTGAAAGGACCAAAAATTCTCTTTCAGACTACCAGAAATGTTAGTACCAGGGCTTCCTCTAAGAGTCTGAGAGCCCTCAATCTGGGGTATGTCTACAATGCGTCTGGGAGAAGACTCCCAGAACAGGCTCATAGATTTGTGATATAGGGTTTTAAGAACAACCACATAGACTTTATTGATCAGGCTGGATCTTGAGCTCTCAAGCCCATTCCTTTCCCCACCCCCAACCTGGCTTCAGAGCCCCAAGCTCCAGCCCAAACCTAAATGTCTACTTAGCTAATTGACAAAGCTAGCACAAGCCCCACTACCACAAGTATCATTCTCAGATGCAGTGTAGGCATGCCACTGGAGTTCATGGGAGGGGCTTGCACACAGAAACACAGGGTTTTCATGCTTGTTTATATTTATGGACTGTGACTTCTATTGATTGAGGTAAGAAACCACTGCTCAAGTCAGGGACTGAACCAGGCTGCTCATACTAGGACTTTCCATTGTGCTGGCAGGATTGAAGAGTGGAGTACCTCTAAGAACTGATCAGTGCCGACTTGCAGAATCAGGACATGAGATCAGGACTAAAGAAGGGGAGCAGCCATACCAGCCAAACAGAGGTCATCATCAACCACATTCTTCATTGACTTTACCCCAATGCAACCAAAAGGAAGTGAGTCCAGAGCAGGTGCCAGAAACCATCGGTAATGTAAAGAAGAAAAAAAAAAAAGCATGTAGATGTAGGGTAGTGAAAAAAGACTAAGACCAATTACACTGACAGTACCATTATGCTTAAAACCAAATCAAACATAAAAAGGGAGCTTCCAAAAGTTCCTATACTGATAATTATCTCTTCCATTTTAAGGTAAGTTATTTAGGAAATAAAATTTAATGAGAAAAAATTCAATGCTTTGAACACCCATTAAGATTTTTTTCACAAACCACTTTTCAAAAACAGCAACATTTGAAAATGTGTATATTTCAGACACATGGTAAATAGTAGCTGTTTTAGTTTTACTATTCTGAAAGAAAGAAAGAAAGAAAGAAAGAAAGAAAGAAAGAAAGAAAGAAAAATTCTTATTGCTATTTTAATGAAGGCATTTGTAGGAGTCTATTAATTCACAGTTCAATACAGTTACTGTATTTTTAAACTTTCTGAACATGAAATCCATTAAATTAAAATTTGTAAAGGTATTCAAAATTGGTGGACCCACTAAATTTTGTTTCTTTGTTTTCTTTTCTAGGGCCTCTTGCTTTCATTGCCTTGACCTTTTGTTTCAATTTCTTCTTAAACCTTTTTCTCACTCTATTATCAGACTCATAATCTAGGGTTTATATCTTATCAGTTATTAATTTCCTCCAAAATGAAAGCACACTACATATATTAGTCAATGTGCAGTGATGCAGCTCTTGATCAGCCTTAAGAGCCCCTTATAATGACTAAGTGCACACTTAACATAACATTGTCAGAACAAGTAGCTAAACAATGACTTGTAAAGCATCTTATAGAAACTGGCAGCACACTTGTCAAAAGTATTGTGTGGCATATGTATGAATTATGCATAAAGAGTTAGCTTAGACTGCAAATATGTTCTTAAAATATGTTTTGGAGGCATTTGATCCACTAGTTTTTCCTAGACAAAGGAACGCTGTTATGCCTGTGTCTTCAATGCAAATTGAGCAATATGAAGCCAAAGATAATGGAAGTACACTTACACCTAATGTAAATAAAATGATCAGTCCAACTAAAGAAGCAAATTCACTATAAGAAAGAAGATGGCATGGCATCTGAACAAGAAGCAGTGGAGAAAAAATAGGAATACACTTCAAAGACATACATTTCAAAGGTTCACTGGACTATAAAGAAAGAAGGGGAATGAACCCATCAGTTATCCATCACTTAGGGAGCACAGGGAATAGATCCCTCTGAACCTGCACATCATGAATCTTCTTTGCCTGAAAGGTAGGAGCTGCTGATACCATGCTGTGGGAAACACTTTAAGGTAAAGATATGGCCTGCTAGAATTAAGTTTTGGGACTAGAAAGCATGTTATTTTTATTTTGTCTGTAACCCTTTTCTATCTCCTATTTTTGTCTGGTATCACTTAATTTTATGTTCTTATGAAACTTTTTTTGTTTTATTACATAATAACTTCAGTTCTGTAGATCTAAGTGTGAGTCATCAGTTAAACCAACTGAATGGTATGTTATCTACTCTTCAGAGGCAGCAAATCTAATTTCTCTGAGTGATATACAAATCCCCTGCCAGAAATTGTAATCAGGAGATTAGATTGGTGGGGTTCAAATAGGATAAGAGCATCCTGGATATACAGGTCAAGAACCTGTTCTCTGACAACATGGTGTGAATACAGAATAACTCAACTGCTCTCTGAAATCAGGATCTGGCCCTGATTTCTTGCTCAAACTATGTGACCAATTCTGTTTAAATCTGCTTTGATATCAGCAAGATAAAAGGGAGAGGGATGTGTGATTGGAGACGAAAAGGGGCAGTGTCAGCACTGTGAAAGCCATGAGGGTTTTGCTGGAATTGAGGCTTAGAGAGCTAAGAGAAAAGCATTTCTCTGAAAGCTAGCTGGGCATTGGAGTTTGAAACAGACAGTAGTGAGAGAATGAAGGTCAAATGAGGTTTTTATTCTATGCTATTTTCCAGACAGGAGTGATATTGAGTGTAAGGCTGGGAAAAAATCTATACATGTCATCAACATACGACAACAGTCGCTTCTTTTTACGGTGCTCAGTAAAGGATAATGTGTCCCATAGATAAAATATTTTACAAAGGCTTTGTCTGGTCAAAACTTACGGACCATGCCAATTAGATAATTTTAGGCGAGGAGTTAAAAGCACATAGACAATAGAGACATAAACTACAAACCCAGGTTGTAGGCCTCCACAGACAAAGCCGCTGGAGATCCAAATCTAATCAGAAAATTCCATGGACCTGGGGCTAAAATTCTTAGAGCATCCTTTAATGAGTGAGAATATTTGGCCAGTGGCACACTGACCATGTATCAGAGTTTACATCTACCAGGCACCCTGAAATCTGCACAAATCCTATGACTGTAAAATTATTCTTGGAAGTCCATGGCTGTTGTGCATAGACCCAGTCCTCTTCCTGCCAACAGTTCTCAAGCCTCCTTATCCCAACATGGCAGCACTTTTCCTTGAAGAGCCATGGGATATGTCAACTTAACAATCAAAGGTGCAGCTGCTGCTTCAAACAATAGCAGTGAAACCACTGCATCACAGGTTATACAAGGGGGCCCTGGATATGCACTCCAGTGACTGATATTGTTATTCCAGCTAGCTAGGTCAACACTAATATATTTACATGTGGTGTACTCACTCTAATTGCAGTGGACCATTGTCATACCCTTGTGCTCACCACCTATGGATGGTCCGCAGAGAGACTTGCAGGCAGTTGGCATTCATGTCAGTTATTAATACATTATTTGCATTCAGCATCTGCCAAGAATCTCAAAACATTTTACAAAAGTGCACGCACCCCATTTTACAAATGGAGACAGAGATAAGTAAAACAACATAGACTAAGCTAAAGAGTGAGTCAATGACAGCATAAGTAACCGAACTGGTTCCTGACTCCCAGCTGACTGCTCTAATCACTAGATGATGCTCTCTGCTCAACAGCAGCATCATAAACTTAGGAAAATTCCCACAGAAGGATGCTGCCACGGGCAATAGCTTTCCCCCAGCCAGGGGCATTGCTGGCACTGGGTAAAAGAGGCACAGGACTTGAGTGTCCCAGCTCAATGTCCCGAGACCCACCGAGCCCAGCAGCACAGACTCGGAGAGCCTGGGCAAGCCCAGAGCCAGCAACAGCAGCAACCTGGTGGGCAGCCATAGGCCACTTCAGGGCCAGTGGCAGTTCAGACCGATGAGTCAGCAGCGGTTCAGGAGCTGTTCCTTGAATGTTTTGTGGGGTGAGGCAGCAACAATCCTGCCCCCAGCTATGCTACCTCCTTGCTCAGCCTCACCAATGTATGAGCTCAGTGAGCTCATTCAGAAGAGCTTCCATGGGTTTGGATGACTACCTGGGGCAAGGCTGAATCTGCCAAACCTTGGTCCAATGGACAAAATACTTTGCCATTCAGATTCTTTCATCACTTAGGGGATATATAGCAAGAGATGATTCAGTATGTGGTGATGAAAACGTAAAGAGTGAGTCAATGACAGCATAAGTAACTTTCCAAGGATCAAGAACAAAGAGGGTGTTACCATGCTGAACACACACTTTCTCTGCATCCAACTGAATTGTTCATTGACATGCTAACAAGCAAACATTCATGGTCTGCTGAGATTTCCTACGTAAATACTGTAACTAAACCATTCATGCAAAAGCATGGGGTTGAATTTCCTCCAAATGCTTACAGCACAGTTAGTGGTTCATTCAGTAACATGGATACGTAAAGGTTCAAAGGGGTAGCCATGTTAGTCTAGTTCAGTAAAACAAGCAAGGTGTCCTGTGGCACTTAAAAACTAACAAATATATTGATTTCATGAGCTTTTGTGGAAGAAAATTCCACTTTGTCAGACACTTTGAAGATGGGGGAACTTACAGAATGGGAGGAAAATAAAAATTTATTATAAATTGATAGATTTATTTTCCTCCCATTGTAAGATCCCCCATCTTCAAAGTGTCTGATGAAGTGGGATTTTCTCCCACAAAAGCTCATGTGATAAATAAACATGGATATATAAAGAATTCTATCACCCTTGTTAGAATTCATCTTCAAAAATTGCAATAAAAATCAAAGGCAGCAACCAGAAATTCCCATCAGTACTCCAATAGATATTCATCACTTAAGTAAAAAGTCTTTCTTAAAAGCACACAAAATTTTATATAATGGGTAATAGCAACATAGGAGTAGTGGCAAACTGTAACTGGAATTACAGAATTTATAGAAAACATTAACAGGTCAGATAGGTTTTGCCTACTGGCAAAACTTTATAAAGCAATTAAAAAGCTCATGAATTAAAGATTTATTTTCATAACCTATTACAAAGATATTTAGCTATTTCAAACCAAATTATTTCATAAGTTGAAATGGAGTTTTAGGAAATGTATTTTGGGCACATTCATTTCAGTTCCTATAAACAGCAGACCAGATCTGTTTTCTAGCTGCTTTTATTCTAATGAAACAAAATATAATCAGTCTATAAATTAAGATATTTCTTTCACAAATGTTTTGCTGTATGAGGTGATTATTAATTGGTGTGGAAACAGGTGTAGTGCTAACTGAAAGCCCCCAAAGAATGGCCCCAATAGGCAATGCATGCCACTGTGACTTGAAGAGGTCTGTAATTGGTGCACATTATTATTAGGCCACTTCAGCTAGGATCAAAAAACTAATCTACTAAAACTTTGTGCTACTCCTTTGATGACAACAATTTTTCTTATAACGACAGGATTAAATCTATATAACTGGTTTACCACAATCAGTGGAAAACTTTCTGAAGGAAATCATGCTAAGGGGGACAAAATTTCAAAAGGCCAGTAAAACTTATTACACCTTAGTTCGAATAACACACAGCATACTGTGGCTTTAGATACCGTCTCAGTACATTTGATTTACTTGTATTTTCAATAGGAAGATGAGTAAATCCAATATAAAACTGTATTTCAAAGCTGTGACCTTGACTTTTACCAGAAGTTCATTGACAGGAATATTGTTTTGGAGAAGAGCTGAAAGAAGAAGAGAGTTCCGAAAGATAAGATAATGAACTGTCAAAAATTGTTTGTGAAATACTGCCACTGTTTCAAATAGATGCGCTCAAATAATGTGTGCCAGTAGACTATTCAAAAATTATGATGAGGTTCATATGTGACATACAGGGACTACAAAGCTTGAAATACTCATTCTTTTATCTCATGAAACATTAGGCTTGTGTAACAAAGACATCCCCAATGCATTCCCATCTAGGAATCATCCATAGCAGTTAAAATGATAGAAGGCCAGAACAGTCAATTAAATACCATATGTTCAGGTACATGATTAACAATATATTTAACAATGAAACTAAGATAAAAGGCCAAAAAAAGGGAGTGTAGAAAACTGGCATTCCAATACGAATATTACCACGTAGTCAGCAATGTTCAGTTACGTCAGACCAGCTAAATCATTACCAGTAAGTATTTTAATCATTGAAAAATAACAATCTGTACTTAATATTCACATCAGTATAAACATCTACTTTTTTTTATTTTACTTTCAAACTTTGTAGTAAGGAGAATTGCACATTACTTTGTATTTCACTTGTATGAACATATGTTGAAACTTCAACTTAAAGCTATTTCTTGCCTGGACAGATGAGAATGTTGCCCATAAACAGATGGTTCTGAAACTATAACAAACTGCTACCTTCACAGTTTCTGGACAGGTTTGAGAGATTCAGCGCACACTTGGGATTACACAAAAGGAAAGACAGAAAAAAAAAATCAGGGTCCGATTCTGCTTTTCCTTGAGCCTGGTATCATCATTTACACCGTGATATAAAATGCAACCTTACGGACCAGGTATCATTTTAGCCATTTTGCATGGTAAGTGATGACTCAAAATGCAAGGCAGTGAAGAACCAAGCCCTCACTTTTTATCCTTAAAAGACAAACCTGCTGCTATGTGATTACGTGCTGTTAGGAGCTGCTTTATGGAACTGGAATTTTACAAAGGGATTGTAAAACAAAATAAAATAGTTAGATTTACACTCAGATAAACACATAAGAACATGCACACGTGGAATGCTTTTCTTCATGTGTTAATCTTAATGAACAGAGCAAGAGAAAGATAATGACCTGCCATGTACCAATTGAATATATGCTCTCTTCTACCAAATCAGCATTCATGACTGGATCAACCAAGAGTCTTTGTACTGCAATAAACAAATTACAGACACACACATGGTGGATTGTGCAGAGGTGGCTACTGTAAACTGACCAAGGAAACAAAAACTCAGCTCAACCTGTTATATAAAATTGTTTCTAAAAGTGAGGAATGCTGGAGACAAACACTGCATGCAGTTAAGTTAAAGAACCATAACAAGGGGTCTTCAAAATTCCTGGACAAGTCACAAGCTGGTATATGACTAAGCTGAAGATTCTAGAGATGGGAAGAAATTTCTATAGCTGACATCTGTCTGATTTTAAATCAGATGAGGTGGCTACTCCTTTTTGGGCACTACTGTTTGGGAGAAGGGATCACTGAAAACACCCAAAGAGAAACAGAGAAATAGGTAGACTGGAGAGGGAAAAGCGTCATCATCCAGATTGCAACTGCTCTAATCATCTCCTGGGACTCCAAGATCCATCATGATGCCACTGGGTCTTCATCATCCTGATCCTGAAAGATGTCCAGGCCAGACCAAAACAGAGAAAGGGAATTAGAGGCCATCATCACTCCACTAGCTCTGGCTAAATCCCGAAGAGCTAAAACATAAACCAGAGGTTCCTGACATAGTTCTCTTCCTGATAGGTAAGGTTCACTCCCTACTTCATTTCTCCTTTTCTAGCCTTCTTGTTCCATTCTGTCCAAAACCAGTCTCATACTTGGCCAGGACAACACTTTTTGCAACACTACTTTGAGTCTGTTACCAGCTAGACAAGCTAAAGACAATGCTTTAAACAACCCAGTACTGTTACATGTTTTCGCAGGTCTCGGAGCAACTGACACCACTTCCACCTCCCCAAAAGGGGGGGGGGACACCCCACACTGCAGGCACGTCTGTAGTTTCCCAGCAGTTTGGATTCAGGCTAACATCAGCACTGAGACATTTTATCTCCAAAAGAGAACAGTGAAAGGGGATTTGAAAGCAGCCCTTAACTACCTTAATGGAGGTCCAAGGAGGATGAAGTTAGGCTATTCTCTGTGGTGGCAGATGACAGAACAAGGCATAGTTGTCTCAAGTTGCAGTGGGAGAGGTCAAGGTTGGCTATTAGAGAAAAATGGTGAAGCACAGGAATTGGTTACCTAAGGAGATGACAGAAACTCCATCCTGAAGGGTTTTTAAAGCTAAGCTTGACAAAGCCCTGGCTTGGATGATTTAGTTGGGGTTGATCCTGTTTTCAGCAGGGGAGTAGAACTATATGACTTCGGGTTTCTTCTAACCCTACTCTTCTATGACAGAATTTTCTATTTTTTCCTATCCTGATACCTATGTAGGAGTTTGTTTTGTTTTGTCTGAAAGGAAACAGCAGCATCTCAAAACTGTGTAAACTAACTTCTGCTTCCCCACGCCCCACACAAAAAGGAGAGAAAATACCATATTTCACTGTCTCTAAAACTGATTGTCACATAAGGGTTTCCCCAATAAAATTCTTTATACAGGTAAAAGGAAATGGAAATGGTCAAAATTAAATCCTTACTAAACTCTCTGTATTTCACATGCTTTAACTGTTTTCCTTATTTTTATGGGTGCTTAATAAAAAGTTTAAACATTTTAAATTATACTTATTATAATGGGAGTTTCCAGCAATAATTTGACAGGGATCCCAGACCACGCTTAATTGGTATGTCTCAGGCCATCAATTAGAGATCTTTTTAGCAGTGTCCATTCAGCCCACCTGTACACCCTTGTCCTTAACTCTTTTGTGCCGCTCACTGAAGCTACATGAGGCTGCAAGGACACACTGCTCTCAGTTGCCTCTCTATCCAACAGAGAACACCTCTGAAACAAAAGGAGGGATGGTGTGTAGTGGAGAAACCACAGGGATACACACTTCCAAGAACCAAAGTTACTGCACAGGATGACTACCCTTTCTTTGAGTAATATCCTACAGGTGCTTTATTTCAGGTGGCCCCTGAGCTGTCTCCTCAGAGGTAAGAAATTAAGGTACAGTCATAAAGAAACTGCCTTTAATGAGTACCCCAAAGAGCAGGGGATGGATGTCAGTAAGTCCACAATTTCTCCAACTCTACAAGCTGCAATAGCCTGCATCTTCATGGAAAAATTAGGCAAACAACACATAATCCTTGCAAGACATCCCATGTATGAGTGGAGCCTTGATTTTGGAGTGGAGGCTCCTCCAAACACTTAATAAACCATACGGTGGCTGATACATAGAAAACCCTTCTATTGGAAGATGAAATGTCTGATACTGAAGCCAAGTGTACCTTGATGAAGCTAGCTGATAACCCTGATTTATTTAGGCCCAAAAGGTAACCCAAGATAGCTGATAGAGATGAGGATTTGAATATGAGCCACTAGGAAGATTGAATCTCTTCCGCTTCTGCAGGTAACTTATTCAGGTCGACTTCCTTCTACTGTTCAATAACCCCTGTGCTGCTGCAGAACAGTTAGATTCTAATCCCACAAACCATCATGTAATCATGCTTTGGGATGGAGGACATGTAGGTTGGAGTAACATAACTGACCTGCAACTTGGGACGGAAGATGAGAAATTACCACAATTTGAATCACCAAGTAGATGAAGAAGTGAGGCAGGTAAGGGTACCAGGCTTGTCTCAGTGTAGTCTGGACTATAAGGATAACTCTGGCCTTGTCTTGTCCGATCTTTTTAATCATTGTCAATATTAGCAGTATTAAAGGAAAAACAAAAGTAGGCCCTTCATCCATAACAGCTGAAAGGTGGCTTCCAGAGCCTGATGGCCAAACCTCCTCTTGAGGAGAACAGACAATACTTCTTGTTCCTGTAGAGGCCTGGAAGCCTCAAGATGTGGAATATACTGTGGAGAACATGAAAGCCCAATTCATAGCCCTGGCAGAAACTTCTGCTGAGAACACTGGCTGTGATATTCTGAATATCAAAGTTGTAGACAGCTAAAATATTGATCTCTTGCATTATATACCAGTTCCACAACTTTATTGCTTTGGTACACAAGGAGAGGGATCTTGCATCCCTTGTTTGTTGATATGCAATATAAAGGCTACATTATCCATCATGATCCTGAGTGATTTGCTCTGATGAGAGGTAGAAAATGAAGTAAGGCATTTCTGACCACCCTAAGTTCTAACGGATTGATATGGAGACTAGTTTCCTTAAGCAACCATTTGTTGTGAGGGTATTGAGAGTATTTCAAGAGAGATGCATCTGTTGTCACACATTGCTGGAGTTGGAGAAATGAAAGAAATGCATGCTCTGACATCTAGCTGATCACTCCACTGATCTAGGTAGACCTTTACCTGAAGGGTAATTGAGACTAGTTGTGTAACCTACCTGTGGTCAGTGAACAGAACATTTTGAGCATACCCTGAAAACAACAAAGGTGTAATCTTGCATGATTGGTAATAAAAGGTGTAAGCTGCCATACAAATGAGGAATTATAGACAGATCCTGAGTGAGGTGCAAGGACAATAGTCATGGCCAGATTTATATCTGTTATGAACTTGTCTTTTCGGAGGTAGGTGCCAACAAACCCAGGGACACTTCTATGTATTTTATGTTTAGATGTTAAAATGGACTTTTTTCAACTGAGCTGAAGAGCCAATTTCAGAACAAGAGAAAGGACCATCTGAGTGGATAACAATACTGCTTTATGATTGACCCTTGGTCATCCAAGTAAAGGAAAACAAACTGCTTCCCAATGAAGGTGAGTGGCCACTACTACTAGGACATTTCAGAATACCCTTGGAGTTAAGGAGAGGCCAAAGAGATGTACCTATTATTGCAAATGATTTTGGCCTATAGCAAAGCATAAGTATGCCGTATGAGACTGCAATATCACAGTATGAAAACAGGTATCTTAGGTCAAGAACTAAAAATTTCCAAAGGGATAGCTGTGTTAGTTTAGTCCAGCAAAACAAACAAATAAACAAACCAAGGAATTGTGTGGCACTTTAAGACTAACAGATTTATTTTTCGCATGAGCTTTCGTGGGAGAAAATCCCACTTTGTCAGATGCTTCAAAGATTCTGTAAGCTCACCCATCTTCGAAACATCTGACGAAGTGGGATTTTCTCCCATGAAAGCTCAAGCAAAGAACTGAAAATGTCTGCCTCTAGTGAAGGTATTACAGATACCAAATTCAGTATCTTGAACTTTTGAGACTTGACAAATTTGTTTAGTTTTCTGAAATCCATACTTTGTGACTCTTTGGCACAAGAAAACACCTCAGATAGAACTCTTATTTTATGAAGAGCTGGGACTGGTGCTATTGTTCCTAATTGAAGGGGGGAGTCATCTTCTTGTCTCAGTAAAAGCTTGTGAGAGGGGTGCCTGGAGAGGGATAGGGAAGAGAGTTAGAAAATTCTGAGTGTAGCTGGGAGCAGCCATGTTAGATCTCATGAAGGGCACATCTCCCTATTCACAACACTGTCCCATCCTAGGGAGTCTCTCTAAATCATAAGCTTCTAGAAGCTTATCTCTACAGGCACTGATGGGATCTGATACGTGGGTTTGAACAATAACAAGGGTCCCATCTGGGAAGATGCCAATGAGGGAGCTGTGCTCAAAAGTAGCAGAGTTCTTATCTTTGCCCTCCTTAGTACCGAAGACTGGTCAGAGCTGTGTTTTGTCTTTAGAGCTCTGGAATATTCCAGCTTGGCCAGCAAGAAGAGTATTTTGCCTCTATGGTAGTGAGCTGAGAAGTTTAGGCTTCTAAAACTGTCATTCTACGAGTGGATTAATGTCTTTGGGAAGCAGGCTCCTTATGATGGGAATCAAATCTTCTTTTCTTGGAAGCCATCACCTAGGTTCTTAAAATGTCTTCCCTTTCCTAGAGGAGACTAGAACTGAGGCTGAAGGGGCTACTAAATGTGCCCAGTAAAAGATGTCCAAGGGATGGGGAAGGAATCCTGACCTGATTACACAGTGGAATTTGGGTCACTCTCCAGCAGCAGCAGCCTCAGCTTGATCCCCAGCTCTTTCCTGCTCTGGATTTGAGAGCCAGGCTAAAGTTATATTTCTGGAAAACGCAAGATGCTTCCAGGCAGCAGAAACACTTAGAATGGTCATCACTTACCAAGGTAGTCTCCTGGCAAGAGTGCCACAGGACTCCTAGTTTGTTTAATTTGAAACATGGAGATCTTGGCATACCCTGCCAGGAGAGGAGCAAGGTAAATCCTTTCACTACTTAACTGTCTACTAACTACAAACTACCTAACAGTACAGTAATAACTAATAACTCTAAACCAGAACTATAACTGAGGCACACTCCTCCAGGCATATTAGCTAAGGCCTCATCTCAGGTTGATGAGATACAGAGAAGAGTTCACTTCTCAGCCCTGTAGAGCCTCAGTGCACAACAGGAGGATGCACAGAATGTAGGCATGGGCCTAACAGACATTGTTAATGAGATATCTTTCATCAAGGGCTCAGGGGCGCATGCATACCGTATATAAAGCATCCATAGGGACACTACTCAAAGAAGAATCAGCTGTTTTGTTAATGGTTTGGTCTAAGTTCTGTACAAAAACTAACTAATAAATGATGGTGGAAAAACTACCATTCTAACAGTTATTTTTCCATGTAACTTTCAAGAATTTTTTACGTCTGAAAAGTATAAATCATTTAGATATAGGACCTGAACTTTTTGTTGCCTAAAGAGGTTGCCTAATGTACCTTATCCTAGTATTGCCACAAACATTTTTCTACCTGGCGCTGACATTCCTGTCTCAATAGATGACTGATTGCTGATTTATACATTCACTTTTTTTGTATACTCTGCTAGACTTCCCTCCAGAAACCCAGCAAGATGGAAGAAAAAAGGGCATTACTACTTGGTCTCATCTCTTTTTTACTTGCTTCATGGAAAAAACACGCCTGTTCCCATTGCATGAGATTGCCCTTGATATTCACAGGGTAAACTAACCGAATATTTATTTTCTTTAGTTTGTGCAGCATGACTGTGCAGTTTGTAACACTTCACTATAATAATGTACTGGTAGACAGTTACTATCAGAAATAAGGCTTCAAGATTACCATTTAACACTTTTCATTCACTCAAGCATCATTTTGTTGCAGATCAGATTTTCTTCCTCCCCAAAATCCATTTGAAATCTATTGGGGATGCATAAATTATGCAAGCTAGAGATAAAGGGTTATTCCTATTTTATCATATACTTCAATAAAGTTAATTTATTTCATTTTCAGAACAAAGCGCAGTTGCCCAGTCAGACAAAAATGGAATAACTATGGGGGTATCACTGCACAAACAAAATGAAGCTATGAAAACTCCCACAAAAGAAAACCTTTAAAAAAATAAAATGAAGCTTTCTACACAACTATCACATTATCACACTTTTTTCTTTAATGAAAAGTCCCACCTTCTACCTCCAGATCAATTAGTAGCAACACATTTTAGCAAAATTTACCATTTTAACATGGCAAGCTTCTCCTATTAGCTTACCCCCACCCTCATTGTTTTTAAGCCACATTTGACCACATACATTTTAGCTCCAATAAAACACATGCAGGTGCCTGGAATTTATCATTTCTAATCCCAAATTCTTAAGGCTTACAACTAGTCCCTGTTTATGAGATACCAAAATGTTAAGCAGCAAGGGGAAAAAAATTCCCTGAAATAAATAAAAGTGTCACTTACTTGAGCTATTCTACCCTTAATGAACTAAGTTCTTCTGAGTCGCACTCAATGCAAACTCAGTATCTAGAGTGCCCAAACTCTGACACATTGAGGGCTGCCATCACCATAGGAGAAGTTTATTGCTTGAGCTCAATCAGCAAACTGATTGGCTTTTACTGTCCTCTTCAGAGGGAGAAGAGGATGCAGAACCAATTTTAAGATCCATCCAGGACCAAATCCTACACTACAGTGGTGCCTAGACTGGAGGTTGGGGTGGAGCAGCCTTGCTCAGCTGTGGCTTAGTGGACAAGGGCCCACAGCCCTATTGGCACTGCAGTGGGCCTTTGTGATGCAGGGGATCTGGGGCCCACAGCCTGGCTAGCACTGGAGGGGGGTAGACGGGGGGGGGGCATGGCCCAATTGGCACTGCAAGGGAGCCCTGGCCCCACAACCGAGCCAGCCACAAGGGGAAAAGATGTTTCAAACAAATATATTTTGACAACTCCATGCTGACTATCACTTAGCACCTTATTCTCTTCTATATGTTTGCTAATTGATTCCTTAATTGTTTGCCCCATTATTTTTCCTGGTGCAGAGGTTAAAGCTGAGTGGTCTATAATTCCCTGGGTTGTTCTTATTTCCCTTTTTATAGATGGGCACTATATTTGCTCTCTTCAGAAATAATAGCCATTGACTCAGGTATCTCCTGAGTCAGTTCCTTGAGTATTCTAGGGTTCACATCATCAGGTCCTGGGGGCCTCAAGACATCTAACTGCCTTAGTATTAATTTTTAACTTGTTCTTTCCCTATGTTAGCTTCTGATCATAACCCATTTTTGCTGCCCTTCACTACATCAAGCATCCAATCTCCACCAACCTTCTCAGTGAAATCCAAAACAAAAGAATGATTTAGTTCCTCTGCCATCTCCACATTTTCTGTTACTGTTTTTCCCTCTTTGTTGAGTAGTGGTCCTATAGTTTTCCTCTTGTATCTAACATATTTGAAAAATATTTTGTTACCTTTTATGCCTTCACGTAGTTTATCTCTTGGCCACTTACATGGCTTGGACCAAATGTGAGTGAGTGGTACTGCCACATTGCAATCCCAGTCTTAAATTTGGCCCCGCCCCTCTTCCATCAAGCCAGTGGGAGGGAGGAAGCAGATTAACCAAATTTGAGCGTATAGCACTATGACCTGGCAACGTCCCTCAGGTTTGCCCTGTTGTAGCACCACACACCCAAAGCAGTGGTAGAGAACCATTGACCCTATATAAGTACACCAAATGAGCATTGTTTAGTCAGGCATGACCAAAGTTACAGGGAGAGATTGTATGCAAGGCAATGCAATGATTTTTACTGCTAATTAAGAAGAAATTGGGGAGGAGAAAGAGTTCTGCTTGTTGCACCGCTGATTCTGGTGCTGAATCACTTAGCAATGAAGAAATGGAAGGAATCAGGTCTCAACATGCATAATAGAGGAGTCCAAACATAAATAGTCTAAACACTAAACTATCTATTTACTTTGGAGTCAGAAGATTACTGAATTGGAAGGATGAAGAATAGGGTGATGTGGCTTTAATGATGACAGCACTGTAAATGCTACTTGATAGGCTGTACTGACATGTCCAACACCTTTTCTACCACCACAAGTCTGAAAGTATGAATTCCACATAATACACTCAAATTTTACTACACTAAAGCTTGAGAAATCAAGTACATTTAATTGCTGGAATAATATCACATTATAGCAGTTTTATATTATATCTTTAATGGTTACAGCTTCTCAGGACCAATCATAAACTGAAAATGTGTTTCATTACTATTATTATAGTTGCTCCCATATATTGACTCCCAGGGTTAAGTGGAATTTCACAACTCCTTCTTAATTTTTTCTATAGCTACTTCAATATTTAGGTTCATCTGTGAAGTTCACACAACTAGAAAAAAACAAACAAGGAATCTTGTGGCACTTTTAAAGATTAACAAACATATTTATCGCATGAGCTTTTGCACAAGAAAATCCCACTTAGTCAGATGTGGGCTTTTCTTCCACAAAAGCTCATGTGATAAATAAACATGTTAGTCTTTAAAAGTGCCACAGGTCTTCTTGTTTGTTTTGCTCGAGTAGACTAACATGGCTACCCCTTCACATCTTAACTAGAAAATGTTGACATCTTTCAAAGTCTTATGAGAATGCATTTTAAGCAAAGTGTACCTACAGAAATAGCTTGTTAGGTTCCTCATCAAATAATTTTAAACTTGGCAAATTTATTCTTTCATTCAAATGTAAAAGTTAACGAACAAGGGAAAAGTGGAGATGATACATAATCTGAAAACAAAACTGAATTTAAAAGAAGGCAATTTTACATAAATTCTACAATCAATCACTATGATGAACAAATATAAAACAAATCTCATCATACAATAAAGCTGATGCAGCTTTTCTATTCTCCCACCACAGAACTTAATTATTATGAACAGATGTGCGTAGATGATATCAAAATTCATATTCCATGAAACTAAGTACAGAATAAAGCCATATATTGTAATGAAAAATACATTTCCTATTTGTTTGGGCTTCTGTTGCTGAGTAAGTGCACTAGCAATGTAAACTGAACAAAGCCAACCCATTCATTTCCAATCCTTCCACTCTCATCCTTCGTACGGACAGTGATTTTTATGCTGCTCTATTAACTGATTCTGTCAAAGGTGTATTGACAAAGCACCAATTGATCAAGACAACCCCCACATATATCGCATGCCTGACTTCCAACAGCCAGGGAAACAAATGCTTCAAGGCTGTTTTTGCATATCTCAGTTGTCTCTATGCCTGATAGCTAGCAATAACAGCCTATCAAAACTTCCTACAAATTTCCAGGAGTGAGGGAGATTTCCAGAGTGGTCAGACTGGCATTGTGGGAAATTTCTGGAGACCATTTACCATGATAAAAGATACAGCAGTATCTATACTGCTGCTTTGTCACAAAAAGCTCTATGCCTCTCATTGAGGTGGTTTTATTTTCTTAACAAATGGGTCATTGTAATGTGTACACAGGACTATTTTGTTGAGAAAATTCCTCTTGTCGACAAAACTGTCTTGCATAGACCAGGCCCTACAGCAGAGCAGCTGTATTGATATAGCTGCACCACTATAAGCACTCTAGTATAGGTGTGGCCTCTGGCACTTTGAAAATTCTACTCCTGCTATATATATAAAGATATTTCACAGCCTGTGGGTAAATAACAATGGGGGAAAAACTTTTAAGGGAAACATTTAAATTTTCAATTTAGGCCCAGCAGCTTGTCATTATTTAGAAGGAAAATTACTAAGTAGCTAGAGAAAAAAGGGGGAATATCATTGGATGGGAGTGCAAATTAATGATATTCAATTAACACTTAATTGATCTGCAGGAAATGAGATCCGAAAAGGAAGCAGCAATGAAGAATACAGCTATTACGTGACAGAGAGAAAAGGAAATTATCTGGACACCTCCATCACTATAGTAGTCATCTAAGTGCCTCGTAAACTAACAATTTTATCCTCACTACATGCTATGAAGTAGTGAGAGAAATGAAAGAAGACAGTGTGTTATAGAAGCACCACTAATGAGAATGATACATCAGTATTTCTAGTCTTTCTCAGCTGTAGAAATTTATTTCAATACCCAAACTTGTTACAACAAAGCAATGTTAATTCAGTTTGGTTAAAATTACAGACTTCCAATAATAAATGGAATTTATTTTAACTTGTTTTTTTTAACAGTATTTCTGTAACTCAGGCAAATGGTGGTGTTTTGCTTTCCTGGTGTGTATTAATGTCCTACAATGTTACACAACATTAGTCCACTATTCTATCCTCCTATAAATGCTTCCTCAAGACCAACTGTGCTCTTACACCTGTAGATGAAGGCTCATTTTGCCATCCATTAGTCAGGGGTAGCTGATTTTTGTTGTTTTCCAAATTGGAATTATCAGGAAACCTCTATAAATCGCATGTGTTTCTTATTGGTATCCTGGTCCACCCTTCCCATATGTTTTTCACAGTCATTTGTTTTATATTGCATTGTCTTAAAGAGACGTTGGCTGCAGTATTAAGTTTGTAATGATTAATTTTTCAAAAATGTCCGACTTGCCATATTTTCACTTACTCATGAGCCACTGGCTACAATTAGAGCAGGGGTGTCAAACTCATTCAATGAGGGGGATCACATTGGAGAGCAGGACACCTGTCACAGGCAATGCGTCCACATGGGTTCCCCAACCCTTTTCCCTGCCATGTTCAGAGTGGCATGGGCTCCCCTTTCCCCCCCCTTGCCCTGCAGGCTCTCCTACACCTTCCTTTTTCCCTACCCAATGGACTCCCCTTTGCCACACTGGCTCCCTGACCCACCTTCTCCTACTGTGCATGTCCCAGACCCCACTTCCCCTGCTTTGACACTCCCAAAAGTCCCTTCTCTTTCCCTTTCCACTTCCCTTCCCATTCTAGCAGCAGTCAAACAGTCTCAGTCACAGCCACAGGCATGCTGGGCTCCTGCCTCCCCCCTCCACCCACTCACTGTCAGTCATTCAGCATGGTGGCCTTTGGTTGGCTCAGTCCTGGCTGGCCTTTGAGTGGCTCATTCCCACATGGGCCCCAGGAACCTTTTCCTTTTCTTATTTGTGATTTGTGAAATGTGCAGTCAATCAGATTAGCATGCCAGCTGACTGACAGGGTGGAGGATGGTGCAGTGGCTTTCTGGGAGCCGGCCCAGCCTGCCGTGACTGACACACTGATTAGTTGGCAGACCACAGAAGTGCTGAGCTGGAATTGGCTGGAGCACTTTCTTTTTTCCCGTGTTCTGGCTCACCCACATGATCTGAGTCACAAGCATGCTTAAACCTGCTCTGCTGGCGGCAGCCTGTCTTTGTTGTTTGTTGCTGCTGTAGAGAGCTTCCAGGTACAGCCCAGGCAGCAGCTCAGTGGGCTGGGTTACCACCCTTAGCTGGCCGCATCCAGTCCACAGGCTGCAAGTTCGACACCCCTGAATTATAGGGATGTATGTTTGAGCGCAAAGAAGGACTTCTTTATGTAACTACACTGCAGGGAAAGAAAGGTAAAATAAGATGGTAGAATAAAGGGGGGCGGTGATGAACCATGAAGGCTGGGATGAAAGGATTACTTGTGGCCTCATCTAGAAGAGCAGTTAAGAGACAGAATTCAAAAACATCTCTACAAATAAGAGCTGGAAGGGAGTCACGCTGCAAGAGAGAATGACAGGAAAGGAATAGTTAAGTATGATCTTATTGTCAACAAGCCAGCAGAAACACAAAATATACAAATCTCATGAATTTACAAGACACTAGACCAGTGACATTTCTAATTTAACAAATCACAAACACTAATGAATAACTTAACTTTCTTGTATAGGCGAATTCAGACTAAACAAGATTCTCAGACAGCAGATTTTAGGCCTACCTCCAAAAATGTTTACCTAGATCTTGAACGGACTTTGCTTTTTACACGTCCCTCACAAACATACCATACATCACTCTCTACTGCTAACCTCACCCTACAAACTTATTCTTTATACAGTTTGTTTTTCAAGTCCTCATCACTAAAGCTGTCACACACCAGGCCAGTGTTCATACATTAGCTAGCCTCTTCATAAGTCAATGTGTAGAGTAGAGTGAATTGAACTCAAGCCACACAGCCATGACAATTGCCAGCTACCTGAGTCTAATACTTTCTGTGTGGTGGGATTCAGGAAGTGGAACGATACCCAGCTTTAGAACCCAGGAAGTGCTGCTATATATTATTCATTTCTCAAGACAGAGGAGAGTTCCACATCTTCCCACCTAAACACAGAAATACAACCCACAACAATGGAGATCTTGCCAGTTATTATCTTTTCCATTTTCTCATGGTTTGGAGGCGTTTTAGCAGTACACCCCTGAATTTCTCCTCCGATTGATAGGAGATGGTTCAGTGGCTCCAAAATATCACTGAACAATTGTGCTGAGTCAGCTGATCTGTGTGCTGATTCATGCCCTCCACCTTCTTTCTTCCTCCCTTCAGAGAAAACCAATTCAGATAACAATGAAATTGAGATATATAGCAAGCAAATCTCTGTTGTTGTTCCACTAGTGGTATATCATTGAAACCTAAAACACTGTTGCCAAATTTAGAAGCTCCCTTCTGTTCTTAGCATCCTATCTTAGGAGTCAATCCCTGAGTGACTTTGTGAAACCTTACATTCACTAAAAATTAATAGCAAAACTTCAGCCAGAAACATGATCAGGTCCAGTGGCAGTTGTGACAACCACAGCACAGCTCATTGCAAGGTCCTTATTGTTCCAATGTTATTTAAAAACCGACAAGGGGAACTAATCATTACAGGGAAAAGACAGACAATAGGAAAGAACTATACACAGGATTGTATTACTAAGTACTGCATCTAAAATACACTAAAGACTAATGATGAGTCTGTATTTTTGGCAGATTTTGTGCCATAAACTTTTTCAATATAAACTTGGCCAGCTGATCATAAAGAATGTCCATAGATACATCTTGGAATCAACGGTTCTGTGAGAAAACATTTAACAGTATTTCACAGCTGTAGTTTACAATTAATAAGTCTTCTCATTTAGCTAAGCAGCAATTATAGTAACCACTTCCCTAAGAACTAATAAGCAGTGTCACATAATTGTTTTACAAGCAAAAAATAGATAATGTTTATGCTTTGTAATGACACCTCATTATAACTGGGTTACCACAAAATAATTCCAATAGAAACAATGGTAAATTACAGTGTCATTACTATTCTACAAGTTAATAATGCAAAAGATAGCTTTAAATAATATACAGAATGTCTGTTTGAGCACATTTCTGAACGTTACATTTATAGACAATACACGAATCCTTTCTTTTGTCTTATTTGGTTTAGAATATTGATTTATCTTACCACTTTATTACACACTGTATCTCTAGAGACAATTCTGTCTATATTTTAGACTGTGAGATTTTCCTAAAATGATCACTGCTTTTAAACACAGTTACTAGACACTGATATGCCAGATTGTCGCGGCTTTTTTTCCCCATAATGTTCAGTTTAAGACAGCCACATGTACATCATACCTGCAGCCACCACAAAAGTTATAAGCCTGAAGCCTGCACTGAAAGGGACAGAATATTATTATATTCTCTGCAGTGAGTCTGTTTCTTGGATTCCAATTTCTATATTATGAATTTAAACACTACTTTTTTACTGAAATGGTCTATATATAAAACTTAACTTTCTAGACACATAAAGGTGCTGCCAAAGTTACAAAAGGAGTTTGAAAGCAGCAAAGAGCTTGTTCTAACCTATGCATTGTTATGCTCAAAAAGACTGCCAGGGCTAGGTGTATGTGAGTAAGCAAACTGTTAGAGAGAGAGAGGAAACAGCCCAGTGGCCCATTGTCAGCTCATTGTCCACCACTCTTGATCCTCAGATAAAAAAAGACTGAGAATGATGTAAAATAGATTGATCCGCAGTTGAAGGGGAGAGACTACTTTGTTTCTTTCTCTTCTGCTTAGTGGTAGCGGCTATGGCAGAATCTATATGCATGCAGACATCCTGAGCCTAAGAAAAGTGTGATAGGTAGTACAGACCATTCAGAAACTCAGAAGCCCTTCATGTTTCCCCCTTTATTGTCCTTAATGAAAAGAAACAGCAGCAATTTGGCCAATGGGATAGGAAATCACCACATGGAGGACAACAAGTACTTCAGCTGAGTTGAGAGGTTACAAATGGGACCCCACTATACAATGCTCCACTAATGACAGCAATATTTTATTAATACTCAGGTCTAGTGGAGTTGGGGAGAGGGGTACTGAAAAAGGGCCACTTTTTAGGGGAAGGAGATATGCCGACAGAACTGTTTTTCTTGTCTGCAGGAGCTTTCAAGCTGTTCTTTGTTGTTTGCTTACTAAGCTTTCAGAAGCTAATCTAGGGTGGCTTCTGAATCCGTCACACTGCATTCTTTTATTTTGCTAGCATTTAAACCAATAAATGAGGCTTCTCTAAGAAGATGTTTTTGCTTTGCTTCAGAAAATTCTCTGGTAATTGGTGGGGGACAATCAGAATATGTGGTCTTCTCTCCAGGAGCTTTGCCAGGACATGGGGAACAAAGATGAGAATGGAGTAAACGAGAGAAAAGTAGGTTGCTCCTATAATAATAGAGCATGCAAGATGTAGCAAAGGGTATTATTCCCATAGAGGAAAATGGATTTATTTTCTTATATTTATTACCACTCTATTTTCATGGCTAGTTTTTTTAAGTGGAGCCTCGTTAGTCTTTCATGCATGAATATTTAGTTTATCCAATGCCTTTTGAAATGTATTTCAAAGAACTTTAATAATATAGGCTATGAATACACTAATTAAATAGTATCAATCCCTTGTAATGAGCAATACTCCTCCCGCCCACCTGGCTAAATTTCTAAGGGTAGCTGATTATGTCCAGTTGAAGTAAGAGGTCATTTCTTAAGGACCCTCAATCACAGACATCACAGAGCAATAAAGTCATTGAAGGTCATCTGAAGCAGAAGCAATTTTCTCAGTCTTGACACTTTCTAGTAAATTAGTCACTTGTCCAGCAAAATGACAGTTATAAAGCAACAGAAAAGCTTGTAGAGCTCTTCATTTATTCTTGGAAATGTTGTCTGTGTCACTGTCAAGTAACAGTCAAGTCTCTAACCTCTTTCCTTCTGAAATGCCCTATCTCAGGGGCCTTCTTCATTTCTTAATGAAGTTAAGTGACAAGTACATATTTTTGGTTTTAGGTATGGCAAACTGCTGTTCTTCTATCTGAATGACATTTTCTATTGCAACTAAGTCACTCCACAGAAGTCAATGTATGTGATATGAGAAAAAAATATGTTATTTAACAAACCAATACCACATTACAGGTCATTTAGCTACACCTTATTATAATTTTTACTGTTACGAAATCAAAAATCATTGAAAGGAGCAAACATATAGGATGCAGAAGTTTGCCGAATGTCTGGCTATACTGTAAATAATCAGAGTCAGATTCTGAAGCTCATACCACCTGACTCCCACTAGTAATTTCAATGAGACCATTCATGGGGTAAGGTACTATCCAACACAGGTAAGAGTATCAGAATCTGGTCCATGTATGGGAATCAAAGTTTGAAGGCTATAAAATATTGGGGAGGGAGGGCTATGTACAAATATGTGTTTTTAAAAAATTGTTTTTGCTTATTTTATTACAAGTAACTGGTATAAATTTTAATAGTTCTGTAATTGACTAGGTCTGACAATCCCAAAGATTGAAATCCTCTTATTTAGGCAGGATACAGGCATCAGGACATGGACAGCAAATGGGAAAGTTTCTGCAGAATGATGCTCTAAGAGAGTGGTTGTCAAACTTTTTCCTGGAACCAAATTTAAAAAAAACATGTATTCCCTCGACCCAACAATTATGTTGCTCTACGACAGTGGTTTTCAAACATTTTTCCTCAGGACCAAGTTGAAAAAAAAATCATCTATGCCCGTTACCCAATAATTATATCTTTAAGCAATGCATTTAAGTCTTTCAGTAGCAACAGCAGGGGGGCATTGCAACCCAGAACCTGAAGGTCTACAACCCAGCACTGGGTCCCAACCCATGGTTTGAAAATCACTATTCTAAGATGTGTTGAGACTACTTCTCTCTAATGGCAAAAAGGTAATTATAGTTATTTATGGAAAGAGAGACAAAGCAAATTTATATAAGCAGAGCTGGGAGCGTAAGTAGGTCTTGGATAGATCTGCTGCAATGCAATACAACTGGTTTCAACTTTAAAGATTTGGCCTCTCTCTCCTCCACATCTGATGTAAGAAAGCTAATCATAATTGGGAAGCGTGGTGGTGTTATTTTGTATGTGGACCTACGCATGGAGGAATCTGAATGTAGCAGCTCAAGATACACCTACGCTCTACGGCCCTTTGATGAGGTACATGTTCAGCATTATTCATGAGATTCGTGTTCTCTGAAATGAGGCTGGGGTCAGATGTCTTAATACTTGTGGATACTCATTAAAGTTCAGCTGCAGTCTCCCTTGTTGCTGAGGGACATTCCCTTTCCTAATCAACAAGGCAGATGCAATCTTTGTTTGTCCCAGCAACTGTGTAAATGCAGAGGTGGCAGGAGAGGAAGACAGCAGGACAGCAACAGCAGCATTTTTTTTTAAATAGTTTCCCTGCCAAAAATTGTCTGACCACTAGGTTTCTCTTCTCTTTAACGGCCAGGCTACAGAAGCACTGATGAACTGACCACTTTCCTTGTAGCAGCAGAGGAACTAGAAGCCAGGGGAGAGGCCCATTGTGGCAGAGAACTGCACCACTGGCCTGTACGAAACATTTCAAGATCCTCCTTATGTTGGTTGTACCCCAAAATTAACCTTCCTACAGACTCCTCCCAATCAACAATGCATGATAGTTTGGCTCTAATGAATCACTGGATTAAGAAGCTCTTATGAAATCTAGACTTAAATAGAAGGAAAAGGGTAAAGCTAAGGAAAACTAAACAATTACAGCTGACTGGATTCTGACATTTTATCAGCAACACAGACTTTGCTTAACCCCATCATGTTATCAGGTTCCTTCCCCATGCTTAGGATTTTACTCTGCACAGCAAGAAAAACCTCTATTTGAAAAGTGGGAGAGCTTCTTCCAGAGCAAAACTATTATGGCTACCCTTTGGAGCTTTTCCAAAGGGGGAAAGCAAGTACAGTATCCTTTTAGCATGCTTTGAATTTTGGCAGAGTGATGTTCAGAGGAAGTACATGCACCTATTGGAAGAAAAAATTATCTTCATACAGAGAAAAAGAAATAAATATGGGTGTGACACTTCAATTTATTGAGCCCTCTTTGGAAACTTTATGTGGAAGGTCATGCAGTCAAAATCTCTTGGTCAGCTATATTTTCAGTTTTCAACATGAGTTTAAAAACCACTCATTTTCTCCTATTTTCTGTCCACAGATTAGCATTTATCTTTAAATTCCAGAATTCTAATCCTGTAAATGAGTAAATTATTATATCAAGTTCTTAGTAAGCTTAAGGTATGCAAAACATGACTTCACCAAAAAAAAAAAAAAAAAAAAAAGTTATATTGGATTTCTCAGCAGACTCAGAACAGTCAAATCTCTTAGCCAATATGCTGAAATACGCCAGATTTTTGCACTTTACACCCTCAATAACACAAGTCATCTTAATTCATTTGCTCATATAATTGGGTCTTTATAATGCCCAAGTACTTACCCATCAAGAACAAGATGCCAACTCATTCTCTCTACACATTCACCAGTACATTACGTCTCAAATAGCCACATTGAAAATCTAGCCCCATGTAAATTACTGATAAGCAAAACAATGCAAACATATAGAAGGATGCGATTTTTATCAATGAACTTCAGCAGAAGTTGATTTTATCATACACTCACAAAATGAGAAAAAATTTCCATCAATAAGCATCCAAATTACACATACGGAAAGTAAGATAAATGCTGTGCAAGAACTTGGAGTTTTACTTAAGGATATTTACTTGAAACATTTTGATATGAGATGTTGATAATGTGTTTTAACACTTACAAAGCTTTAACTTTTTTAATCTCAACATATATGGTGACATAATAAATACAAATAGAAATAAATATTTAGAATTAAACATGGATATTTTCCATCTAAATTATAAAATTGATGGAAAATATCATATGTTTTCTGCCAACCCTAGTGTAGCAGGGGAGAGGAGCTACTCACCGGCTGGGAGGTAGCCGGCCGCCAGCACTCCCGCTGCTGGCCTGGGGAGATGCAGCCCAAAAGCCCGGGCCAGAACCAAAGAGACAGCCCGAGGGAAAGGGGGACTATATAAGGAGACAGACCAGCCAATCCAGGGGGAAACAGGGAGGGAGATGCCTGCTGGAGTTAGCAAACCTCTCTCCCTGGGCGCAGCAAGGGGGTGACCGAAAGCAAGATCTCTCTCCCCAGGAGAACCAAAGGGAGGATCGCTGGTGAGCCTCTCCCCTAGATTCATGTTCCCCAACTGATGATCTGGAAGAACTTCCCTTGGTGGAGAGCCTGGATGACTGGACTCACCGAGATGCCAATGAAGACCTGGAGGAGCTTCCTTCAGTAGAGGACAGCAGTGAGCTGGCTGCCCTGAGCTCCTGCGACCTCAAGGAACTCCCGCTGGATGCGGGACCAGAGCAATTCCCTGAACTGCCACCAGTCGATGATGAGGGCCTAACCGGGATGCCCTGGGGTACATATTCCGAAGACCTGGAGTATAGCGAGGCGAAGGTAACCCGGAGGAAAGTGGGAGGAAGTAGCCCAGGGACAGCTGGTGATTGCCCAGCTGCATTATGCGGTCAGTGTTTCGGTGGGAACCCAGTGGCAGTGTCCAGCCACTGATAGGGGCCTGGGCTGGGATGAAGTGGAGGGGGCAGGCCAGAGTTCCCCCCCTTCCCATTCTGCTGTCCAGGCTAGTAGTTGTGTTTGCCTTACCCCACTGGGGGTTGAAGGCCCTGAACTCTGCTACTGTGTGTTGCCTTACCCCACCCAAGGGGTTGAAGGCCCTGAACTCTGCTACTGTGGGTGTTGCCTTACCATACCTGAGGGGTTAAAGGTCAAAGACTTCTGGACCTTGCCTTATCTTAGTAGGAGCCAGAAGGCCACGGACACAGGGGGAGCTGGGGCGGATTCCTCTGTGGGTCCCGCCCTACTCACCGGGAGCCTGCGCAACTGAGGGCCACCCCCATTTACACCTAGATATAAGAGTGTCTCCTTGCTTGGCTTGTGTCATTCCCAGATATCTGTTCTGTGGTATACCCCATTTTACAGCACATCCACTTTAAGTGCCAAAAAGAAGGTCACTTTAAAAATTTCACTATCACCTCCTCTGAAATGTTGAAGCATACTGCCCTTCCGGCACCCCAGACTCACTAGCAGGGCATCTGAAAACTGATTTCCCATGAGGTAGCACAAATTATGCTGTAGGCCCAGTCCACATGCATTTGATTTTAAACCTAATAGCTCCAACTGCCTTGTTTCCAAATTGGTATGTGAAAGAGTAAAAATCCTACCTACTTCTACTTTCCACATCACACATTTGAGCAAATAAGAAATGGTTAATATTATTAGACTTAGAGCACTACAAAATACCTAGTAAATTCTCTTTATTCCTGCCCCTAAACCACAAAGGTTAAAAAAAAAAAATAGGCATCTATATGGTCATGGAAAGCCTCACAGGTAGCAAATTGCAACACATGCTCAGGTGTTGGACTAAGAAGCCAAAAGGTCATAGGGGGAGTTTCTACAACTTCCTGAGTATCATGGGATCCAGATCTTTAGATGCTATTGCAACAAGAGTGTCAGGGTAGGGAAGAAAGGGTGCTGCTGATGAAGCAAACTGCACCACTCATCTAAAATGATACACAGAAAGGGAGAAATGTGCTGAAACTTCAACTCCCCTTCACACCATTAGGATCAGATGTGGAACAACTCCTTGGCCACATACAACAAATACGCTCTGAAGATTACATTCTTCTGCCCCAGTCCTTCAGAGTACAGAGTAAATCTCTTTCATATGGACATTTTTCCCCCCACCAGGAATTTCATCCTACAGTATTTTGAACTCAGCATCCCCAACACCACTCATAGTGTTAAATCAGTATTCCACATACAATTTAACAAACAAGGAATCCTGTTTCGAAGGGGCAGTCGTGTTACTCTAGTTCTGCAAAACAAACAAGGAGTCTGGTTGCACTTTTAAAGACTACCAAATTTATTTATCACATACCTACATTTGTTAGCCATTAAAAGTACCACCAGACTCCTTGTTTGTTTTAAGGAATCCTACAGCACTTTAAAGACTAACAAATTTATTTCAGGAAAGACCCCAAGCCTAGAAAACTTTCTTGAAAAGTTGTAATTAATACAATACATGCATATGTTTTCTGAATTGTATTACACACCTATTTCCTCTGTTGAATCCCCAAACCCATACTGTTTTAAAATCCGCCTCTATGTTATGTGACCAAGTGAAATTATTTTATCAGTTCATGTCCTCCTTCCGAATCTTAAAGTGAAACGCAGTAATTTGATAGCTTTTACACTGTCTACACCTCAACATAAGCACAGCAAAGGATTCCCTATGAAAATAAATTTCTTATATTAAAATGCTCTTACTTTTCAAACTATAAAAAGCATATTAAATATACCACAGTCCACCAATAAGAGAATTAATGTAAATCTTAGATTAAACTTCCTGGTGGAGAAAACCAAAGGCTTACCTCTAGACTGCAAACCACGGCCACATGCCTCATTTATTCCTAATATGCCCTGTCTCACAGAATCTGGAACTAGTACACAATGACTCCATTTATAGGTCTTCCATCTGTGATAAGAAACAAACAGTAAAGGGGTGAATACCTTATTGTTACTTGAAAGTGACAGCAGTGTTGAACCAAATTAATATTCCCTGACCGACCAAACAAACAAATAATCATTTAGCTGGAGTGAGGACTGAAGATATATATATCAGGAATTTAGGGATAAAAAACAAAATTCCAAGTTAATTGTAATTTTTAGCCAAATAATCTTTATACATTTAAATTCAGATTTCAGATTAATCTCATACAAGATCCACTTTAGTACCCAATCTTCCTTGTTTTGGTTCTTTTCTTATTTCTAGTTTCAGTGCCTGAGTCAAAGTCTCCTGAAATCAAGTGGAATCCTGTCTTTGACTCCAGTAACCACTCCTGCAAACTCTTACTCGAAGTTAATGCTTTACAGAATCTACCTTCTATGCTATAATGTATATTATTTGAGAAAGCAGGTAAGTATCTGCTTAGATTTTTGCAGCTGCTTAGAAACAAGCATACACAAAGACCACTGACTATAATGCACAGTTTTATTGCCGCATGCTTTTTATTCTTTTCAGATATATTTTATAATGTGATCTGAAACTCTGAAGTTTGCACACAAAGATATAATGAATTTGTGTTAATACTTGCATAACAGATGGTCATAGAATATTATTGAAGAGTGGTGAATAGTTTTCTTCATTGTGCTATTTTGCTACTAAGACACTAAAAATAGATATTATTCAGTGAGTTGTGTGCTCCTGCAAAGAAGAGGAAACATCTGCAATAACCATACAATTATCATTAAGATACTTTAATGATTGTGGTCCCATATTAGATTAAATTTATATTTAAAATAGACACAGGGTTGGTTTGTTTTATCATGGCATCATCACCTAAAAACCCAAGGTTGCGTTTTTAGGATGGAATTTACACTGACCCTCATTTGGTAAAATGATACATGAGCTCTGCATTTTTTGTTATACGGAGCTAATTTTAAATGGTATTTTATAGTGTTTTTTAGTGAAACATTATTTAATAACTTGTGGATGATTAAAATATAAAATTATTTCTGGAGACCTAGAAGCCCTAAGGCAGAGGTTCTTAGCTGATTTTTTTGTTTTGTAAACAGAACCTGTAAACTGGACAGAGGGGAATATCTTCACATTCTCTTTCTTCATACAAGGTGTCTGGGCAGTCTTGTCCTCCATTGGCAGCGTTCTGAATGATGATCCTATAGCGGAACTGTTTAATTGCTGTAGAATTGTCTGTAAGAAAAAAAGGCAGCAAATATTTGTTCACCATTCATAGCTGGCATCTTCAGTTAGTGCATCAGCTACTTAGGTTAAGGTCTTTCCTGAGGTTACTACTAGTAATACCTCAAGGACTCTATCCGGCAAAGCAGGGAGAGATGCCACTCTACAACAAAGACACCATTATGTGCTTTAGAATATCAGCATGTCGAAAGAACACTACCTGGAATGCTTAGGAATCAAGTTTCAAACTGATGAATGACAAGTTAGAGCACTGGGAGGGTGGGTTCTGTTAAAGACCATCATCAAACAAGAGAACAGAATGAGTAGATCCTTAAACCTCTATTTATAATGTGGAGAAACAAAAATTGTGTTTTCCTAGCGGATTTCAATCATCAGGACACATGCCAGAGGCTGCCACCAGTGAAACACCCTCAGATTTTCTAAAAATGATAGATAACATTCTTACATAAAAATTATTGTAACCAACTTGTGGTGATTCTACATTGGCCCTCATTCAAATGCAAGCTCAACCATCTATGAATAAATTGGAGGCAGCATCCTGGAATACAGTGGCACTAAAATAAATTAGAGAAATTGTATTAACCAACTGAACAAGAGCTCCAGCTTAATGTTTTAGCTAAAAGGACAAATAAGAACCTTGGATAAATAAAGAGGGGATATCAAGTAAGAGTAGGGTAGTGAAGCTCTGGAAAACTCTCTCTCATTCCAATGCCAGAAGTCTAGAAAGGATGTTAAAAAACTGGAAAGAGATCAAAAAAGAGCTTCAAGGTCTAGAAAACTTGCCTTATAAGAAAATAATTTAGGAAGCTCTACATAGTCAGTTTATACAAGGAAAGATTAAGAAGTAACTTGATTATATGGTCTTCAAGTCCCCACAAGTGAAAGAGATTACTGATAATAAACAATTCTTGAATCCCAGGAGAAAAAGATACAACATCCAATGATATTGATCTGATCATTGGAAGCTGAAGCTAGAGAAATTCAGACCAAAAACAAGGCACAGCTTCATTTTATTTTTATCAGTGAGGATAACTAACTATTGGCACTACTTGCCTCGGATGTGGTGGATTTTTAATCACTTGAATCCTTAAACCAAAAGTAAGGATGTCATTAAAAAAAAAATATTATAGCTCAGTGGTTCTCAGTCAACAGTATGCATACCACTCATGGGGTACTCAGAGATCTTCCAGGGGTATGGCAACTCATGTACATAGTTGCCTAGTTTTACAACAGACTACAGGAAAAGCAATAGGAAGTCAGCACAAACTAAAACTTCATATTGCTAAGGACTTACCTGCACTGCTGTATATACTGTATCTATGTTTCTCTGGAAGTTGCAATTTATTTTATAATTATATGGTAAAAATATATAAACAACTTTTCACTTGGAGCAGGCTACAAGACTTACATATTTTTATGTCTGATTTGTCATGCATGCTTCAAGTTTCACCTCACCTAACGACCACTTGCTTAGAAAACCAGACACGTGAAGGAGGTACAGTAGGCTGGAAAGGTAAAGAAAGTTACATTCTTGTATAGCCTGAGTTAAGCAGAAGATCAGACTAGAGGACTATAAAAGACCTTTCCAGTCTTAAAATTTATGAGTATAGAGCACTTAATATGTATTTAAGCTAAAGATCATGAGTAGTCCCCACTGAAGTCGATGAGCTTACTCACAAATTTAACAGAAATGCTTCACTGGATCATGGCAACAGTGGTCAGCATCCTGTAAGATCAAACCTAATCAGCATGCAGATTAGCCCTATTACATGAGTGGCTTTTTCTGTAACACTCAGCCAAAACTGAAATTTGGAAGTTTTCCAGGTCAGGACTGAGGTACATTATATTAGGACGAATGTTCATACTGAACCTGTCTCTTTAGAGGCATGAGTGCCCTCAGTTCCTATTGAAGGCACTCTCTTCTCCTTACTGGATCAGATCCATAAGACTTGATTCAAGACAGTACTATTGAACCATCACCTCCAAGAACACAAAATTCCCTCAACTTCATATAAATGTATTTTATATTTTAAAAACTCTATGAAAATGTGCCTGCTTCATTAAACATAATGGCACACTTAATGCTCTGAAAACTATGTTTCTTTATAGAAAGAAGCCTGTTGGCTTTAATGAGTTGCACGCTATTTATACAAAACCAACAGAAGTCCTGTGGAACTTTAAAGGCTAACAAATTTTGGGGGGCATAAGCTTTTGCAGGCTGCAACCCACTTCATAAATGTGGTTGCAGCCCATGAATGCTTAAGCTCCAAGAAATCTGTTATCTCTAAGATACCACAGGACTTTCACTGCTTTTGCTAAATATAGACTAACATGGCTACCCCTCTGGAACTTATCACTATTTATACTAATACTTTTTGACATGCAGAAAATGCATGGCACAATGCTTTGTGGAAAAGCATAAAATGTATCATACTGGTGAACCCTTTTTCCAATGCAACAAATGTGCCAAGCATAGAGCGTACAGTCAGTTGAAGAGTCTTACACAGAATCCAACAAACCACACACTCCTTTAAGACAAATCTTGAGGTCTTTCCTCAAACCCTCATGGAAGCAGAAGAGAGTATTTTCTTTGCAATGACTGAGGAGAGATTTGGGCCTGTTATCATTAAAGTGAAAAATGAGAAGAAAAAAGAATATATAAAATGGAATTTAACTTTAGAATTTGCTTCCTCATTCAAATGTGTTCATCACCATTCAGCAGCTCTTTCAGTATCACAGTGTATATCATTCACGGACACATAACTCTACTTTAAAATTACTATGATTGCAATATATTAGGAAAGGTCACAATTAAGATTTCCTGAAAAAACTTCATTCAGCCCTCCTGTACACATGCATTATGATGCAATCTTTCATTGTATGATCACAAACTACTTCTCCCACAGGAACCCTCTTTCATCCAATACACAGGTACAAATAAATCAGGATTCCACAGTGAAGTTAGTTCCCTTTGTGTGATTTCCTATCATTTTTTAAAAAGTAAACTGAAAAAAACCTGATATTCATCATGAGGCTTCATACCAACACGCAGGTGGTTTGGCAACAGGGCTGGATCTCGGCACAGGAAGAAATGAAGTAACTGATGGTAGTAGCAGGTTGTGATGCTCTATGTGGACAAGTACTAGAAGGAGACTAGGGATACACTTTACAGGTGGCTTTCAAAGATTTTTGCTGACAGAAACAGAGGCTTGGGAATCTTGGTTCTCTTCCATACTCTGAAAAGGAACGTTCTCTACTTGGCACAGGCTCCTCTGTCCATTCTTCCTGAATTCTCCATATCTCTTCCAATCCTCTCCGGTCCTGTATCATCTCCAACCCTGGCTCCTTGTGCCAGTCCTATTCTCCTTGTCTATCTGGTTCCAGTTTCTCATTCTGAGCTAGGTGTCCAAGTCCCACTCTCCCCCTTTGCTCTCAAGCCCTCCCCTTCCCCATGTGTCCTACTCTCCTTACCTTGCCAGTTCCAGTTCCCTCTTCCTGCTTTCTTATCGTCTCTCCATTACCTCGCTGATTCCCATTCTTAGTCTCTTTCTGGGATCCCCATCCAGTCTTAGCCTATTCCTTCCCCCAGCTCCTTGCCTACTCTCGTGCCTCTATGGCTGCTTGTCACAGTTTCTTTGCCTAGCCATTCACCATTTCTTCCCTCACAACCCAACTTCTAGAAAGCTTTCTCCTTTCCCTCTTCCCCCACTACTCTACACTCTTCTCTAGTCCCAGTCTCCCCATACAGTTCCTGATCTGATTGCATTGATCCCTTCCCAAGCCAAATAGCTCCCCATCCTTTCTCCCTTCCCATTTCCCTCACCTGCTCTCAATCCTAGCCCCAGACCCAGTCCCTTCCAGCCTCCCCTTACCCATTTACCAGCCCCACCTATAATAGTACAGCTGCAAAACAACAAACCAGTCATAGCATCCAAGAAAAAAACAGATTCTGCCAGGGTTCAAGTTTTGTTCCATTTGGTTTCAACTCTGATGTAAATCATTGTTGAAATAAATTTGATAAGCTGCTACCTCACCTTCCATGAACACTTGTCTCTAGGTGATCAATCTACAATGAAATTGCTTATCTTTGTTCCAGTCGGCCACAGACTGGAACAGCAGGGGCACTACAGACATCAACGCTTTGACACTTCTGTAAAGGGGAGTTTGTCTATGCCCTGCACACACAACGCCAGGCTCCAGTGTTTGATATCTTTTGACTTTCATAAGCAATAAAATCCACCAAATTAAAAACACATGAAGTAATCTTACCACCTTTTCATATTAACATTACTATTGCAGCAGTTAAACATCTTCACCGCACTAGCCATCTGTCATATAATTTTGGATGTGTATCATCCTTCATTATTAAAAGTCAACTGAGAAATACTCCTAGTCATTCTGAGCTTTACATCATATTGATTCACACAGACACTGTCAGTGCATCCACCATACTTAGGAATGATCTCTTCTCAAGAGAGACAAAATAATGTTAAGGCCACTACAAGGTTCAAGATACAGCAGATAGATCCTCTGCCACCCACTTCAGTACTGTTCTTTAGGGACACGACCTTCCCCTTCTAATCTCCCCCCTCTTAGACCCATCTTGACAGATCACTGAAGCACATCATGTGTGATAAAAGTAGCCATTCTCCATGTGCAAACACCATTCATTTTATAGGTTACAGCGTAACACAAGACAGGGCTGCACATTCTGCAACCTTCGTTTTATTCCTTTTGGGTTATAATTTTCACTTCCATTCTCAGGGACCAATTACACCAATTGCAAAAAACAAGGGTGAACAGAAGTCACCTTGGAGTATTTGAAATGGCAGAGAATCAATAAATTTACTTGCAACAAACTTTGTATTCTTGACTCATCATGGGCATATGATTCAACTGTAATTCTTTTTTAAATTATGATGTCCATGCAGCTGTGGTTGCCATAAATGTTGTCTGCATTTCTGAAGTGTGGTGATCCTTTGCCTAGAGCTACCTGGTGTGTGATGAGAAATATATCAGGTTTTTTTTTTTAAATATTAGATAGAAAAGTTGGATGCAGTGTTACAAAAATAAACCACAAAGCCTTAACTGATGAAACTGAATTGTGCAAGTACAGATTTGCCTAATCTCTGATTTTATGCTGGTGCACAATTCATTTTAAATTGGTCTTGCAATACTTCCTCTTTCTGTAGCTTAGTCATTCACTATTTGTATATTGTTTTCATTAAATAAAACTCTGCTACAAAAAAACAGAAGCAAAAAACACCTTCAACAACCCATGTGCATATAATGGCTTCTAAACTTCATAACGTTTGTTTTACCTGCACATGGCCAATGAAAAATTTTTACAATGCAGCAATAGCCAACTGCAAGTAATATCAATAACAATCTGCAAGCAAACAAACTCCCACAACAGAGAAGTTTTAATTTAAAATTATATTAAAATGGTAACACCAGCAAGTAAATTAGATAATTATTCTCATTTTAATTGTAGAGGATTATTTAATAAACAAAGTAATTTAGAAGGTAATTTGTTCTACTTCTTTATATGCAGTTCATTTAAAGTCTAAAATAAAACTTAATTAAAACAGGATTCACTGTTTTAAAAAGCAAGTAATTTACCTATGAAATCTAACGGTCTGGGCTACAGAGTCCACTGACAACCTCTGAAGGGCAAGGATGCTGACAGCAAAAAATGAAAGTATTTTTGCAACATGAACATTTCTCCAAACAATTTCTAAAATACTGCATTGGTCATCAAAACCAGCAACAGATCTTTGAAAACTCAGGAAGCTAAAGACAGTAAGAAAGCTTATCTACTAAATGAAAGTGATAAATGATGCAGCTCTGTATGCAAGCCATGTGTACCTCAGAAAGTTTGGCCTAGAGTCAGATAAACATTGTCTAACACAGTGACTTCACAGATATCAGGGCAGCAGCAATAAGGACTTTTGAACTTATAAGCATAAGAATCTTACATGCTCCAAATAAAGACCATTGATGTTTCAAAGTTATTTACTAAACGGTCACTAGTCGTCTACAGGCCTTCATTAGCCGACACTGACCCTTCTGGAAGCAACCAGCCCCAGAGCTGCAAAACCAAAGCAACAGCTGGCACTGGGTGGGGGAAGCTAGAACCGCAGCCAGGAGCTCCTAGTGAAATCACAAGCATTGACTTCCTCCAGCTGGGCTCCCCTCACCGTTCTGCTGCAGCCAGACCTTTATGGGAGGAAAGATTTCACGTTGCACTGCTAGGTGCTGTGAAGTCTCCAGGGTTGAATCTTTCAGCTTCGATGAGGCTCTTCTGTCCGTCTAACTCCTCTTTAGGGCTTTTGCCTGACCAGATTCAGCAGCTGAAATCCAGGCCCAAAAGCAAACCCTAATCAGGAGCTGTGGCTCTACATATCACAGCTTCAGGTACTCAAATCAGCCAGTGGAGTCCACTGCATATCACAGAGCCCAGTGGGTATCATCAGTGAGAGTTTTTCATGGATAAAGATCACAGGATTGGGCTGACAGCAGATAGACATTGAAGTAATGATTTGAATCTAAATATAGGGGGAGATTTTCTGAAGTGCCCTCACATGGGTTTGACCTCCTAAATCCCTTGGGCACTTTCTGAAAAATCTCCCTCTTCAACAGTCAACTGTATTTAGTGGAAGATTTGAGCAATGATCTGAAACCTTCAGGTAAACATTGTGGCAGGTGAAGAAAGGTAAACTAACAACAAGTCTGAAAGCCTCCCACCTCTAATGCTGTGAATTGATGCTGGCTGGGCCAGGTTTGAAAAGCTTTGTTTTAACTAGGCATTGACTTATCAGGGTTGGCTTGAAGTTAGAATAAAATATAAACTTCAATAAATGATTTTTTAATAATGAAGTTATTTAGAATCATTAACAAGTTGCTTAAACAAGACATTTATTACTATAGAAAGTCTTCTGATCTCCTAGGTATTCTGTAGTTTAATAATACATTATGTTTTTTTAACATTGCAATTATTTAGCTGACCACACTTAAAATTTGGAGGCAAGTCATACCCATTTGTGTTCTCATGGACTCATCTATTTAAGACAGCACATGCTGTAAATTACACAAAGGCCTGGCTTGAAAAACATTACCTGTGGAGGGTTAAAGTCAACACATTTGCTCACAATCTTATTTTAGTCTCATTTTCAGGAGCTTACCATGTTGGCATGTTGTAGGGCAGTGTGTCCACTCACTGAAAGGGGTAACAATGCAATCTTTCTTACATGGGAGCAGACATGGACGCACCGTTTCAGGACGGAGGGAATCTGGACACCTATCAATGCAATTGTAAATGCAACACATGAGAGTCCCTAAAATATATATATTCATTCAAGAATATGATTAGCTAAGCAACAAAAAAAGGATTCACATGTTTGTGGTTGAATTCTGTAATGCACAGCCAACTGGTACAGCATGTCAGATTTTTGCACCTTGAGAGCCTTCCAGGTTTATTATCTAACTTGTTTCTAAACTCATTTCTGTTTTTGCTTGGCCTGATTCCACACTCCAGCTATCGGTGGCTCCCAGAACAGCACTTGAAGTTTGTGTGGTTAGCGCAACATATAACTGTCCTTCAGGCTAATCTACATTGTGTGTAGCTCATCAACACTGGCTTTAGGAAAGTACAAAGGTGACTTATAGCCTCTTTTGCAGTGCCCCTCACCATCTCTAACTGAGCATCTTCAGGCACAACCCAGCATCTGGGCCTACATCTTTATGTGAATTTGTGTCTATATTTTTCCTCAGTACATTACAATAAAAAGATTTATGTGATTGTGTATTCAATATCAGACTACTAATTTTAAAATGAAATACATATTCTAATTAAAAGACTCAGATGCTGGAAGCTCCATGGTTTAATCATGGAAGGAAGGGAAAAGAATCATTTTTCTGTGACCAGCATTGGCTGTTCTAAATGGGAGAGTAAAAACGGAATTAGCTTTTCACAATCTTTATTAATTTCCAAGTAGACAGATTGCGGGAGAAATACCTATCTCCTACATAAACACATCCAACCAATAATTAAATATCTATTCCTGTACCACTAAATGAAAGTATAAACAAAATTAAATGTTAAAATTATAATTCAGTTAACTGAACTATTAACACATTTTTGCAATGCTTAAAAGTATCAGACAAGGCCTTTAGAAATGATATGATGAAGAGCATCAAGTCAATAACCAATTATAGTCAAGAGGGATGAAAGAAAAAAAGCATTGCATACCGATAATTCTTTCATTACATCTAATCATGTAAGCCACTGAGATCTATTTTTATTCAGTTTTTCTTAATACCCCATTTTTCAGTGACCTTTAGTTTTATAAAGCTTTTGTGTTATGTTTCAACTTCCATTTCTTTGAATAATGGGGGAGGGGGTTGGATAAGAAGCATGAAGTAAAAAAATCAGTGTGCTAATGCCTAAAGATTATTTTTCTGGATAAATTAATCCCATTTCTGAATCCACATTGCTAGTTTACTACTGCTACAGAAGCTTTAAGTTTCACATTAGCTTGTCAGGTCAATTTTAATAAATTATTATATGCTGTGAAATAAAATAAAAATTAACCATTTCTCTGTTACATTACTGTCATTATGGTCTCAAAACTCACTGCCATAAGCTCCAAAATTGTAAAGGCCTTCCATCTAGCTCTTGAAGCCCTTTGCAGGATAAGAGCTCAAAGTCAATAAACTTAAGGAAGAACTATTGCTTTCCTCTCTGAAAACACCAGGTTCTTTAATCTCCTACCACCTCTTTAGTATTTACTATCCTTTTTGGAGCTCCACTAGGCACTTATTTTCTTCTGAAATACTGGAAGTTCTTTATTTAATTAAGAAACCACCTTTTAGAGACTTCATAGAAGTTTGATTTTGCTTCTTTTATTATTTGGGAAGGGAGGTGGGCAATATACTTGCCTTTGTAAAACACATCGAAGAGCACAATAAAAAGAAACAAAATCATACCAGTAAGATCCCTCTTAGTGGTTCAATGGCTTCTATGTTTTGTGATATGATCCATTCCATTACACTTCAGTTACACTTATTGTAACTGTACAATTACGTTTGAACTAAACATTTGCACTAAAGCCTGAATGTAGAGGTACTTGAATTCTGAAGATCCCAGTACTACAATCCAAGTCTTTTCTCTATTAAAACTCTTTTTTCCTTATCTGCTAGTCTTCATTCCATCCCTTCCATTTTACCCAAGTGTTTACTTCCTCAATTCAGCTATGTTTCCATTTACCTAGTATGCCAGGGATGGGGACATATAACTATTTTATATATTACATGGCATTACAAGCGGAATAACTTGATGATAAACTTAGTGTATTAATGGGTGTGAGACATTCTCCTCTTTTCTCAGTTAATTTCATTAACTTCAAGAATTTTAATGAACTTTATTGACATGACCACAATCTGCCCATATCTAGCATGATTTTTCTGAGATACACAATTAAAATAGGCTATATGTACTAAGCAATGGCTTGATTTTTTGCTTTTGGGAAAAATGTGTGTGCATCTCATTTCCTAGATTAGTAAAACAAAACAGAAGCTTTGCAAAGTGCTAGGTAGTTTTACTGCACTTAGTAAAATAGCAATAGAAATAAACTGAAAGATGTATATTACACATTCAGACCAGCCTCTTTAAAGTGTGAACATGTGAACAGTTTCCTTATATATTAACAGGTCTTTGTTAAATATATGTTGATTAAATGTTGTGTTAAGTTCCAGGTTGCATTTTCATCACAATTTCCTTTCAGCAAAAACATTTGCAAAAGATGAGAAAAAGAATCATACAACATTAGCCATGGCAAATTTTTCAGTCACTGAAAAACTCTGTATTGTGACTCCCACCTACAGCTACATTTACAAATAAAACTGTTTTATCCATACATCTATGTTGCATAATAGAATCCTTTTTCAGCAGCTGGAAAATTAAGCTAGCAATAAAAATATTTTCATAGCTGAAATCTTCCCAAAACACACTTGAATATCTGTATTTTTTATGAACTGTAACTACAAATAATCATTTGAGCAATATAATCAAAGCTGTGTCTTCCAGAACCTCTTTCTCTGTATACCTTTTATTTGTAACCTGGCCAAAAACATTCTTCATACAAAAGACCTTCCTTGTCTGTATGCCCACTCCACAGGTAGCTTCTCCATTCCAGCTGATGGTAGCATTGAGGCCAGTTACCAAAGAATCTTCAGAACAAGGACCCCATGGAGATGTTTCCCAGTAGAACTGTGTGCAAATATGATCATTGCATAAGCGATACTCCTGTAGGGCCCGACTAGGTGGACAGGGTTTCCCACCTAAAAGTGGAGAAAAGAATAATAATATTTGTACTTGTAAATCAAGCAACCAAGAGAACACTGTAGATACAGCATGGTGGATACAAATGGTAAATTTATTTTATGTCAAAAAGAAAAAAAAAACCAAGAAAGCCATGTGGTCTTTTATGACTGGTATCAGCCTTCCAAAATACTGTTTCCCTACGAATGAAGCCTTGCACAAAATTTTATTCAGAGAGACGATAGAAATAGACATGTGTGAAGTACTCCTCTAATTTCCTATGCTGATATTACTATTCATAGGCTAATTGGTTCCATTTAAAATGTCATCATCACCCAACAAATATGCAGATGGCTTTCAAACAACTTTATTTAAATATTAGCTTAGAATGTTAACTCTGTGACAGATACAACAACTTCCTGCCATATGCTTGGGACACTGTAACAACATATACTCCCCTGTTCACATCCCACACTATTGTAACATTTGTATGTGGTATGCTTTGTGCAGTGTAATTTTTGAACATAAGATGAAATCTTGATGAAAGATTGTTTCCCAAGTATGACTGGAGATTGGCTAAACCAATTGCTCAGAGACAAAAGGCAAACTGATGCCTCAGCCAGGTGACAAGCAGCTTGATGGGCCATTACCTGCTAAGTAGTCATTCTTTGGCATCAAAGGGGACAGGGACAAAAAATATATGTACATGTGAGGGGGAAAAGAAAAAGTATGGAGTTTCTATTTTTCCCTAAAATGCTTTTTGCTTTCCCTCCAACATGAAAATACTCCTCAGAGGGGGAGGGACAGGACTATAAAACAAAGGAGCAGACACCCCACAACAAACTTTCTGTCTCCTCTCCCACTCCATTCTCTAAACTTGAGAAGCAAAAGGAAACAGTCAGACTTTAGAGCAGGGGTCCTGGTTTAAGAATTTGATCACTAATCTGCTGAAGAATGTGGTGAGAAAATTTGTTTTGCAACTAAAGTAGTTTAAATAGAGGGTAGTAAATGTTTTATCTTTATTTTTCTTGTAACCATTTCTGACTTTTGTACATCATTGCTTATACTCACTTCGAACTTCTCTCTGTAATTAATAAACATGTTTTACTATTTTATCTAATCCAGTATGGTTCAGTCTGAGTATGCTACTCAAAATAATAAACTGTGATTTTACTCCTTTAAAGGAATAATATATTTGTACTGTTCAGGAGCAAGCTGATCGATAGAGGACACTGATTTTTTAGAGGAAGATCCAGGACTAGTGGTGTGTTAGGGTCATCCCGCATTATAATTAATGCTAGTGAGAGTCGAGGTGTAGCAGGCAGGCTGGAGTTACAAATAGACACATAGGATATGACTTGGCCTAGGCCAACAATGGACCAATCAAACCTGATGGCCTTTTGGCCAAGGTGTCAGAGATGTAACCCTATGGTCTGGATGTCCATAAAATTCTGGCTGCTAGATGCTGGAACTGGAAAACAGACAACAGATCACTCAATAATTGCCCTTTGCTGTTCATTCCCCTTGATACATCTGACATTGGCCACTGTTGGAAGACAAGATACTTGAATAGAAGGACAATTGGTTTCATCCATTGTGGCCACTTTTATGTTCTTAATTTTCCTGTAGACCTATCACTGCCTACACCAGTGGTCAGGTTGGTTTCATTGTGTTGTTCAGGTGTGTGGATAGTTACACTGGCCTAATTTCCTAGTGTAAACCAGGCCTCAGACATGAAGGTAAATGAGTATCAAATCATGTTATTCCCCCTCCCTTACTTTCCCCCTTACAAGTGGAAAGGTCTTGAAGGGCCACTTCTTCTCAAATGGTCCCTTTGAAATATGTATTAACTACTTGTATGAAATAATCTGTTCCACCTAATATTTAGTTGAGACACTCTGGATATGTCTATATAGCAAAGAAAAACCCACAGCTGGCCCATGCTAAGCTCACAGGACTCAGTCTGCAAGGCTGTTTCATTGCTGTGTAGACTAAAAGGCTTGGATTGACATCTGAGCTCTAGGATTCTGTGGGGAGGGTCACAGAGCTCCAGCACAAGCCTGGAAGTGTACAGCAATGGAACAGTCTTGCAGGTCAAGCCCAAGTTGGCTGGCATGTCTCAAGCATGGGTTTTTCTTTGCTATGTGAACATCCCCCCTGAATACATTTCCTGGATCTGAAGAAAAGCTCTATGTACACCTGAAAGGTGTTCTCTCTCTAACCAGCAGATGTTGGTACAATAAAAGATATTAGCTCAACCAAACTTGGCTCTGAAGTCTTATTATTGTCCTTTCCCTTTTTTTATCCTGATAGAAAGCAGTATTTATCCTGTCCTGATGTTGTACTGGAGGTCGTTTTATTCACTGTTCAGAATGTGCAGAAAGACTGGTGTGGCTTTTGATTGTTATTCATGTTGTATTTCCTTTTGAGAAGTTCAAAGTGTGCAATTCAAAGCATTTCACTTCTATTTCCGACTATATATTTTTGAGACTATGGAGCCTGCATAGTCACACATTTTTTAGTTTGCTTTTGAAATTCCACATTAATCTTATTTGCATTTCAGAACATATTGCTACAGTTGTGGGAAATCTAGCACATACTTTATTTTTTTATTTTAATTATTTACCACCTTTTAGGGGGTTTGTTATTTTTAATAAATGTTACGACTCTGCCCAATAATAGTATAGCACTTTTCATCTGAACATTCTTTGCAAACTTTAAGTGGGCTATTTATGTGAACTAAGATGAGTCCATAAGTAAGGGTTTGCAAAAATCAGGCCCCCAAACTGACAAACATAACCTGTGGTTTTAAATGATGACTTCCAACTGTTGTTTAAAATCATTTGTTCCTTATTTTGGGGTAAGATACGGTTAATGCCAGGTTAATCGCATACATTGCTGACAAAATATATATTTTATGACACAGACAAGACTATAAGAGATATTACATCAAATGCTGACCCAGCATCACTCAGTCTGTGATATCTGGTGGTATTCTCACCATCACACAGGATACAAACCATTCAAAAAATTGTATGCTCAACCACCATGGCTTGAGACAAACAAAATAAGTGGCCAAGGCAAAAAGAGAGCCAGAGCATGCCACTGATATGATGCCTATACATGATGGCCGTCCACAGCCAAAGAGATGTTATCTATAATGTTCCATGCATTGTTAATATTAAGTTGATTGTGCTTTGGAGTAATGTGCAGTTAAATTTTTTAAAAGTATCTTAAAGTAAAATTATGGCACAAATTGCTTCCTATTATAGTGCTTTAAAACAGTTATATAAAGTTGTAACCCATCCAATACATTCAAACTGAATGGTCAAAAGGGGAACAATGTGAGCAAGAAAGATGTGTAAGCAACCATATACAAATAGATTTTACACTAGTATTTGCCAGTTATATATTGATATTTCCTAACTGTGCTGTGTGATTTCTTAATATAATTTTAGAAATGACTGCTTGCTGTTTAATGAATTTCTTTACTGCCTGGTATAAATCAACTTCATTTCATTAGGTTCCTTCATTCTACTGTTTTTTTGAAACTTGTAAATTTGCATTTTAGGGAGTGAGGAGTGTATGTAGGGTAAGAAGAGACACGAGCCCAAACCATTTAACCAATAAAAGGCCAAAGAATACAGATAAGAACCCTAAAGCAGGGGAGAATCCACCCTGAGCCTGGTACAGTGTGAAATAAGGAGAGGAGAAATCAGGTTGGCAATTGACTGGTGACTGGCTACAGAATTTGAAGGTAGCTTGACACAGCAATTGTCTTACATGAGAGCCAGCAACTATAAAAATGGGCTGAGAACATGCAAACTTTGGATTCATTCATCAAGAGGCATCGGATTGCACACCAACAGAGGCACATCTCCTAACTTGTGCTCAGTCTGTCTGATCAGTAGGCTGGCTCAAGCAAACCACAATAAAGACTGGTAATTACATTATACCAGCTTGCAGAATTGTTGGGTGTGAATGCTTGTGTCAATGTGTAAATGCAAATTTTTACAATTTTTTTTTGTATTTACAATAAACGTGATATTATGCCTTGTCCCCTAAACAAATCCTGCTGATCGTTTCTTTTAAAAGAATAACACAGGTGTGTTCTGTAAGTCAAACACATGCATTTGCCTATGAAGATCTAGAGAAAGGGACACAGTTTCAAAGTAATTTGCATGCTCTTGCCTAAAAATCAAGAATCATGAGTGCATTTTTTATGTCTAATATATTACATACTTTTCCTGTTATACTATGTGATGTTACATATCCTTCTGTTCTCTCCTAGACCAGACTTAATATGCTGCTATACAATTATACTGATATTGAAAATTTCTGCCATTCATTTATTTTATTTGTGTGTATATGTGCATGCCTCTCTCTCTCTCTCATTCCTCTTTTGGGGGATTGATCCTCAGCTGGTGCAAACTGTCCTAACTTTTCTAAAATCAATAAAGCAATGACAATTTCCACTATCTGAGAACCTGCCCCTCAAAAACATTAAATAATTCATGGAACAAAATTTAGTAAATAACTTTCATTAAAATGTAGTCATATTGGCACTGGGTATGATCCAGCACATATGGATTAATTAATCTTTGCACAGTGCTTTGTAAGTGCAACAATTCATCTAAGTCCAAAATATTATCAATTATTACTATTATATTGGTACGGGGGTCTTATCCAAAAAAAGTTCTACTCACCTTCCCCTGGCAGTGCCAAGATAGATCTAGTTCTGCTTTGTTTCCCCTCTGCATTTTTACTGGAACATGAGTGGGAACAAGGTGACCATTCTGACCAGTCATTGACAACACAGTCCATTGCACATGGTACTTCACAAACCTTTGTTTTGGGCTGGGGAAGCTCTGAGCAAAGGGCCTGTGATACCTCTTCACCTAAAACAAGACAGACAAACTTAAGCAAAAAACAGAGAATCAGGATCAATTTCAAACGTGTTCTATATTGTAGATATAATAAGGCCTGGTCTAAACTTGGAAATTAAGTCAATATAAATAAGTTGCACAATGGTGTGAAAAATCCACACTCTCATGCAACTCATTTAAACCAACCTAACCCCCAGTGCAGATTGCACTAGGTTGATAGAAGAATTTTTCCATCAACTTAGCTATTGATTCCAGGGGAGGTGCAGAACCCCCACTGATGGGAGAACTCACTTCAACATAAATAAGATCTTCACTGAAGCTCTAAAACAGTGCCACTGTAGCATGTTGAGTGTAGACAAGCCCTAAAACTGCCTTAAAATGGGCACAGAATTTCAAAACAGTATGCAAAAAGCTACTGGACAGACTGCGATAGATAAATCTATTAGTCTTAAAGTGCCACAAGACTCCTTGCTTTTTTTTGCTTTACTAGACTAACACGGCTGCCCCTTTGGAACTTGGGCAGACTTGAAAAGTAAGCACTAAAGGCACCTCACCTGTAATATATTTTTAAAAAGCAAATAAAAATTTTGCTTTAAGTCATAGAAGCAGCCAGCTTTAGGGGGATTGAGAATAATGCTAACAACCAAGTCTTTCAGATGTCTAAAAATCAAGGAGATGGCAATCATGAGGGAATGAAATAAATACCCTTCAGATGAGACAATATAAAACAGTTATTATTATCATCAAGACCTCATATTTTCTAGAATTCTGCAGCTATAGGATTTGTCTTTAGCAATATAAATTGTACCTACCCCGATGGCTGTTTTCTCGCTCACACAAACAAGGGTGCTAACTGATTAACATTTTGTTACCTCTGCTGGCACCTAGGCAGAATCAGTGGAGTGATAGTTCTCGGAGTACTTCTCACTGGCTATGTCTAAACATAAGAATGCTAGTTCAAACTAAGTTAGTTTGAATTAATTAATTCAAACTAATTGTGATTAATCCAAACCAATTTACTTTGAATTAGCATGTCCACACTAGAAACCTAAATCAAAGTAGCATTTCCATGCACAGGACTTGCTAGTTCGGCTTAGGAGGGGGGCACCATGTGAAGTGTGGCAACATGGCCGCCGAGAAGGGCCATGCCCTCACCCAATCCATAAAAAGAAGAAGGCACCCAGAAAGGAAGAAAGTCAAACTGCCTTTAGTTTGAACTAACAGTTAGTTCCAACTAATGCAGCTCCATTGGGTTAGTTGGAACTAAAGGCAGGTTTTACAAGTTCAAACTAAGCTCTCCTTAGTTCAAACTGAAGAATTCCTTACTTCGAACTAATGAAAGCCAGTATGGCCATGGACTAATTTAGTTCATATTAAGGCTCCTTAATTTGAACTAAATTCCCAGTGTAGACATAGCCAGTCAAACCTTAGGGGACTAAGCAAACAGAACTGTTGGATCCCACACAAAGAAGGAGAGAAATTTCATCAGGGGCTTCAAGGGAATAGAAATCAATATGGCCTCTTGACAGCAATGCCAAGGTTGCAATCCCTGTGGCAGGACGTGGGCAGAGCAATGTGAACAACGTAAAGAAAAAACTAGAGGAACAAAAGTGAGGAGGCATGGATGAGGAAGCCAAGGTCTGAAGCCAGAGATAGTAGGCACAGCAAGTCTACGCAGTGATTTGGAAACCAAGAAGAAGAGGGCTCACAGCACTGAACTGTTAAAGGCTAAGAGTGAAAAACTGGCCCCGTGAAAGTCAACAACAGTTTCACCATTTTCTCCAGTGGGGCTCAGATTTCAAGCTAAATGCAGAACACCGGCCACGACAGTACATGGTTTAAACACTCCAAACACAGCACACAATGAAAACAGAGTGGAGAAAGAAACATGGAATTATGTTCAGTTAATTAATTTTTGTAACAAAGATTTTCCTGAATTCATTATCAAGAAAGAGCATTTCTGATGTGAAAAATTGCAATTAAGAACCAAAAGAGATAACAAGATTGAAAGGGCAATCATTACAAATTTCCCCAAGAGAGTTGAGGGATACTTTGTCTGGTCCATTTAAGCTCAGTGCAAATCAAGGGTGGGGGGGAAATCAACTGTAGTTTTAAGCCACCCTGATGACCTCTCCCCAAATCCTGGGGTTCTCCAGGGTCACTAATAGCCAGCTGCCCTTAGCCTGACAGCTGAGGTAGCAGGAGTATGGTGACACTGTGGCTGTACTTCCCTTCTTTTCAGAATGCCTCCTACGTGAGACAAAAAGTGTGAGGATAGAGCTCAGCAGCTATATCAGTTCTGTGGCAATGACAAATGGCACAAAGAGGATTCCCAGGTAGGCAGTTAAGCTGGTTTTACAGCAACTTTATACTACCAACCTGATTGCCTTCTATGATGACATGACGGAATATGTGGATGTGGGAATAGCTGTCAATGTGATATACCTCGACTTCAGCAAACCTTTTGATATGGTTTCCCACAGCATTCTTGTCAGCAAGTTAAGGAAGTATGGTTTGAATGAATGGACTGTAAGGTGGATAGAAAGTGGGCTAGATCATCGGGGTCAGCAGGTAGAGATCAATGGCTTAATGTGTATTTGGCAACCAGTAACTAGTGGAGTGCCCCAGGGGTCGGTTCTGTTCAACACTTTCTTTAATGATCTGGATGATGGGATACATTGCACTCTCAGTAAATTCGAAGACAACACCAAGCTGGGGGGAATGGTAAACACACTGGAGGGCACGGGTAGGATTCGGGGACACTGAGGCAAATTGGAGCATTGGGCCAAATGAAATCTCATGAGGTTCAACAAGGAAAAGTGTGAAGTCTTGCACTTAGGATGGAAAAATCCCATGTACTGCTACAGGCTGAGGACTGATCAGCTAAGTAGCAGCACTTTAGAAAAGGACCTGGATGTTATGGTGAATGGGAAGCTGGATATGAGTCAACAGTGTAGCCAAAAATACCAAAGGCATATTGGACTGCATCAGTAGAAGTGTTGCCAGCAGATCAGGGGATGTATTCCCCTCTATTTGGTGCTGGTGAGGCCACATCTGGAATACTGTGTCCAGTTTTGGGCTCCACACTACAGAAAGGATGTTGACAAATTAGAAAGAGTCCAGCAGAGGGCAAGGAAAAAGATTAGGGGGTTGGGGCACATGGCTTATGAGGAAAGACTGAAGGAACTAGGCTTATTTAATCTTCAGAAGAGAAGACTGAGGGAGGAGTTGATAGCAACCTTTAACTACTTGAATGGGTGCTCCAAAGGGGAGGAAGCTATGCTATTCTCAGTAGTAACAGAGGACAGAACAAGGAGCAATGGTTTTGAGCTGCAACTGAGGTGGTCAAGGCTGGATACTAGGAAAATCTCTCTCACCAGGAGGGTGGTGAAGCATTGGAATGGGTTACCTAGGGAGGTGGGGGAATTTCCATCTTTGGAAAGATTTAAGGCCTGATAAGATAAAACCCTGGCTGAGATGATTTAGTTGGTACTGCTTTTAGCAGGCGATTGGACTAGATGACCTCATGAGGTCCCTTCCAACCCTATATGCAGTGATTCTACCGGTGTGGTGCAAAGCACCTGAATTATAAAAGGCTACATTCAGACTATCACAAGTCCTCTTTCGAATATTCATCTATTTAACTATTGTTGTTAGAGTTACCACTTTTTCTATGGTAAAACAAATTAGTAGCTTCATTAAAAAATAATGGTGCACAATTGCCTAATAATTTTATTATAAGTTCATTACACAAAGCATGTAAGAATCTCCAACATTGCACATAACGCTGAGCAACATAAAGAATACCTTACTGCAAAAATGATCTGTCATTCATAGAAATACATCTCACAAACTATAATTGTGAATGGATTTTAAATTAGTATGCTTAGTTTTATTGAATCATTTCCCTGCAAAATTTTTCTTCATCCTCCTTGGTAATGCTATGAATGGATAGGGTGTATATAAAAGACATAGGCAGGCAGGCAGGCAGACAGGATTTATCAACTCTCCATTGAATCAGTCTCATATCTGAATTCTTTAAAGCTGAAATCCAGTTCTTTCTGAGTAACAATCTCACTCTGCCTGGTACTTCTTTCACCCTTAGGATAATTGCAAACCTTTCCTTGTGGGGGCTCTCTACCTCATATGACTCTGGGAAAAATACAAAAAAAATCCATGCTTAATTAGAAGTAAGGGGAAAAAATAAAATTTAAAATGCCAGCTGGAGAAGAAGGCTGGATTTTCCACAGCACACAGCACAGGAGTTGTGTCTATCACAAGGCAGATGAAGACGCAGTTATAACTAAGAGAACGCATGGACCAGTGAGTGAATAAGACAGGCTGGGGTACTAGTGAGACCACTTAAAGCTGTCAATAGCGCAGCAGCAATATCTGCATTCATATGCCTCAGTAAAGACAGACTCATTGCCCTTGAGGTAGAAATAAAACTTCCCAAGCATATTATGAGAAGTAATAGAGAATCTAACAGGCAATCAGGCTACAAGAGATATATAAAATATTTTATTTTTGCCCTCTCCCTCAGACTTGCATCAGCTGATTAGGAAACGCCTGACATCTCTGATCATTCTGTTAGTATTCTAACCTGCTGAATAATAAAATCCAGTCCAAAAACCTCTGTGAAGCAAGCCTCTTCTTCTGTTGAATATAGGACTGTTTCTACATTAGATCTGGCAAGCTCCTCTCTCACCACCTACACTCAATGTTTTATCATTCCCTCAGAACAGTCAGTTATACCACCCTTGTTCTGGATGCTCACATCATGCCAATAGCCAAGGAGGGGGAAGCCAAACCTTTAAAGCACCCTTCAATTATATTCTTATCTCCTTAAGTCACTTCTATATCACCATCCTGGCTAATGTTTTGACAGCTTGTCCCTGCAGCAGTGAGTTACACTGATGTGTGCATTCTGGTTATGCTGGATTTTAAACAGTCATAGGTGTTATAACGTTAAGGATTAAAGACCTATATAAGGGTTAACTAGTTGAGGTAAAGTGAGCAGCAAACATCTATCCTTTTATAATTTATATTCATAGGAAGAAAATAGGTTTATGAGCAGGAATAGACTTGATGGGTTACAGGCAAGATGCCGTGCCATAAATGTAGGCATCCTGTTTTCTCCTCCTGCAGGTCACAGAGTTATCTACATTACATTCAGGACTCGAGGCTTGTGAGTGTGGTCCCTGAGGCTGCTAGTGCAGGGAGATGTTGGGCCTCAGATCAAAGAGTCTTGTTTTTCTTTCTTTCTGGTTGTGTGTGTGAACTCTCAGTACTCTTGAAAGCACCAAAGCTGCCTTGCATCATCTGTGTAAAATGTTTCCTGACCAACTAAAACTATTTGAACAAAACCTGATCTTCTTGATGTAGAATCTGGTGGTGAGTCCTGGTTTCTTTCCCCTCAGTATTTCAGAGGCACAGACTGTAGCACAAGAGTTCAAGTCGATGCACAAGAGCATAGACAGCTTGATTCTCAGCCCATTGAAATCCATCGATGTCTTTCTATTGACTTCAGATCAGGCCTGTCATATGTACTGTTCCAGTCAGATCATGGATTTTCTCTCATTAGAGGTAAATACAGAGCCAGAAACACAACCATGTGTTCAGTTTCTCACCCTGACTACTACTCCTGACTCTAGCCAAATATCAGCAATAGCAGCTGAGGTACTTTGGGTGCAAATCCATGACTCTCTCACCACTGCAGCAGAAAGAGGCAATGGATGACTTTGCCTTAAAATGCAGAAAGGTATTTAAAATCATTTCCTTAACTGGTTACACTTATGCTCATATTCACTGTGTGCACTTTTAACTATCACCTTGTATTAATACCAAAAAATGTGTTCCTAGCAGAGGGCTCTGAGCAAGCAACATATAAACAGGCATTATTTGTTTATTTCCCTTAAAAACTACAATAGGGAACAGCTGAAGACAACTCTCCAAGTTTCATGGATTTCCCTTAGATGCAGTTATCTCCCAGAGTTTGCAGCATACACCCATGATCACTACATGCAACCTGCTGTAATGTCTGTATAAAGTTAAATTACTGATCATTAGTAAACAGAGCTTAAAAATACTGCTTTTAAAATATTGATGTTTATGCATCAGACTCAGACAGGAAAACAGAGCATGGACCTTTTTTTTTTTTAAGAGGGAACCCCTTCCATTAACTGGGCCCCTTTAGTTGGACTGGATTGGATCCAAGCCCCATTTCATCTAATTTACTACTCTTATTACTCCCTTCATTTATTCTCCTGAGATTCCAAATACTTGGTCAGTTTAACAAAAGAGCTCACATTTATTTGGCATGGCAGATGGTCCTGAATTAGTCCAAAGAAATCATGTTTAAATTCTCTGACGAGGATTTTCCCTGCAATATACAGATACTGAGTAGCTACCATTTGAGTTGGGCAAGATTTTTCTTTTTCTTCTGCTTCTTGACTCATAAGATTTATGTGAGATTTAAGTGCCACACAGGCCTCATGTGGCTCTGATGCAAAAACGTGAAATGCATCCTTATTCTGTTTGTGGTACAGACATGGTTTGCAATCACTGAAAACAAACGGTAATAAAATAATGTGCTCAAAAGATGAATAGCTGCAATATCAAGCATGGGGGAGGGGAAAATCATCCATGCAAATATTTGTAACAAGCTATTTATTGATGAAGCATTGTGGATGGAAGGACTTACACCTACATGTTTTACGTTTTACCATTTTTAATGGCTACATTATAACCGCAACCCAAATAATAACTTTAGGACAGTGCTTTTCTGAATTATTTCATACTAAAAAATAAATGAGATCCTGAAAATGAGACTATAATGTTTTGTGTATTATTGCAGAAAGCCAGCACCTAAATACTGTTGCAATTAGTTATATAAATATGATAGTACCCAAATAGGATACCTAATCTATCTATCTAAAGACTACCGTAACAGGTGTTCAGCCCCATTCTCTTAAATTCAGGGTCTAAAAATCTGAAAAAAAAATTTAAGGGTTACCTAATATCAAACCCACAGATGGTAAATATGCATTAAAAAGGTATCTGGCCAGAGTTTACTGAGCTGAATGTCATTAGGGAATTGAAGATTTATTATATGACCCCTGCCCTATTGTCTGACCCTCCCAAAATTTACTGAAACTGTGAAAAATTTAAAATCAATAAAAACTGAAAAGAGGCTATTAAATTTTCACATTTGTACAAAATTTATAAGCCTTTTAAGTTTTTATTGATTTTAAATTTTCACAGTTGTGCAAAATTTGTATCAAAAAATTTTTTTGAAAATGGTTAAAAATAAACATGCATATTGGTTGAAATTATAAATCTGCCAAACCTAATTGTATGCTACTTATGTATAACTCAAAATTAGAGCTAAATGAAAATCTGAATCTACAGCCTAGAAAAAATTCTGATATTTTAAATTTTTCCTCAGAAGTATCAAAATTTGTCAAAGAATGAGCAGTTCCCAAAAATTTCAATTCTGAAATGTCAAAATATTTGGTTTTGACGTTTTTGGTCAAACAAACAATTTTCACATTTCCAGATCAAGTATTGTTTCAGTTTGCTTAACTGAATCAAAAAGATCCATTTCAAGTCAGTCTGACATTAAACTGCATATGGTTCTGTATTGTCTCCTGGAAGTTGCAGTTCTGATACCTCTCTGTTCTTCTTTCCAGTCCCTCTGAAAAAACTGGCACTGGCCTTTGCTAGAAGGCAGCATCTTGGGCTGGATGGACTATTGATCTGATTCAGTTTGTCCATTCTTATGTCCTCGTTTTTCTCTGTGGTCAGACTACATTTCCCATGATGCATATGTATCTCAGTCAGAGGGGAGACCATGGCAAACCAAGAGAAATGTAGTCTGGTCAAGAAGTTAGACCCTTGGGGGCATTATGCACCCGAAGCATAACTCACCTAAAGAAATACTGCAACCGTCAGGGTGATGCAGTTTAATGCTGAATCAACCTGAAATGATTTCCTTGATGGAAACATTAATTTTTATAACAAAGTTAAAATATTACAGTGGAAATTCAGATTTTGAAGAAAAAATCTTTCAAAAATTCATTTCCCTCAAAATGTCATTTTAAAGGAAAATTACCAACCACCTCTTCTCAAAAATTGGTTTCAGTTAGATAGAAGTTATGTAAGCAAAATAAGTATCAAATATACCTCGAAAATATATTGATAGCAGCCACAGTTCTCCTTCTGTCCTTTTAGCTGTCTGTAGCAAAATAGATCATCACTGATTACTTCTATGTGTATTTTAAAATTTTAGCTTCCTCCTTACCATGTCTGAGGAGCATCAATTAAACTAAAGTTGAAGAAGACAATCTTGATTGATAAGGAATCTTCCAATTACTGTTAGTCCACCAACCTAGACTTCCATAATTTACATGTAGATAAAATTTCCATCTCTCAGGCTAGGAAAAGAGAAACCCTAGTAGGCAACTGACAAAAATATGCTATATGCTCTTTTGTCTCTTATATGCCAATGGCCAACAATGACTGAACTATCTTGAAATAGCTTGCTGATGACTCAGAAAGCTAAAAAATTCCAGAGGTCAAATATTGTGATACAAGACGCCCAAATATATATATATATATATATATATATATATATATATATCCAGAGGTGACTGGATAGTGCAGTGGTTAAGAGTGCTGCCCTTTGATATGGAAACTGGGGGCCAAATCCTGGTTGATACCTACCTACCTTTCCAGTAGGGGTCCTTGGGCAAAGGACCCCCTACCGCCTCACTTGCCTACCTTGAATATGAGAGTGACATGAACTAGGAGAGTCATACCAGCTCGGACGTTGCCCAGATTAACAAGGTCCGTGTCAGATGCTGGGGAAACAGGACAATCTGATGATAAGTGGGCTAGTGGAACAAACCATACATGGATGAGACAAGAGAACCTGGAATTGATGGAATGCTACTACATGAACAGCAGTACATACCCCACCCCACCCCCCCCGGCAAATGACATTGGAGGATAAGATCAAGGCAACTCAGAGAGAAGTTAGTCAGCTGGTGGAACTACAGAAGGCTGTAGAGATTAAGGATAAGACTCGGCTACTGAAAAAATACATGGGCCTGACTCCATCCGAAGCCCTAGAGACTGCTAAACAAAGGCTCACAGCACTGGCTACCAGGCTAAGGAGATACAAGAGAAAAGCAGAGGCCAAAAAGATAAATGCCCTGTTCTCCAAAGAACCATCCAAAGTGTACTCCCAACTGCAGTGCAACAACACAATAACAGCAGAGCCACCAACAGCAGAAACTGAACAGTACTGGAAGAACATCTGGGAGAAAGAGAAGACTCATAACACCAGTACAAAGTGGCTGCAGGACCTGAGAACAGACCACAGCAATCTCCCAGAACAGGAACCAGTCACCATCACAGTAGCAGACATCCAACAGCGGGTCGAGAACATGAAGAGCTGGACAGCACCTGGACCGGACATGATCCACACCATCTGGCTAAAGAAACTAACAGCAGAGTATGAACGCCTATCAACACAGATGAACCAGCTGCTAGCAGCAGCCTACCACCCAGACTGGCTAACACAAGGAAGGACAGTGCTGATCATGAAAGACCCCCACAAGGGAACAGCACCGTCCAACTACCGGCCAATAACCTGCCTCCCCACAACATGGAAAGTCCTATCAGGAATCATAGCCGCCAAGCTACAGGACCACGTGGGCCAGTACATGAGTACAGCTCAGAAGGGCATTGGGAAAAACATCAGTTGCTCATAGATAGAGCAGTCGCCCAAGACTCAAGATCTAGACAGACCAATCTGAGCACAGCCTGGATTGACTACAGGAAAGCCTATGACTCAATGCCTCACGCATGGATCTGTGAATGTCTGGTGCTATAAAAAGTCAACAGGACACTAAGGACCTTCCTCAAGAACTCAGTGGGACTGTGGAAGATAACACTGGAAGTCAACTTAAGACAGCTTGCACAAGTGGCCATCAAGTGCGGCATATACCAAGGTGATGCGCTGTCCCCGCTGCTGTTCTGCATTGGCTTGAACCCCCTCAGCCAGATAATCACAAGGATTGGATATGGATACAAGTTCAAGAGTGGAACTACCATTAGCCACCTCCTCTACATGGATGACATCAAGCTGTGTATGCTAAGAATGAACGAGACATCGACTCACTAATCCACCTGACACAGATCTACAGTGAGGATACTGGGATGTCATTCGGACTGGAGAAGTGCGGCCGGATGGTAGTAAAGAGAGGAAAGGTAGTGAAGACTGATGGGGTGGAACTACCAGCAGGCCACATAGCAGACATACAGACCAGCTACAAGTACCTTGGCATCCCACAGTCACATGGGAACCACGATGAGGAGGCAAGGAAGACAGCAACATCCAAATACCACCAAAGGATAAGACAGGTCCTGAAGAGCCAGCTCAATGGGAAGAACAAGATCCACGCCATCAACAGGTACGCCCTGCCAGTCATCAGATACCCTGCCGGTATAGTGAGCTGGCCAAAGGAGGACACGGAGGCTGCCAATGTGAAGACCCGGAAGCTCCTCACAATGTATGGAGGTTTCCACCCCAAATCCAACACCCAGAGGCTGTACTCCAGCTGGAAAGACGGCGGGTGGGGTTTGGTGAGTGTCAAAGCCACTGTCCTGCATGAAACCCAGAGCATCCAGGAGTACATCAGTAAGATGGCACCCAAAGATAAGCTGCTGAGAGAATGCCTGAGGCAGCAGCAGACATGGGAGGAAGATCAAGCAGAAGAAGTGCCATGGCAAGACAAGACCCTGCATGGGATGTACCATCAACAGATAGCTGAGGTGGCTGACACTGGGAAATCCTACCAGTGGCTGGAAAGGGCTGGACTAAAAGACAGCACTGAAGCACTAATCATAGCAGCACAAGAACAGGCACTGAGCACCAGATCCATTAAAGCAGGGGTCTACCACACTAGACGGGACCCAAGGTGCAGACTGTGCAGAGAGGCCTCAGAAACAGTCCAACACATAGTGGCAGGATGTAAGATGCAGGCAGGAACAGCATACACTGAACGGCACAACCAAGTAGCTGGTATTGTGTACAGGAACATCTGCACAGTGTATGGGCTAGACCCTCCCAAGACCAGATGGGAGATTCCACAGAAGGTCGTGGAGAATAACAGGGCTAAGATTCTGTGGGACTTCCAGATCCAGACGGACAGGCAGGTACTGGCCAATCAGCCAGACATCGTGGTAATAGACAAGGACCAGAAGACAGCGGTGGTGATAGATGTAGCAGTGCCAAGTGACAGCAACATCAGGAAGAAGGAGTATGAGAAGCTGGAGAAGTACCAGGCCCTGAAAGAGGAACTAGAACGGATGTGGAAAGTGAAGGCCAAAGTGGTCCCGGTGGTGGTAGGAGCACTCGGGGCTGTGACTCCTAAGCTGGGAGAGTGGCTCCAACAGATCCCAGGAACAACATCAGAGCTCTCTGTCCAGAAGAGTGCAGTGCTCGGAACAGCTAAGATACTGCGCAGAACCCTCAAACTCCCAGGCCTCTGGTAGAGGACCCGAGGTTGAGGAAGACACATACCACACATAGGGGTGAGAGAGGATTTTTTTTTTTTTTTTAATAACCTGCCTTGTTCCTTCAGTATGACAAGCCATGAAAGACTTCGGGGAAAAATTGTACTCGATATGCGATATCTCTAGTAAGATGAGATAATATACAGACTAGCAACTAACACAGATGTTTGGTTTCTCTTTAAAGAACTGTTACACTATAAAAATGATATAAATTCTATAGCACAAGAAGGAGAAAGAATATTGAAAGATATACATCTGGTTTGATTTAGGAATATTAAAAGAAATTGCTTAAAATGGGGAAATTCGAATTAGTATCTGACTTAATACTTAAAAACAATTTTGGAAATTAATCAAATATAAAAAGCTTCCGATAAGAAACAGATTGAAGAAATTTGTTATACACCTGCACCATCTACTGGATAGCAGCAAAATTAGCACAGAAACTAAGAAAACTAAGGCAGAATTTGGAAATATCTAAAAGAATATAAAAGAACCACCATTGTTCGGCAAAAGAAAGCCTAAGGTCCATGTATGGATCTAAGGCCACATCTATATTGATGGCAGCAAAGTCACGACCAGCAGATCAATCTTTCCACATCTACTTAGCAGTCAGTTAAGACATGATATGTTGATCCAGAAATCAACTTAATAAAACTGTCAAGTGGTGCAGCACAGTGAAGATGTCACACTGAAAGGGTGTTAGCAAGTCAGTGGAGTTACGCAAGCTATTTTACACAGGTTGTGTAGTTCCCATTTACAGCTACCAAACTGTCTCACCAGTGAAGGCTGGGCCTTAGACTTGCCTGAACACACAAATAAGCTGCAGAATCTAGAAGTGCTATTCAGATCAAATTGACGAACCGTTCCCTTCTCCCTGAAGGTTAAAAGTACTAAAAGCAGCAGCAAGAAATCATAGTTATTCTATTTTTCACAAACGATTTTCACATGTTGAGTCTTTTAACAAGCCCTTAAATAACCACTTTTTAGATTTTAACTAATGTTGTAAGCAGATTTGCCTTCATAAGAAAGAAAACTGCCCCAAGAGATCTAATCAATGCTTTTTAGGCAACTATTTTTGATCTTTTATATCTGTCCCTTTCATATAAAATTATTCAAATAGCAAGAACTGTGCTCCTAGAAGTGCCTTTAAGACAAATGCATCCTTACTGCTTGGAGAAGTATAGTGTGATAAATATATCAGACACACTAAAGAATTGACAATTGGTGGTAATAATTAAATGTAATAAGAAATCCTGGTGATTTGTAGAGCCCTGTGTGAATACAAAAATGTGGAACCACATCCGATCTGCATCCGCTCAGTGATAACATTAATCCGATCCGAAATCTGCATGCCAGGATTTAGCTGCATCTGTAACCGCAGGTGCAATCAAGCTTGGGCTCACATACAACTATTCAGACTTTGATTGGTTCATTCCCCATATGGGTCCCACCCACTTCTCCTTTCTTGTTTGTGGTTCGCATGCTGTGCTATCAATCAGATTTCTTTGCCCACCTATGAAATCTCTGATTGACAGCAATGGCTTGCCAACTGGAAGCAAGAAAAGGAAGAAGCGGGCAGGGGAATGAGCCAATCAAAGGCCAGCAGTGAGTCTCCAAGTCCCACCTTGAGACTCCGATTGGCTGGCAGATCACAATGTAGGATTGGCCAGAGCGCTTCCTGCTTCCCCTGAGCAGCAGCTTCAGCAATGGATCCCACTCTGATAAGGTAACAATAGAAGCTGAATCCGTGAGTTCATCTGCAGCAATGGGTCTGCGGTTATCCACAGCGGATATCCGTGGATTTGCAGGGCTCTAGTAATTTGTATTGTTGCTTGGTATAATTTATTGAGCCCTAACACTGGTCTGTGTTAATTGCTTAAAAGAATGCATGTGTAATTTGTATTCAGTATATACCTAGAATGTTCATTATATTGGCTCTTGATTGTATGACTATGTGGTTCTGAGTGAATTAATAAACGTTTTCGTTAGTTAAGAGCATCAAGCATCCTGGTTTGAGACATAATGTCCAAGACAAAAGTTAAGCTAAGAAGCATCTAGCACTGGAAATAGTAAGCTAACACACTCTGGACTCTGTAAAAAGCTTTTTTCCTATTTAAGTGATATTCCAACATTGGCTATAACACTCACTAAACCACTCTGTTAAAATTCAGTTTCAATACCTAACTAGCATCCTGGCAAAGTCATAAAATTGAACCCTATTTCTGTTTATAGTGATGCCTTGACTATGCGCTGGCTCTCAACTGGAGGCAATTTCATCCTTTACTGTTTTTCAACTGTACCTAGAAAAAACGACGATGACTCCTGCAAAAGCATTGCATATCTTAATGATAATTAGCAGTTCTCTGTCAATAGTTATCCTAGTATCACTTGAAATTTTCTACTGAAAATAATAAACCAGTCTTCTAAAAGACTCTGCATATCATAAAATTTTATGTCCCATTTAAATCTCAGAAAAGATTGCCAATAAACTTTGATTAAATGCTTGCCTATTACAGAATAAAATGTCACCAGACTGTAGTAAATTCTGAAAAATTCGTAGTGACTGTGTGCCCATTCACTAAAGCAATTGCCTTTCTCCTTCAGGGAAAGCAGTTTGCTAGCAAAATCTTGGCCTAGCCATCTATCAGCTAATGGAAATGTTACATTTTAAAGCAATAACAATAAAAGTATAGCAATAAAAGATTGGATAAAAGATTGAATATAAGCAATTTGGGGTATATTCAGCTCATAACAACAAAACATTAATTTTTTTGTGTGGCATCACCAAATTTAGACAAACCCACCAACCAACTGCTGTGCTAAATTTCATTGAATACTCTACTTTTCAAACAAGAAGGCCAATGTCACACTTCACAGAAATTCTTACCTGCTGGTTGACTTTTGCTAATGCTAGTCAATAGATAAGAAGCTCTGTGAAAAGTGTTGTCAGTTTGTCAGTGAAGGCACCCGTATGTGGAATAAGTCTAATTGCAGTGGTCCATCACTATCATCAGGGACCGGTAACAGAAAGCAAGAACAAAATAATGAATAAAGAGATAAGGGGGCAAAAATCTACCTGTAAGAGTTAAGTGGAAAAAGGAACAAATTCTTGCACAAAAGAGGAGAGAGAAAGGAGAAAAGCTACACAAATTTGCTTAAGAATATTCAGAGAAAAAAGCAATTAAGCAAGTGACATAATAACCACAAGTTTTAGAACAAGAGGAAAAAATCTTAGTTAAAAATGTGATTATGGAAAGAAAAAAATGTGAAGAAAAATTCCACATAAAAAAAAAATGAAAAAGAACAGAAAGGTATTGTCCCTTTGGGGACAATTGATGGGCTAAAAGAGGAGGATATAAAAATAGACACTTATGTGAAAAAAATTATCCTGGAATTGTAGAGTGTGTAGTGTAGGAAGCAAACAAATACTAATAGTGGGAGTAGTCCTGTTTTTAGTAGGGGGTTGACTAGATGACTTCAGGAGGTCCCTTCAAGCCCTAATAGTCTGTGAATGATAGACAAAAGAAGGGTAAAGGATCATGTGAATAAAAGAAGAGAGCTAAAGACTGAGGAGAGTGTAAAAAACCAGTAGGCCAAAGATATGTCTACATTGTCCTGCCCATCACCACAATGTGACTAGCAATGCCCACCAAAGTGTTACTTTATAATTCACCCGCATGGACACTTCAGATGTGAATTAAAGGGTTCCTAGGGTAATCCTTTTCAACAGGACTATGTTAATGATTACTAGCAATCTTTTGGCTCACACCCAGAAGAGTTAGAACACAGTACTTTGGCATGCAATACTATTCACATCCCTGCAGTGCGAAGGGCAGGTAGCATAGAGAAACCCTAAAAGGAAGAGAGGTGAAAAAAAGAAAAATGTGCCTAGAAATGGATTAAGGTAATCACTGTAAAAAATAAAAAGCAGTCTCCATAAAATCTATTCCACTCTCCATTGCCATGCCCCCTCAGCTGTGCACAAAGGGCCTCTGACACACAATGGCCACATTAGTGGCTATCCACAAGCAGCTATGCAGTGTTGGGTAATTTGGTATTTCATGTACATGCTGCTCTTGAAGACAAAATGACTAATTCTGGCCTGCAGTATGCATACACAACTCCGCAGGTGCCTCTGAAGACAAAATTGAGCTTGCTGTATTCTTGGAGAAAAGCGTGTAAGTTTACGTAGTTTCTTGGAGTAATTGGTTTTCATTGCACATTAATTTGAAAATGTAAAGAACCCTGGAAGTACTAGTATTATCCTTTTTTGTTCCACTTCTTTTCCTTCTGTTTCTACAGTTTTTCTTCTTCTACAAATGCCTCCTGCTTAATATAAACTGTGGAATTTATTCAGGTGGTTTGATCAAATTGTTGTTAAGAGTGGCCCGGTAGTACCACTGAAACAGGTGTACCTCTATTTTCTTCTTTGTGTTCCTTTGCAAAAAATGTAAATTAACATAAAATAATGCAGTAACCTCTTACATGAACAAGATGGTTGCAATAAAGTATTGTGAAGAGCAATATTCCTGAATATTTAGTAGAAAACAATTGTTTTAAGTACACTGATTTATCCAAGTAAAATTATGGTGCATGCAAATTTTAAGTTTCCTGGGCAGAGTCAAAAAGAGTCCCAGTTCTTACTGAAGCCTTTGGGCATTATTGCAAATAATAAATGTATGATGCTAGTGCCTTTTAATACCAGTGGACTGCATCTTTAAATATCTAAGCACTCTTCCCATGTGTGAAGCTCAGATACTAACTTGTTTGTCAAAGCTACAAAATGTTAGAATGGACCCAGACTGTAATACATTCTCTCTCACAGAGACTTTGTTTTTGTTCTTTCTTCTTTAGATGTTTTCTTAATAAAAAGAATACAGTTCATTCTAACTGAAAGCATACCTACTCTCTCTGTGTAGAAAAGTGTAACCATACCATTCATACTCACTGCCTGGTCCTGGTTGTCAGAACATTTATTACACTACTCCAAGATCCTGTGCAACGGCACAATCTTCACGGATAGATTTGCACCATTCAACCAGCTCTCCAAAGACATACCAAAAATTAAGCTTAGCAATTTGCCATTTGTCTGCTGAAAGATAAACCCCTAGGTTTATCCATAAATGACTGTCTCAAAGAGGAAGCTGTAATTAGCAACTGAAATTGACCCATTTCTGAAGAACAGATTTGCACAAACAACTAATGCTTGTTGGAAAAACTCTTGTTTTCATATATACTAATGATGATAAATAATTATAAATATCATCTGGACTCTGAAAACATCCTACTCAAAGCCTACAACTGAGTCTGTCCAAAAAAGAGGATCAACATAAAAGAAAATGACAAGGCTAAATTAAAATTAGATTTATGCTACCTACTCAAAATTGAGCACTGATTTAGAAGCAATTGACACAAAATGCATTATATTTTGTCATTACCTTAGGGCTTTATCCTGCTACAAGGTTTAGAAAGTTTCTGGGCACACAGCAACTGCCAGGAAATGTTCAGTGCTTGAAGGACTGAATCCTGAACTAATTTATGTATTTGTTCTCTTCTTCCATCTTGTCTCTCTTCTGTTGCATAAAACTCAGGTAAAATTGAGGATGACTTAAACAATGAAGTAATACTGAGGCACTGTATTTCAATGCCATTGCATTTATTGGCTTCAAAACCAATTCGAAGAAAAAAGACATGTATTTAGGAAGCCAGAATGGCCACCACTTAAGAGTCCAAAAGAATGAGTGAAAATCTACCCCAGGGGGTGGGGAGAGGGAGAACCTGTATAAATTCAACTGTGAGTTTGGTTTAATGAGTAAAACTTATGCGGACGTTCAGATTTTGCCAAGTCTCAAAAAAAATCAGTCCAGATGTCTGAGAACTTTTGAACTTGTCTTAGTTACAGTTCATTATCACACCTTGACCTAACTAACACATTTTTCTAATGAAGACAAGTCAGTAGTTTTAGAAACAGGGAAGTGTTTAATTTTTACTATATTTGGCATAGATCTTTTAATACATAAGGGGAGAATCAAACAAGTTATACAGCACAATATAAATTTTATATTTTCAGCTTGCTTCCCATTTTGCCTTTGAGGCTGGAAATTTAATTACAGCATTAATAATTATGTCTACATGTACAGCCTGTAGTGCAGGATTCCTACAGAGGCATTTAAAGAGTATTAAATATCTGAGCTGCTCCATATTCTATAACTGGTCCACTGATTACACTATATCCTAGTCTAATCCTACTCACAACTCAGCTACGATGCCTTCTACAAAAGAATGCAACAGAAGTATCATTTTGGATTGTGTACTATGGAGATGGTTCGTCTAGAAAGGTCTCAAGTTATTTTACGACTCTAAAGGGCTAAAAAGATTTAAAATGTATTTTGTTCTTTAAAAAAACATCAGTCATTCTGCCACCCTCTTTATTTAGAGACGAGGTATAAAAACATCAATCATTCTGCCACACACTTTATTTAGAGACGAGGTATTTCACAGCTATTTAAATATAAAATTGGGCATCTGCTCCTGTACTCCATGCTCAGGCAAAAGACTCATTGGCTTCAACAGGAAATTCTACTGTGTATAAGCAGGGCAGGAGCAAGAACTTGTATGGACTGTGCAGTTAGTAGATAAAGAATATCAGATCTCCACATAAACCAAAGAAGAATAAGGATCATATCATACCCTGTATCCATGCATGCAGCTCTCATTAAACCTCTTTGTTATCATACAGAGGCAGGAGCAAACACTTTTAGATTTCCATCAGCAGCCTTGGGATAAAGCCTTGCCTAAATTTTATACTGACTCACACAGGGGTTAAAGTTAGCAAGAATGCCCTATTTTTAGGGGGCAGTGCTCTGGGGCCTCCTAAAAATAGTGGAATGTGCCAGAACACTGCATTCTGGGGCCGCTTAAAAGTAGAAAGAATGAGCCAGAACAGTGTTCCAGTGCATTCCCCTAGGACTGGCTTCAGGAAGGGGCTGTGGGCTGGAGTGAGTCCAGCCAGCCCTCCCCCCATTCCTGGCACCTCTGCGGGCCCCACCCCTTCCTGCTGGACCCAGCGGCATGCACAGCCCCAACCCAGTCATGGGCCCAAGCCCCCTTTCGCCGTCTGGCCAATGCCACCTGCAGCCTCCATCCCCCCAGCCTAGCTCCTCAGCCACCTCAGCAGCGCGGGTAAGGAACCCTGACGGGTTGGGGCAGCCACTGGGGAAAGCACACCAGGGGTGGGGTGGGAAGAAGGGGTCGGGATGGAGGCTAAGGAGGACATGGGGGAAGAGTATGGGGTGGGCAGTAGCTGGGGTGGGGAGCGGGTGAGATGGGGGAGCAGTAGTTGGGGTTGGGGGCAGGAATTTGGGAGTTAGTAGCTGGGATGGGGTAGGTGTAGGGGGCAGTAGCTGGGGTGGGGACAGGCTTTGGGGGTAGTAGCTGGGGTGGGGACAGGCTTTGGGGGGCAGTAGCTGGGGTGTGTGAGGGGGCCTGCACCAGCACAAGGGGGGGGTCTGCCAATTTAGGAGGGCTCCCTCCAATTTATACTTTAACCCCTGGATTTACACAGTCTAAATATGTCTTCATTATCAGTATACTCAATTTCACCTATCTATTTGAAAGGATTTCCAGTGAAATCCTCCACTCTTCTTTCCCAGTTTGGGTGGAGAATACCAGTGTCATTTGAAACATAGGGATCCACATATATTAAGCAATGAAATCTTGTTTCTTTACGCTAGCCCATCATTCCATAACCTAGAGTCAGGGGCAACATCTTTCTGCATAGCCCCTAGAGGTATCTAGGAAGGAGACTGTGATATGATGATGTACAGTCTTCTTCTTAAAGCAAAAACAATAGAGTCCTGTGGCAACTTAAAGACTAACAAATTTCTCTGAGAATAAGCTTTCGTGGGCTGCAACCTATTTCATCAGATGCACCTGATGAAGTGTGTTGGAGCCCACGAAAGCTTAGGACCAAAGAAAAGGTACTCTTTAAGCCATCACAGGACTCTCGGTTTTGCTGTACACAGATCAACATAGCTAGCCCTCTGGGACTCCTCTTACAAAGAGTCCTGTGGCACTTTTACAGACTAGCAAATTTATTTAACAAATCAATTTGTTAGTCCTTAAAAGTGCCACAGGACTCCTTGTTTGTTCTGCTGAACTAGACTAATACAGCTACCCTCTGAATCTTCCTCTTAGGCCCCCTGTTGTTCCAAAGGCATATACTTTACACAATGTAGCTGACACAACAGGGCACATACATTGCTGGCTGCTTTGTACTGGATCAAATCAAGGCTTTGCCCAATTCCCCAGCCACGCGCTTGAGAGGGAACACAGTGAGTCTGTTTACCCTTGCCCATAGAAAGTGGCAGCACAGAACACCAGCTCGAGGGACCAAGGAGATCCCTGATGTTCTCTTACTCCAGCATGCACAAAGAGCCAGTATTTGGCCCTTTATAACCAAGGCAACTGGTGATCCATACATATTTTAAAAAATGGAGTTCACATATGCTTGTCAGCCACTGCCACATTCCTTGTCAACCAACAGGACTAAATATGCAAATTTCATTACAAAGGGAGGGGTGGCTTACCTCTTGCCAATCCCACCACCCCATAACAAAGTTCTCCTCGTACTGCAGGAATAGAGGGAGAAATGAGGAAATAGAGTGAAGAAGTATAATGAACGTGGTACAGTAACAAACAAGAGAGTTGCAGTAACCTATAATGTAAGAATTGCACCAACCTGTAATTACCTATCTTCAGCATATGCTGAAGTTAGCATTACATGTCTATGTGTAAGTTTCTGAACTTGAATATGACAGACCATTACATAACATCTTATCCAAATCTCCATGCCACATTAGCCTCTTACTGTTAATTCCCAAGTAAAAATTAAAAATCTCAGAATTATAAATGGTCTAGAAACTAACCAGTCAGTCTCTCTACAGGATATGTTCCCTGTTTTCGGTGAACTAGCACTCTAACTTTGCTAACAGATTAAAGGAAAGCCCCTCTCTTAAAATTCCCTAAGGAGTCAAGCTTGTCAGGAACTATTTGGAAACACTTTTCAAAAACATGAAGTTAAAAAGTAAAACTGAAGGTTGTCTGATAAAATTTTGCTTCCTACCACTAAAAATTTCACACAGGAAAAAAGCAATAATCTTTCTGTAACTTGGAAAGAAAATTCCATTCTGATTATTCAGTTATTAAAATGGGGAAGTGTCATTTTATGACAACTGCTTTCGGCAGGAGATATTTCAACCATACTCACTCAGGAAATAAGTAGGGAACAATATTAAAACCTTCAGTGTTAATCTATATTTTCAAAGCTAAGCATATTCTGACAAACTTTTTAATAGAGTATGTTCAAAGTGCATAATATATATGTATATAAAATAATATGGTTACATTACTTATATTTATTTTTAATCCCCTCATGCACAGCAATAAAATTTTACCTCCAAACTTTCATTTATTACAACTTTTACTTGACTGAGTGCATGCAGGCACAGAAAGCTAATAAATCTTTACTAATTTCAGAAATAAGTGAAATCCTAACACTGCAAACAGAATCTCTCTATCTACATACATTTAAAAATTGAATTGAAAAAATCTAGATAAGCAACAAAATTTGTTTGGTTTGGGGTCTTTTTAGTAATATTAATGTCACAGAATGATATTTGATATGTTTGGTGAAAACTAGCTACTTGTAGAGTTTAAATGTAATTATATTGTTAATGTAGGAGCTGTCATGACTGAGCACTTGACAGACACTAAATAATCAAGGGCTTGACCCATAAGGCTGCTGAGCCCTGTCAAAGAAGAGCACGGTAGCAAAGTGATAAAACCAGCTGCTTGGTTGGCACCTGCACTGAGACACTGCTGTAAAACTGGACCTACTCCTATTGCCATTAAAGTGAGTGGTCAAAGTCCCATTGACTGGACCCATGCAGTGAAACATTCATGGCACTCACCTTATCAGAATGGTGCTATGCAGAATACAGCTGAGCACTGGTGAAAAACAAGGAAAATGGGAGTAACGGATAAGCGGGAGAAAGGATTTAGCCAGAAGTGTTGAAGTGCAGTGTCAGGAACACAGGGGAGGTATGTAGAGAACAGTTTTAGGATTTTCAGTTATTCTCAGTATCAGTCTGGCATGGTAGTTCTTCATCCATTGAGTCTGAAGATGACCATGACATCACTTTTTGGATTGGTTTCTATGAACATGTGAAGGACTGATCAGACCAGTTTGAGCTTTGAACTGTCCATGGCGCATTGAACAAAAGGTGCTTCTATGGGTTACTTGATTAACAGCAGGCATGCTGTTGTTATGAAATGTATGCTGCTGCCCCCTCAGTAGTTCTCTGCTCATGGTTGATGAATCCAGTATGAAAGCAATTTCACTGGGTAGAATGATCCTGAGCAAGATCTATCCAAAACTCTAGATCAGCACTGGAACACCTCAAGGATAACCTGAGAGGGGATTTGAAATGTCTCCTCTGGCTTCCCTGATAGAGCTTTCCTTCGTTTAGCTTACTATTAACAATCTTCTTTGGCAGTCACTCGTCTGATATTCTGGTGACATGGCCTGTCCATCTCATCTTGGATTTCACCAACAGAGTATGGAATCTTGGAACACCTGCCCATGTGAGAAACTCAGTATCTGGAACCTTATCTTGCCATCTTATCCACCTCAGTTTCCTCAGATAGCTCTTGTTAAAGTGACACAGTTTGAAAACATGTCTGTATATTCTCTGTGTTTCATATACATGCATCAAAGTTGGCAAGATGACGGCTTTCTAGACCTTGGCTACTGCCTCTGTGCTCCCATGTATTTGCATGCAGCCCGCCAAAGGCCACACTCGCTTTGACAATTCTAGCATTGGTTTCATCACTGATCTGAACTGCATGTGAAAGTGTGCTGCCAAGGTAGGTGAACTTGTCCCCAGCCTGGCGGATTTGGCCATTCACTGTGATACTTGGCATTACATAAAGCTTCAGTGGTGCAAGCTGGTGCATCACTTTTGTCTTCTTAATGTTGATTGAGACCAAACTTGTCAACAAAATCAAGAGAAATAGTCCATATTCTGCTGCATGTCAGGCTCAGATTTTGCATTCAGGGAACAGTCATCAGCAAACAGGAAATCAAGAACAGTCACTTCCTGCACCTCTGTCTTTGGCTGTAATCTCCTTGGACTGAAAAAATTTGCCATCAGCTGGGTAACTGGTGCCAATCCCAGAAAGGCATCTAAAAGCATGGCAGAAAAAATCTTATTGAAGAAAGTTGACACCAACGCACAGCTCTGTTTGACTCCACTGGTGGGGCATGATTTAAATGACTCACTGACATTCATAACACAAGTAAGCATTCCATCATGGAACTGCCAAACCTCTGAGACAAATTTATTCAGGCAACCAAATTTTTCCATGATCTTCCAAGGGCTTTCCTGATTGACAATATCACCTATATTCTCTTAGGTCAATGAATGTCATATACAGGTTGGAGTTCTGTCTAGGCATTTCTCCTGAAGTTGACAAACTGCAAATACCATGTCTATAGTCCCATGACCTTTGCTGAAGTCACACTGACTCTCAGGCGCCATGCTCAATGTGTTGCACAAGACAATCCAATAGAATTCTGAGAATTTTGCCAGCTAATAACAAAAAGGAGATGCCTCAAAAGTTGTTGCAGGATTGTCTTTTACCTTTCCACTTGTATAAGTGAATAGTAGATACATTCTTGTACTCCTGAGGTGTATTTCTTGAATTTGCATTGACTGGAAAAATTCAGTCAGTTTCAAAGAGTGTTCAAGCCGTTAGCCTTATAGACTTCTGCTGATTTAGCATTGGTTCCAGGTACTTTATCATTTGACAGAAGGTTAATCACATTTTCAGGTCTCAGTCAGCTTTGGGGGATCAGCAAAAGATATGTTCATATCAAGCAATTACCTTCTTTCTAATAAATGATTGTTGATTGAGGGTGCTGTCAAAATGTTCAGTCCACCTTTGCAACATATTTATCAATTAACAAAGTAGTGCTATCAGCAACCAGTATTGCAAATGTTCTGGATGACAATGACCCATAGATTGTCCCCAGATCATTACAGAGTTCTTTATATCATTCCTGTCTGCATAAGATTGCACCTCCTGTACCTTCTTCCTCAGTCATGAGTTTTGCATCTAAGTTTGCATTTATAGTACTCTTGATTTTGAAGGCTGCCTTCTTACATGCTAAAGTGCTATCTCCTCAACAGGTCTTCTGGAGCTGATATTTCTTGTTAAATAGTCTCCCTATATCAGTATCATTTTCATCAAATCAGTTTTGGTGCTTACATGTTATGATGTTATGGAACCAAGGGTACTGGATGTAGCTGAGCACACAGAGTTTCAGCATGGAGATATTAAGCTTTCAGGGTAGGTTTTTTATCTTGTCGTTGTCTACTAGGGTATATCAGGATAGTCAGGATAGAGTAGTGACTATCTGAACAAGTTTAAGAGCTGGTTTTAAATTAAACAAGCAAAGGCAGCCATGAATGTCACACATTGCTTCCTTGTAGGATTAAGCCTTAAAATGGGGAACAGCCATTATATAACACTGATTATATCTGACCACTCAATATATCATAAGTAATCATGAACATGTGTAATAATTTGTGGGAATCATTAACTCAGCATGTAGAATAGAAATAAGGCAAAAAAGGGAAAAAGTAACAGCTTATGCAGCAATATACATAATATGGTGTAAGTGTTGCACCAAATTGTAGGCATAATATTGGCACAAATCCTGTTTTCTTCTGTAAAGGTCACTTAGCACATTAGCTTCAGTTTCATTGATTAGCTAACTGCCACTTTGATGGAACTCAGAATAATTTAAATAAAACAGATAATTGCATGACTTTCTGCATGTAATGTTGTAATCAAACCTCTCAATGATTATCTGAGCAGAAACAAAAGGAAAATAGGAGGGATATAGGCAGAAAACTGTTTAACCAGACTGTGTGGACCTGTAACTACTTAGCACTATATTCTTGGATGGATGGATGGAACTACCACACTAAGGAAGAATGGTTATGTGAAGACAGCACAAGACAGATTCATAAGAACTGGGTTGTAGGCCCAGTACTAACACAAAACTTCCTGTGATGAATAACCTTAAGAAAATCAGCAAAGATTTAACCCACCCTCAAATATTAAGTTGAAATGTACTGCAGACAAAAGACATCTATAAGGCATCTCACCACCAACATGCTTTATCTGAAGCTGGCAAGAGGTGTTAAATACCTATAACGAGCACTCCTATATCTAGGAATGTTTCATTTCATCTTATACAAACTAAGATTATACCCAGTGCTATGGCATGTTATATAACCTTGAGATATGGGAAGAAATAGAGTAAAACTATAATGAAGCTGAAAACCACAGACCAGCTTTTCAGAGGAAAGATTGTAGAACAAACAGCCTATTACCATTTGTTGTCATTAAGCAGCCAGAGCAACAAGAAAAACTATCTTAACAGCTGTATTTTGTGGAGCTAGGGGGAAGCAATATGAGTTTTAGGAAGGACTACCTATGCTTTCAATGATCATGAAGTTACAATTAGATGATACATAGTACATGCAAGCCCAGTACTACTTTCCACACTTGCCTGTGTTATTGCTTATTTACTGTATACATACAGATGCAAACAGAGTGAATTCTCAGAAAGCATATGATCCCTGTCTGACTGCACAAGATAAATTATTACATATCAACAGACTGCTGAGAAAAGGAACTTTTACTTACCTTTAGCGATCTTGCTTATATATCTCAATGTTCCAGACCATGACAAATGGTTGGATAATGACTTTCACTCCCCCTGTCATCATCCATCTTCCTACTAGGCTTATTTCCTCAAATCCTGGTGATGAACCTCTGTAGTCACTTATCTGAGCAGTCAAAAATTTATTACCTCTACCAGAAAATGAAAATCTCCTCCAAGCCAAATGAAATGGATGCAAAGGACAAAATTCAACTGTGGAGTAGTTTAGTGCACTTTCCACTGTCTTTAGTGGGAGCTGCTGACACTTATTCCAAGTTTGAATTTGAACCAAAAGGTACGTGTGTTAACACTGAACTAAAATAACTACTAATTTCTACAAATGTTTCTGTTCGGATTTTAGAGGTCCTCCTAAGATAACTAAATTCATGGCTCCTATAATAATTCTGCTTTATCTGTACTACACCAATAGAGTTGGTTTCTTTCTATACATCTTCACCAACTGGCACAGGGGAGTACTCACTAATTATGCCAGACTGGCTCTGGCCTTCAGCTGTCATTGGCAAGTTCATAGGTAAAGCTTGCAAAGGAAATCAGTCATAGCAGAGTTTGAGGAGGTAGCAAGGGCACTGGACTGGGTCTTAAAAATCTTGGGTTCTATTCCCAGTTTTGCTACTGACCTACCGAGTCACCTTGGGCAAAGTGTCCCCTCCAACCCCCCCCCCTTTTTTTTAATTTTATCAATTCTGATTGTAAGGTCCTCAGGGCAGAGACTGCCTCTTAGTATATATTATCTGTACAGATCCTAGCACAATGGGGAATGACCTGACCTTGACTGCAGCCCTGAGGCACTGCTGTAACACAAACAATATAAAGTAATAGGATAGGATCACATCAGTTTCTCCACATACTGCCATAGGTTTGTTCAGCAATCGTTGGACTTTCTGGCCAGAAAGTGTAAAGTTCTCTTTCTGGAAACAAATTATAAACAGGATAAGACTGTTTCAGAGTAGTCTCAGTCTATCCAGTCCCATTCAGACCTTTGATGAATGCAAATACTCCCAAATCAGCAAGAATCCAACATGTATGGCAGTCATTATTTGCCACACATTCCTATGATTCTGTGGAACAAATCTCTAACGCAGGAGGCTATGATTTTCTTACATTTTATTAAAGGTCCCATCATGCTGACAGTTCCTCCTTTGTGTATGCTTAGTCTTTCACAGATAACCATGACTAAAATGGGACAAACTGAATTTTTAAATCAACAGTGAGATATGTTAAGTTCTTCCTTAATACAGCGAACACAGACACTATACATGGCTCTGTCTAGTTATTTTTTGTTTCAATGTCACAGAAATGAATGCTGAAGGTGCAAGTAGTCAAGTAGCTCAAAACTAGCATCCTCAACAAGTCTTCCCCAGATCATTTAATTTTCTCACCTGGCTGCTTTTCCTAACATCTCCCTGGTACTTCCTTCCATATTCGGTGTTAGTTTTGGACCATATTATATGTGTAGGCATACTAAAGCACAGCAACTTCAGCCGTGAGGAGCCCCACCATGCAGGACACAGAAGACAGGATCCAAAGGGGTAGCCGTGTTAGTCTAGTTCATCAAAACAAATGAGGAGTCCTGTGGCACTTTTAAAGACTAACAGATTTATTTATTTGCATGAGCTTTCATGAAGAAAATCCCACTTCGTTACATGCTTTGAAGAGATTCCACTGCCCCCTGTCTTGACACAGAATTAATCAGTGCCTTCCCCCCTCTCTCTCCCTGTACATGGCACAACCACAGACTGGCCCTTTATGTCTTGGGGAGCTAAAGCATTGTATCCAGTGGGGAGGAACAGATTGCAACCACCACAGTGGGAGTGGCTGGGACACAAATGCGGGGCACTTTGAATTTCCCTGAACTTAAGAATCATCTATATCAGAGGGACCTATTTTGGCTGATAGCCATCCTCGAGAGACAGGAGTCTAGAGAGGCACAAAACGTGATGACATTTTCTGCTGGTTTCATCTTAACCTTTAGATTTGTGCTGTCAAAGAAATGCCAAGGTTCCCTAGAACCAGGAGTGGTTGCCTCTTCAGTTTTACATGTCTAAATAATTTATTAGACCACCAGCTGGATGGTACAGCTCTGTAGACGGCAACTGAAGATAATTCAAATATTTTTCCTTCATATATGTTATGCCAAGAAAGGGCAGAGGAGGAATGACTGCCTTCAAAAAAGCTGGTGGGAGTGTTAATAGTAAAACTGTTGGGAAGGAAACGCACTATTGGTGGACTGTAGTGAGAGGGCATGGCCTCCCTCCAAGACTACTGAGAAGGGAGAGGCCACCTCCTCTGCATGTATCCAAAGGCATGATATCTAAGGAAACAAACTAGCTCCTTTTACCAAATCCACTGATGTATACTGAGAACACACATTACCTTCAACCAAGCCCCAGGAGAGAGACTATTCAGCGTACCTCTGAGACATTACTAAAAAAAGTATCGGCTTGTACAGTTAGGCATCAAGGAGATTTGAGTTAAAACTACCACTGTAATTCAGCTGAGACAAATGTATGTATCTGGAGTGACATCATGAATATTAATTGCAGTGCAGGCTCTACTTCATCAGTAATGAAGTGAGCAATATTCCTCAGGAGAGGGGAAAACAGCTGATCCAATTCTAATCAAAGTGCTGCTCTGAAATATAACGCCAACAGAATACAATCTTTTAAAAATTATGCTTCTCTGTAGTCATGCCTATTTCTGCCTAAAAAAATGAATAGGTGACTCTAGACAGAAAGTCAAAAACCTTAATCTGCCAATCCCCATCTTAACCTTCAGAACACATGACTGGTGATGCTGTTGGTGAGGACATAATTGAACAGGAATAATTAATGTTTTTCAATCAACATGACAGAAAATGAAGATATGAATATCAAATGAAACTATGCTTAAGAATGAATCTTTTTCAAATACATTAGTCCAGCAGTTTCTCCAAACAAATAAAGCTGAAAAACCAGTTCAAAAGACATAGGGATGGCTGTTGTGTTTAATTAGCTAAATTTTATCTACTGAAATAAAACAGTTTACTTAGTTCCCCCTTTCTTTAAGCAGAACCTAACCTCATTGTGTGAAAAGAACATAAAAGGCAGTAAGAGAAAAAATGAACACTTCCAGAAGAAATTAATGTTTATTGCTTTCAGACTTTGATACTAGGCTCTCCTCTACTTAAATGCAGTTTAAATGTATTACTTGCCATGGCCTTTACATTAAACCCAATAAGTCTGGTAATTTCTGATAAAATTCCTTATCTCATTCTTTCTGAACTTGTACAAAGATCCAAGGTTAATTTGCAGATATTATCTTATGAAATAAGTGTCTTAGTCCAAGGTATTTAGATCACTTAAATTTGCAAAGGGATTTTTTATATAAACTGCACCTCTGTCCGGTCTCTCAATGAATCTCATCAGGTGTCAGGCCTCATGCCTTTACTAATCTTGGAGCAGAATTTCTCATTTTTGAGTTACGCCCCAGTGGTTTTCAAATTGTGGGGGTAGAGAAGAACGCTCAGATGTGAGGGGGAGGAGGAAGAAGTGCAGGGCTGGATTAACCAGCGTGGGAGCCCCAGGCTGCCCCACCATCATGAGGGACCCATCACTTTCTGAAAGCAGCCCCCACCTTCCCACTGCCTGGGATGCACAGGCTCACGCCATCCCCCCTGTTGCTGCAGGGTCCCTGGGGCCAGACAGCACTCCTGCCCAAGCCTCGCTGTGGCCACTCTACCAAGTGGGGTGAAAGGGTGGTGGTTGGCATCTGGTGGGCCTTTGAAGGCTGAGGCAGGAGCAGCGGAGGTGCCAGTCCTGTCCCCCGATGGAGCAAGCAAGGCGCTGATCTGCCCCCGCCCCACTCCTGGACTCAAACCAGCTGCTCCGGGGTGGGACAGCACACAGAGCCCGGTCTTAGATCCTGGACCCCCCCATCCCCAATGCAGCACTACAGCACCAGCAGGGTAGGGGCGCTCTAAGTGTTCCTGCCCTGCCGGCCCTGAGCCAGGTGGGCAGAGGGTTATCAGGGGGTTAGGGGGCTTGGGGCTTCCTTTTTGTCCAAGGCCAATGCCCCTAAAGTCCCTTTGACAATCCAGCCCTGAAGCAGTGACACCAACCTGCTAGGGCCAGCCTCACACCGCAGGACTCAGGGAGCAAGTGCCACATTCACCCTCGGACTCACCTCATGGGCATAGCTGTTCCAGTTCATGCTCCCCGCAGCCTCTGCACCTAATCCTAGCTCTATCCCCAGAGACTATCACATGCACCTTCCCCCACCTTGGCAACCTGTTGGGGGTGGAGGGTGTCAGGTATTGAGTATTTTTGTATGGGTTGAGGGGGTGCAACCAAAAATTGTAACTCAAAGGGAGATTCAGCTCTAAAAGTTTGAAAACTGCTGAATTAAGCTCTTGCTTACATGCTCTGTGTACCAACTGCACTTACCCAGCATACCCCACTGGGTTCTGTCACCTTCCTTTTGGGAGTCTGACTAGTGATATACAGCAAGCAGGCAGCCTCCTTAAAACCAAAGCGGTGTCTATTATAACAGTAGGAACAAAGCATTTTCCAATAATCCATATGCACAGCTACTTTCCCAAAAGGCTTACCAACCTTTGATAACCTAGACATTCATAACTCCTTCAGAACCCCCAGCAGCGTGTTGTGTCTCATAACGGTTCCACCAAACTACTACCCACTTGCACCTCCAGAAACAGTGCTCCTTTTCAGCCTGCCAGTTTTTTTGTTCTTCTGCGTTCCTGGGCCTTTTATAGTCCTAACAGTATCACTCAATAACCTCCCCATGTTTGCTGAGAAGTGGCTTATCTTGAACCATTCTTTCCTTTCCTGCTTGTTTTTGCCTCCAACAGCCACTTCTTAAACTAAACCAATATATTCACTGAGTAAACATGTGAACAAGCAGGTTAAGATAAAGAATTCATAAATTAGTACAGAGTAGATCCAAATGTGTCACAAAGTTGACTTTAATCTCATGACTTGGCTCAAGAGATTCATCCAAAGGATATAGTCATTTCCAGCCTTTGTATACTGTTTCCCCCTCCCTATCTGCACTGCAGACTCATATCATTTGGTCTGCAAGTTTTGTCAACCATTGGAAAACATGAGTTCAGTTCCCATCTTCTGACGATGTGGGGTTTTCTCCCATGAAAGTCCATGCAATAAATAAATTTGTTAGTCTTTGACGTCCCACCAGACTCCCTGTTTTAATGAGTTCAGTTGTTTCTCTCTTTATATATAAATTTTCATTAACCCTAAGGAACACTACAAAATGGTTGTGCTAGCATTCCTTGCCTGCAAAATACTAAGGGGAATTCATGTTCAGGAGCTGGCCCAAAATTATAAGCCAAAAAAAACAAAAAAAGAAAGATTAATAGATGAAGATTCTCTCAGAACTATTAACAAATAGAGGGCTCTGGTGCAGAGAAGTGAAAAGTAATTTTATGCTTTTTTCTATAGAAAATGAGTTATGTTTAATCAGAGATTTATTTCAATGTATTCATTTATTTTAAAAGCTTGAGCAAAACAGGGTCACGTTTACTCTTGATTTAAAAAATTATGCTTGGTCAACTGTTTGCCGTACCACAAACACAATTCTTAATGCCACAATAAATAATGTAATCGGAGACCTTGCAGTTTGAATTAATGCAGACTACTATGAAATAAATGCAAAGCACTTGTGGAACTATGTTCCTGGGAGTTAAACACATATAATGTTGAAGTGAATACTGTAAGGGTTTTTTTAATTGATAACCAAGAAATTATCAACCTTATGCACGTACAACTGGAGAGCTCATTGCTAATGCCGCAGCTCTGAATTTTCAAGATACCAGTAGTCACCAGTCAGCCAGCCTAATCTATTTAGATTCATAAACAAGAAAAGAACCCTCTGCCCTCCTTTCAGGACCGGTGTGTCTTTGATAGAAATGCTAAAAATACCATAAAAAACAGTGTTAACTGCATAGCAAAACTTTAAAGGGTGAAAGCTTGACTCCATTGTATACAATGGGAGACAGCTGTGCCACTGAGTTAGATAGAACCAGGATTTCAGTGTAAGGGATCATCTGGGTTTGCACCATGTACCATAGATAGAAAATAATCCCATTTTTCATCTACTTCAACACTCAAATAGTGGTTTAAAGAGTGTAGCAGAAGTGTTTCCCCCGCTTCATGAATTCTTTACCAGTCTGCTTTGAAAATAAAGCTTTTTATGACAAAATGGAAATTTTACAGCACATACAAAGTTACCATTAACCAGCCGAAAAAAATCTATGACTCTCTGAGCTAGACAGAACCTTTCGGCTCAGCCCTGATCAAGGGAAAGTACATAGCCACACAGACCCAGAAGGAGATATGGGAAAGAAATTGTACTTAGAGACCATACTTTCCTCCTAGTCCTGAGGATGGTGTAAATTACTTCTTACTATTGGAGAACAGCTTACTCTCCCTCATTCATCTAGTCAGCTTTTCTGCCTGGTATATAGGGAGATAGTCACTCTGTGCGCCTTCCTCACCCATCTGCTTCTTGAGAACAACTATTATTCTCATTTCTGGATGCATACAGAGGTGCTGTTTTCCTCCTTGTTCATTTAGGTCCTGGTCCACTTGAACACAACAGCAGAATTCCCACCGACTTCAGAGAAGCAGAATCAAGCCCATCACTGAGGTCTGATATTTTTTCCATCTTAGTGATGTGAGAGGTGACCACCCTGATGTTACGTTTAGTTTGTTGTTAGTCAAGCATGGAAAGCTTCTTTGATTCATCTTTCACATTTCTGATTCATTCTGATTGGGGGTCTCGCAACCATTGTGTCAATATGATGACCATTCAAGAGTGCATGTGACAATTGTGCTTTCACACCACTGGGTGGGAAAATGCACTTTACAGTTTACAGAAAAGAATGAAACAAATCAATACTCACAGTCCAATTCCCACACTTCAGTAAAAGCTTGATAAAAGAGTGTATTGGAAATAAGGAGTGCCAAAAAGATTCATTAAAGCTGGACAACATGGGAGGAATTTTGTCCAAACACAATGTTTCAACAAGTGGAATAGTATCTCAGTAATATAGGGATGAGTCCATTTTTAAGGACACCTTCCCTCATATTTGTTCCTTTACAAAAGTTTTTGCATATCCATTTGTCTACTGCCTAAAGATACACATTGAACTGGCTGCTTGCTTGAAAAAAGAACTCTGAAAAATCTTTTTTACTTGTTCAACTCTTTAAATACAGGCAATAGCTAGCTAGTTAGTTTTAAAAAATTGCAGATTGGCTTCATACATACAGGCAGAATGAAAGAAAAGCACAAAACAATACATTTTTAAATTGTGTATAATCTTCTCAAAGGGGTGATGTTTTTCAGTCCATTTTATTTTTAGCATTGTACCTAACACTTCAGTTTTTTAAAATATAGGATCTGATCTACAGATAAATAAAAATACCAAAATGTAACCTTTAATTGAAATCAGATTTTGGCTTAAAAATATGTGGCATATTGTTCTTGCCCACACTTCTTTCTGTCTTGCCTTACATTAGGCTTCTGTCCGTAACTGAATCCACTGTCATAGATGCTTCTGTCTGTATAGAACTCTTCATCTACAAAGGCTGAAATTTCTCCCATAGGAGTCAGCCACAAAACTTCCGTGGATTTCAACAGGTGCAAGATACAGTCCAGGAAGTTCTGTCCCATACCCACCCCTCACCAACCTCCCTCCTGTCTCAGAAACAGAAAACAGGATGTGTATTACTATGGCATGACTAGTCTCCTCTTGCTGCTTATACAGAGAGACCTAATAAAGAGAGTCAGGGCACGTCAATCTGAAGCAGAATTAGCAAGGAGTCATAAAAGGGTATACTAGGCCTTTAAGTCTAGAGGGGGCCAGAAGACACTGTTCAAGAAACATTGGGACAGACAAAAGCTTAGAAAATGGCCAAAGTCAGAAGAGAGGAAGAGGTTCCAGGGAATTGGGGGTTAGAAAGAAAAAACTAAAGACACTGTCTCTCTATGGGCTTAAGACCCAGAGCTGTATAGACTAGAGTAGGGCTGAACTTCTCTCTCTTCCAGCCAGTAGATACGATATCTTTTCCCTCAGAACAAGACAAGGCTGACAGGAGGAAGAAGCCAGAGTCAGAGCTCCTGCTAATGCATTTACACTCCTCACGTGTACACAGCTTAAGATAGACCTCTGATAGGAAACAGTCCTGTTCTTTGTGCATCTGAGACACAACTTCAGGCAGGAAGATTGGGTGTGGTCACAGCTAGACCTCATCCTTATAAAAAATAGGGTATGTTATGGAGGTACATGCTCATATCTCAGAGATACTGTGCACCAAAGTGATAGCTATGAGGAAGGCCACTTTCCAAGAGAGGAGTGATAAGAAGCAAGTCGCTAAAAGCTTGAAGGTGGGACCCATACGCTGTGACAGAACTAAGCTCAGGTCCCAGAGAGGCGCCGGTTCATGAAACTGAGGGAAAAGTCTCTCTAAGCCTTTAAGGAATCTAACTGTCATGTAATGTGAGGAAACCAAACTCCCTTGGAACTTTTATTGTAGGCCCTGTCACGCAAGATCCAGCAGATGATCCACTACTGATGGAATTGAGGCTCAGAAAGGTGGCAACCCTTGGCTTGATGACCAGAAGGAAACCTCTTCCATTTAGCTAAATAAGACACTCTGGTAGAGGGTTTCCTACTACCCATCAGCCCCTTTTGGACCTGAGATGAACGCTCATGTTCATCCATATTCTGTCAGCCACTTTGTCCTCAAGCATAGGGATCTGCCATGTCCCTTTTGATTTTTAACAGGATCTTGTGTATCAGCAGTGTTGATGGAAAGGCATACGTGAAAGTCCCGGCCCACAAGAGGAGAAGCATCAAATAGTGACTCCTCATGGAGCCTATAAACTGAGCAAAACTGGTTACATTTCTTGTTCAGACTGCACTTGAAGAGGTCAGCATGAGGAACTCCCCACCACTGGAAAAGCATGGCCATTACCTGATATTTAAGTGACTATTCATGGTGAGATAAGGAGGACTTGCCGAGCCTGTCTACCTGCTGTTCCTGTCCCATAGCAGTTGGGATATGATGATATGGAAATTACTCTGAATGATATGGCAAAGTTCCACAGGCACATGGCCTCTTGACAAAGGTTCAAGGAGCCTTGCCTGTTGATGTAAAACATTGCAGCAGTGTTGTCCGTCAGAAACCATACCACTTTGCCTTCTACATAGGGAAGGAATACCTACCACATCAGTCTTCTAGCTTTGAGTTCTTTGATGTTTATATGAAGGCTGAGTACCTGACACTATGTGGAAACCCTTGGATTCCAATACGGCCTTTGAACAGACCCTTGTCCCTGGGGCCCATCTGATGTTGGAGGTACTGCCCCAACTTTTATGCACCTTGTGATGGTGATGGTGGGTTGGTCTAGGAATAAGCTCCCCTTCTGATGTTAAGGAGTAGGACTCTTCCTGTGAAAGCAAGATGCGGCTATCAGTGCCTCAGCCTGACTACTATGCAGTACCAGGTAATGGTGCTGGGGAAAGGAGACAAGTGCTCTGAGCTTCAGGATTGGTCATGCTCTGACAAGTGCTGTCTTGGAGAGGGGCGCAGAGCTGGGGATCAGTGCCAGGACTTCAGACTCTGATGTCAATATGCCGGTGACCAGTACATGGAAGCTGAGGATCAGTGCCACTCCAGTGAGTGCAAATGTAAGGATACAGGAGATCATGACAAGGATCTCACTCACTTTCACAAAGGGAGGGACCAACTCCACATCAGAACTTAAGTAGCAGGGATTCTGAGCACTGTCATGGATCAGGTGAACAGGGTGACCCCTGTGGAGAATCAATTGGGCCTCTCTCTTCAATACTGGTGCTGTCACTGTCTGGTGCCAAGGGATGCCTAGGAACTGGAGGCACCAGTAGATCCATTAGGTCCCTCGCTGCTTGAAACACCTATGGCACTGATGGACTAGTCAGCTGGACATGACCTCTTACACTTACTGAAGCTGGGGCAACTCCCTCATTAGGGTCAGTGCTATGGGCAGAGAGCCCAGGTCCTGATATCCCTACCTGGGTGGCTGGCCCAGTAAGAGTCTTTTGCCTTGACCCCCTTTCTTGGACTTCTTAGATGCTGGGGAACAGCCTCTCCCCTGCGATGCTTCTTCTACCTTGAAGATGGTGTTGAGAAGCAATGCCATGGAGCTCTTGGTGCAGGGCATGCCACCTGTGCTGAGCCAGATGTGCTCAGCACTGAATTGGCACAGGAGAGCTTCAAGGCCAGCCTTACTGCTGTCTGTGTTAGTAAGACTTTCAGCCAAGTTTCCCTGTCCTTTTTCGTACTCAGCTTAAAGGCCTTGCAAATTTTACACCTATCATGGGGATCACTCAGCAGGAAGGGCTTGTTACGGGTAGCACAGGAGTATGTGCAGTAGCAAGTGAAAGGTGAGCTCCAGCAACCACCACAGGCAGAAAGGAGGAACCAAAAGGGAGCACAGGCATGGTGACACCTCATATACTGTGTTCTGAGTGTGCTGCACCAGAGGATGCCAGAGCTGGCCCTACAGAGACTCCTAAGGGGAAATAAATCCAGTAACCATGCACATGGATGCACACTCACTTAGAATGGAATCGACATGAGCAAGTATTCAGAGAATGCCGTTTATAAATGTAAAGTCCTATTTAGTTTAGAAACAGCTGACAGGGTATTTTATGCTGCATGCTTTGTTTCACTGAGTAAAAAAGGTATTGGCATTGAGAGGTATTGTTCTTTAGCTGCGCATTAAACCAAAGCATATAGGATTGTATCCAGAATCTACTTAAAGGGGAGAAAAAAATCTATTCTGTTTTTTTCAGACAAAAAATTAACTGTACTGCTATAAAATACAGTAAGTGGAGGATTTTCTTAGGCTGGTAACTGAAGGAATAAAAAAGGAAGCTGACTTGAACTAAATTCCTTTGACCAGCTATAGGCATCTCTTGAATGAATAGCTAAACATTATATATTGTGAACGAGACAGATATATACATTTGAATCATTCTACTCAGTGGATCTAACCTGCAACTCCAATTTAACAGACCTGCAGGTCACACAGACACACCGTGCTCTTTAGATAACCTTTATCATAAACATAGATCAACATGTGTCAAACTCATTTCATAACATTTACAATAAAAAGGGCAATAGTATAACCCTTGCTGTAATGTCTTGATGTCTGTCTTAAAAAAAAAATGCTGCAATACCTCTATGCTCAAATGTGCAACTGAGGCTGTTTTAATTCCCCAAGCCTTCAAACGGGCTGAGCACCTGGTGCCACCACTGGTTTCACTTGGATTTCCTTATATTCAGAAGCTCTGAAAGTTACAGACTCTGAAGTTGAAACATTGCTTCTAGTATTCTATTGTATGTAATGACTCCTAACCACATCAAAGACTCCAGATCATCAGGTTTACTCAACTGATATAGTGGCTCATATGGAAAGAGGCATCTATGCTGCAACCAAGGCTGTAACTAGGGTGGGGTGAACAAAGCTTTGCCCCGGGCGCCCCGGAGCGACTCAGTTTTGCCTCCCTACCAAAGGACGAGTTCCACACCACTTGCTCCAGGTGCTGCTCATTGTAAGGGGTGCGTTCCATTTCAGACGCCAAAATCCCTAGTTATGGCGCTGGCTGCAGCATAGATGCCTCTCTCCATATGAGCCATTGTATCAGTTGAGCTAACCTCAGGATCTGGAGTCTTTGATGTGGTTAGGAGTCATTACATACAATAGAATACTAGAAGGTCCAAATTATAACTTTGCTCCCCCCTGAAGAGCTAAGGGAATGAGGAACTTAAGATCTCACATGACAGTGTTCGAAGGCACTCTGCCTATACTGGGCAGGTTCAGGCAGAAAACTTCACTTCAAAAGGCACTGCCAGGAGCTCATCACCTCTAGCTCTCTCACCTGCACATATAGAGCACAAGAGGGATGGGTCTTGGCCTCATCAGCCTGACTGCTCCTCTTGAATCAGAGACCATCACCAGCAACATCTGCCTGCCAAATAGCCTAGTACTAGGAATAAGGCAGAACATATATCCTGCCTGCCTTCTGTGGGGTTGTCATAAGGGTCCCCACACTGAAAGCACATGCCACAACTAGAAAAGGCACAGCCTTGATTTAACCTGAAACCACTCTCTAGGGATAAAGAGAATCAAACCAAAATGCAGATAAGCTTATGCAGTAGATTCAAGGGTGTCAGTAAACCTCTCCAATTTTCCACTGTTAGGTGTCTCACCCCGGTATTTTGATGTGACCTGCCTGACTCCAAGGTGCACGTCCACAACCTGATATTTGTGTGCGCAAGCATAATAAGCACATTAATTATTTATAGACCTTCTCAACAGCTGCCTTCCAGAGCAAGTGTTAGTCTGTCCTTTTATATGAGTAAAGATTATTAAAATGTTCCTACGCTGGAAATGTCTGTATAAAAATGTTCTACCACTGCCTGTACTTTACAGTGCCTTCCCTGTCCCTGAAATGTTCAAAAAGGATCTGTGCTTTATACGTAGGTATCAAATTCAGTATGGCACTGTGGGTGCTCTAATTTATAAGTTCACTTAAATAAATGATGGTTCTGGCCCCCATCTAAAGTGGTACAAAATCTCTATGCTGGCTCCTGGGTACTTGGAATGGCAAGTACAAAACAGAGGCACTGTTACTAATCATGGCAAACTACCAGCTCTTCTTTGGCAGATCTTGTGTTTTTTCAAGAAGCTTGTGGGTCACAGTTCCCCCTGTTGCCCCATCTCCAAAGGGGGAAGGGTCTCTCTCATAATGTACCATGGGGAAGGGAGGGGGAAAGGACCCAGGCCTGCCCACTAGTCCACATCCCAGCCCAGGGGCAGTAAGTAGCAGCCCTGTCCCTATTGACTGTATCCAACACTGCAGCTCTCTCTGCCATGGCCTATTTCTCCCTCTACCCGGGCAAGACTTCTTCCCTCAGTCCTCCAAGTTTCTCCCTCCAGGAGCTTGTACCTTCAACTCCCTTCAACTCCTCTCTTCTACAAATGGCACTTCACTCCTTAACTCCACCAGCGCTTCTCCTCCTCTTCCTCCAGTGTGTGCCCTGTTCCTCTGGAGCAGGCGTTTATCATCAGGCAACTGGCTAGACACCTGTTTTTTTTATCAGGCTCCTGGCCTCAGCCGCTCCTAACTACCCTCTACTAACTCCAGCTAGTTTGCAGGGAATAGCACTGGAAGCATTCTGGGGCTTATAGATCTCTCTTCTATGACCCTCCTACTGCCCTCTGACCATGATATACCTAATAGTTTTACTGAGTTTGGGCTTGATGAGATCAATACAAAAATTTTTTAAAATCCCCACTAACCCAGAGCTACGCTGAACCTAACAGGACAGCTTGGTCAAAGGCACATCAGTCTACCATGACTGCAAAGAAGCAATCCCAGAAGCTGTAAAACAGTTCACTTGTCATGCTTGGCAGCTTCTTACTCCTGGAACATTCTGAGCTCTTGTTGCCACATTACATTATGACCAGGGTAATTTATTGCAGAGTATCCCACGTGGCCACAAGTGGAATAAGAGACTTGTTACCTTTTCTGATTCTTCTCAGTCTGGGCATCAAAAGCGTATCAGAGTGTGGGGCAGGCAGAATTAGTTTTGTATCCATACATTTGTTCAAGTTCATGGTTCAGTGCTTTAACGTGCATTATTAGCTGTGATTCTAGCAGGTATAGTAACTATTGGACAGAGCTGTAGCCTACTATCTACAGTCCTACCTCCAGTTTGTGGTTACCTAACTTTATTTCCTAAATCGTTCAGAAACATTTTCAGGGTGTGTAAACTGGGCAAAAGGCATCAAGAAGCTATAGCTGAGTAAGTTATTTGCTCTTTGCTGTATTCATTTTCAGGGAACTTGGGATCTCTTTCTTCAAATTATCTGAAGAGACCAACTATGCACATGTCTGGTTGGTGAATGAGAATGAAGGATTCATCTGTTTACCAACAGACTCCCTTTCAGGGTCTTCACTTCCAGTCATTGATAAAATAGTGAGTGTTGGGATGAGGAGGAACACAGAGTGAGGACACGCACAACAGAAACTGTGCTGCTGAGAGGGCACAGGTAGTCAGGTGGAACGAATTTCAACATGCAGACACAAAGTATTTGGCAAAAACGGCCTTTGCTGCTGAAGATGGTGAATTAGGAAGATCTGCTGGTCTAGAAGAATTAGCTCCTGGTTTCTTTCATAGTGGAAAATTCTCCCCTCTCATGAAAATAAATGCCTACAAGGTCTTCACCATTCTGCACCTGAATAACCCATGTAGCGGAGCATGAGGCTTTCAGGGTATGTCTATTCTTTCAGCTGGGGACTGTAATTCCCAGCAAGAGAGAACAAACACGAACTCTAGCTGAGCTAGCATGCTAAAAATAAAGTATGGCTGTGGCAGCACAAGCTACGGGAAGGGGTAGCTGCTTCAAAGATGCTAGGCATGCACTTAGCCCCTCCTGCTGCTTGTGCTGCCATGGCTGCACTCTATTTTTATCATGCTAGCTTTGTTAATGCTGCCAAAGATACGTCTTCTCAAGCTGGGAATCGTACCCCAGTTCAAAGCGCAGGCATACCCTCAGTGATTAAAAACACATCTTCACTGAGGCAAAGCTCTCACTGACAATGGCTGCTGTATTAATACTCATACAGTGCAAACAAGATCAATAAAGCAAAGAGAGCCCTTTTTCAAGTTTCAAAGATATGGAGCTCCTTTTACCAAAGAAAACAGTTCTTAGTCCTGGGTATTATCTGTATAACTTTTATTTCTTATTTTTTCTCCCCTTTATCCCTTATCATTAGTGGTATGGCATTTCTATATCTTGTTTAGTAAATTCAGTCCTGCCTACTTGTTTAATATGAAGGTAGCTCTGGAGATCTGATTCACCCCATTCCCTATTTTAAGGTTACAAAAAACTAGATTGTTTTAATTTTTACAACAAAAAGAAAATGAAATAGGAAATAAAATAAGAGAAAGGTAAAAAATGTAGATAATACTGCTCTTGTTTATTGGATCACTTAGAATCTAGGCATAGCACTCTTTCGGAAGATTTAAAAATCCACTTTATAATAAGCCAGGAAGGCAATACATTTAAAACTCCCCTTCAATACACAAAACAGAATAAATTAATTTTTCTGAGAAATTAAACAAACTGAGACTTAGTCCACTACCCATAATGCATTGGGGATGGGAGAATCTAAAATGAATTCTTCACAACTTTAATAGGGGCTTGGGCTATGAAAAGATTCATGTTAAATCAGAATCTCTAGTAACATTGTTAACTAAAGGTAACAAAACAAGGAATAAGTAAAATAATTTGCACTTACAGAATCTTTTACCTGAATAGCTTATACTTCACTCTTATTTTTAGTTATATATTCTTCTGTTACCCCAAAAACATTTTTTGTTTAAATGAATTATTATAGATTAATCAGAGACAACAAGAAAGAATAAAAGTAAAACCTCCATGAGTGGACAGCTTATACCTTTTGGGCAGCCTACACTGCACTGAACCCAGGTGGCTGTCCATATCTCTGGCTACATCCACACACACACGGTTAAATCAATTTAACTTAAATCGATTTAATAAAATAAAAATAAAAATCATTAAATCAATTTAAGTTAAATCAATTTAACAGGTCCACACCAAAAAAACCCAAATCAAAATAGCAAGTCCAGACACAGGACTTGCTATTTCAATTCAGGAGAGGGGCACCATGGGAGGTGTGGCAAGATGGCCCCCTAGAAGGGCCATGCTCCCACCCAATATACAGAAAAGGGCAGCACCCTGGGAAGGAGAAGGGTAAATCACGTTAAATCAAAATAATGGTTATTTCAAAATAACATTTCTGAACGACATTATTTTGAAATAACTGTTTCGATTTAAAATATGTTTTGCTTTAAAGTATGTTTAACCTATTTTGATTCAATGTGTCTTGAATCGGGATGACAGCACTTGTCATTTTGATTCAAAAGAATGTTATGTGGACCTAATATTTTTTAAATCAAAATAACCACCATTATTTTGATTTAAAAAGGTACAGGTGGACATACCCTCTGTGTCTAGGCAATAGTCCTTAGAGGTCAAAAACTGCAGTATACGGGAAATAAAGGTATGTAGCTATATAGCTAAAAGCACCACAATTATTATCCCATCCAAAAAATGCATTTTTCATGGACCAAAACAATTTATGAATTCAAGACAAATGCAGCAAATGATATCTATCAGCTGAATAAACACTGAATCCCTGTGCCTCTTTCTCCCCCCACCCCAAAGAAAAGGGGAAAAGGGAAAAAGGTAAAAACAAAAAGGAAAAAAGAAAAGAGGAAAGGAAAAAGTAAAGAGGAAAAAGCAGCAACAAACCACAAATTATTTATTCACTTTCCTGGCAGATACAATAGAGGATCTTAAAATGACATCACTTTGATTGCTGCTCTTCCCTTCAGTCCTCACTTGAATTCCAACAGGATTTCCGTGGCTGCTTTCTCAAGAACTGGTAGGGCTGCTACCAATTTAGAATCTCAACTTTCAAATGGTATAGGCCTTAACCACCTGCGGTGGAAGTTTATGAGATTCTATGTTGCTAAAATCAACTCAAAATCAAGTTAATGTGTGTCTGAGAGACAAAACAAGAATAATAATTCAGGGCTGCATTCGGGTGTAAGTACTATCAGTCCCTACCTAGGACACCAAATCCTGCATCTGGATTTCAGCTTGCATTTATGTTTTAAATTTAATTTTTCCATTTTAAAAAAGGAAGTATTTTTTATCCCTTTGCTTGTGATTACAAAGGTCTAAAACCTGACCCGAGCATAACTGATGTCGTAGAATTTGCCTGAGCCTACCGATAGCCAGGGAGGGGGGAAGCCTCATAAACAAACAAAAACTCTGAGACGTGCAAACTTCCTAAGGCATCTCCATGAGGTGCTGACTCCAACACCCATTGTACTGTGCGGGGAATACCAACATCATCCCAGCAAAGAACTCTGAATAGCAGGAGAGGCAGACTGGAGTGGGCCTGGCCCCTGCTGCCACACACTTGCCTCTCTGAGCGACAAAGTGGATCCTTCTTTCTAATCTTCATTTTAGAAGGATGCCTCCCTTCCATTGCCACGGCCCTCTGCACCAACTGAGGGGCCAGGTCACTCTTTGGGTTGGGGTACGATGGTGGATCTATAAGGGCTTGTCACATGTGTGTCTAGAGCCCTGAGTTGCCTTAATTCTGCTGTGAGAACAATAAAGTAGGGGAATGGGACAGGAATATCAAGATAGTAAATTATGCTGTGATTTTAAGGTTTGAGTCCTCAAACTGCTAGGCTGAACTGCAGTGATGCAAATCCTTTCCAGGCAAATTCAAAGCCAAAGCATTGTATAAAATGCCAAAACATTCTTTCTAAAATTACTCATGTTTAAATAAAAGGAAATATTTAATCTGGGCATGACTGGAGCCACTAGAAGTATTACACTGATTCCTTCTTAAAAACAAATCTAATACTAGAGTTAATACATTTTAAAATGGTCATTATGAAAACCAGCGTAGAATCTTTAACAATTAAACAAATACTGAGGAATATTTCTGTGTTGTATGCTTCCTGCATTCACCAGCCCCTGTAAAGACTCCTGAATCTGACTTTAAAATGCTAGTGCTAGAAGAACAAAATAGTTTAAATCTGCCCAAAGTAACATGGTTAAAATGATAATGACTCATTTTTCACACCGCAAGAATTGATTTTCATAAATGTTCTTTCCTGTTGCTTGTAAAATTCCACACACATCATTGTAAGATTCCTTGCATTGCCATCAGGTGTAATTACAGCTAGATCTACATCTGCTAACTCCCCTTGCTAAGTCACTATTGTAGCTTGCAGCCAATAGGTTTTTCTTCCCATTATCAGCCACAATGAGCATACTTTAGAAAAGTGTTCTGCCATCAAGACAGCTCCTACAATAAGGACAATAGCAGGTTGTATTTCTAGCCTATCATCTTTAGAGTCCCACACAGTTTAAAGCACCCCACTATCAGTAAGGGCCCGAACCTGCAGCATCAAACTGTGTTGAAAGCTATGTTCCCACTAAGGTACGTGGCTGCGCAGCTGCGCACAGAAAAACCTCACGCCGCGCAGGATTTTTCCATTCTCACGCATGGAATGGGCCAGGCCAGCAGCACCATGGAGGTTCAGCCATGGGGGGCAGGCCCAGGGTAGGGATGGCCTGGACTGGGCCAACAGTTAGCCCAGAATCGGCGGAGCAGGGAGCGGGGGAAGAAGCAGGGTTGCACTGGGCTGGTCTGGGCTAGCAGTGCAGCTGCAGATCAGCCCACTGGAGGAGGCAGCAGATCCTGGGTGGAGCCAGGATAGGCCCGCAGCAGAGCTGAGGATTGGCCACGTGGGTAGGGGCATTGCTACCTTGGGGCCAGCAGGACACGGGCCCTGCATTTCCAGCCTCCGCTAGCCAGAAGTGGCCCAACCTGGCTCAGGGCCACTTCTGGAAAGTGTGGATGGCTCCTGCTGCGCATGGGGCCCAATCCCACTTCGAGCCTCCTGAAGGGGACTCAAAGCCGAGGACCGTCTGTGCTGCTTGTGGGAAGCAGCAGGGACAGCCCCCAAATGGCGGAGACTGTCCCTGCCACTTGTAAAAAGTGGCATAGACTGTCCCCGGCTTCAAGCCCATGCAGAAGGCTCGAGGCGGGAAGCAGTCGCTGCCGCTTCCCACAAGCAGTAGTTACGGTCTCTGCCACTTGAGGACTATCCCTGCTGCTTCCCACAAGTGGCATAGACCATCCTCAGCTTCGAGCCCCCTTCAGGAGGCTTGAAGCCGGATCAGGCCACATGCGTGGCCAGATCAGGCCCACCTGTTGGGGGGGCATGTGCCCCGCATCCTGGCCCACTCTAGAATCACCCCTGCCTGTGGAGCAGCCCCAGGGTCAGGGTCTGCCAGGGCAGGCTGGAAGTTCAGCCAAGGATCAGCCAGGGTGGGGGGCCAGGCATGGGGTCGGGGTCTGGCAAGGCAGGCTGGAAGCTCGGGGGCAGATTGGCAGAGGGCAGGACAGGCCAGGGGGTCTCTATTCCTGAGTTAAGGGCAGAGGGGGATTGCATGGGAAGACATCTCCCAGACAAAGGATTGCTCGACTTCCTTTTTACCTTCATGTCCTCCATCCCTCAGGCATTTTAAAAATAGGTACTTTTGTCCTGCTTTTAACTTCCTACCAACCGAATGTAAAAAAAAAAAAAAAAAAAAAGAAAAAAAAAGCACCCAGCACAGGGCTCAAACCCATGATAATGACGTTCAGTCTGCTGTATACCCAGGGAACTAAGAATGGCTTGCAGAAAAAGCAAGGAGGGGTAGGGCATGTAGTTTTCTTAACTTCTAGAGATGTGAGGCTCAAGGTCTTCCATAGTTCAGTGGCTAAAGGCACAGTCTCTATTACACTTGTGATCATGGGTTTGAATCCTAAGTTGCGTGTTTTGACTTTCGGACTGTTCCTCCCTACAAAAGGGCTAAATTGGGGGAAAAAATATAGTGAACACTAACAAAATGAAGGAAAATAAAGCATATTGTGAACAAAATTACTAACTGGGACCAATGAAGTGAACAAATAAAGGGGCACATTTGAACTCGCTAGAAACAATGTAGGACTTTTTTTAAAAAATTGTAAAATGGGTTGCTGTGAAAAATGAGAGAAGTTAACTGCTTTATTTATTTTTTTTTTAACTTTTTTATGTGCTTATGTGCTTCTTCATTTTGGAACACCAACAAAGTACTAAAGAATTGACATGACAATCTCACATAAGCATAAAATACATTAAATTAATAATAAAAACAGTTTTAAATAACAAATATAAATAACATTATTTTTCATTATTCTATATTTTTCAATAATTTCTACTTATGAGTTTGCACAAAAATTTTATTCAGAAAAATTTCCGCACAGGGGCTGAAAATTTTGCACACAAGCTGCCAAACCTTAGAGGGAACACTGGTTGAAAGTGCTCAGCACTGCATAAGATCAGGCCCTACATTTCTCATATCCTCCACTCCCATTTTATCACTAACTAGAATTAAGACATATTTGATTACAGTTAGTATCTACAAATATGAAAATAAAAAATGAGTGAAATCAGAGTAAGGGACTGTTTGCTTTCTAAAGGACTATGGTGAGATTTACCAGTTTTTGGTAATTTATTCAAAACATTTCTGTTTCTGTTTGACCATGTAGATATTTATTTCAGTTCAGTATTACAGAGTAATCAGTTTGGGTTATTAATTTGGTTTATAAAAAGCAAAACTAACAAATGACTGAATGGGTATTACAATAAAGTAGATTGCTGACAATCAGAACACTGACTGACCAGCTTTAAAATAAAACCCCCCAAATTTTATAATCAATTTAAAGACATTGCCAATAGCTAAAATTCAGTCCATAGGACAATAAAAAGAAAAAAAGGACAGTAGAAGGAAGGATAAATTTAAAAAATCATTTTAAGATGCTAACATTGCTTAAATGCTTGGGGGGAAAAGGATACATTGTTACTTGCTTGGCACACATGTTATACTATCAAAAATAAATAAAATGGAATAAAAAGTTATGTCTGTAACAGAGAAACCAGAATGCAATACCAACCACAGCCCTTGTTTGTGCACAGGCTGCATTCAACACAATATATATTTCTTAAAATCACACTCCATCTCTCCTCTTTAGCATTTATATTGCTTCAATCTGTTTACAACCCCTTTAAAAGAACTGCTTAATATGGATGGGGAATATACTAAAAATTAAAACAGTCTCCACACCTCTCCCTCTGAACTATAGACAAAAACAGTTTTAACATTAATCCTTTTTCTTATAATCTAAATGAAAAAATTGCCTACACAGTCATGCAAGATTAACTTCATTTGGACTGATATTTTACATACAGTTCTTGCTTTCATGATATTACAATTCTGAGGTTCTTTCCCAGTATCATATGGAATATTCATTCTGTTCAAGGGTCACACTGCTACCAGACCACAGCTACTGAGCCCCACAGAGCTGTATGAATTTTGCAAAAACCATTTCTCCAATATTTATTTGTATTTTTAAACAAGAGTTGTTCGTGCCTTTGTATCCACCTTCCAAGAAAATTTTAAGAAAGCAAGTTTAATGGCTAGAACTGTTAAGGAAAACAAGTGAATTTTATGCAAATAGACCATATTTGCGCACAGACAAAACTAATGTTACTATTTCAAGAGCTACTCTCATGCAATCAGGGAACAGTAATTTCAAACAAGTTACAGAGAATCATAATAAGCTCTCAGATAATTTGTGAGCAGAGGAATGATGGTGTGGTCAAAGAAACTATTTGTTATGAATTATACACCCAGATCTACTAAGAGTACAATTAAATAATCTAATCCTCAAAACTATCATATGCATCTTTTCTGGATTGGCCTTCCTTGAGTTTCCCCTGCCTATACTTTTGCATACAGTGATCTTTTAGTAATGTGTCTTGCTAATTAAGTATTTGCTAAGTAATTAAATAAAAATCCACTTTTTGAAATCTTTTATTTGGATGAGATATCTTATAAAAATCCCTCTCCATTACACAAATCATTTCATTTTATTCTTTTTATTATATTATTTTACTGTGGTATTGCTTCAGGACACCAGTCAAGAACTAGGGGGAAGAGGGCACTGTTCACTCACACAGCACAAGAAAAAAAGTGCTCTGTTCCCCATGTTTACAATCTAAGAATATGATGAGAGTCAACAAGTAGATGCAATAAACTGACATGCAGAGCACAAGGTACTTAGATAATTATGAGCAGAGATTAGGAACTCTGTAATCCTCCTACACTCTCCACAACTCTAACCAGAAACTGAACCATAAAATAAACTACAGAGCATATTATAATGAAATGGATTCTGGCTGCTAGTTGCAAAATCTCCTTGAATATACTGAGCTACAAGGCACTATTACCACCCTTACATTGAATTGAATCGAATCAAATCATATAGTTGGAAGGGACCTCATGAGATCATCAAGTCCAACTCCCCGGGGCTTGAACCCAGGACGTTCTACATATTAAGCAGAGGGGCTAGCCACTACACTGTTTACATGGCCATCCTCTACCTCGAATGGCAGATTTAAGAAACAAAAATGTCCTAGATGTTAGTCTAATCACTTAGGATTTACAGTTCAATGGAATGCAATTGGAATTGGTATAGATCCCTTAAAAAAGATACTGCTTTGGCATAGAATTCTTATAAGAAACACTGAAATCTTTGGACAAATCACTGATAACCCTCTTTTCTCATTCTATCTAAACCTCATGCGCTCAAACAAATGGCCCCTTAACTTAATTAGCAGGACTCATGGCTAAGCTTGAGTTTGCTAAGCCAGAGACCTTCAGAAGGTTCAAGGAAAAAAAAAGATTATTTTTATTATTATTAATAAGGAAAGAGCATTGCAAATGAATGTAAACAGTTCACAACTGCAGCTGAAATCAAAGTGAATTTTACACTAATATTTTTGTCTGTCTTATAAAATCAAGGGATGCAAAAGAAACTTGAGGTTAGGTATGTGGATATATTTGGAACTCCAGCAATTATTAATGGCCACTTCCATGAATTCTTCAAGATTAGTGACCACCAGGGCGAGGACTGACAGAACCCCTTCTCTAAAATGTTAAAGATAAACTGACATACAGTAATAATAATAAAAAAGACTGTCATGGAGAAAAGGTTCGTACCAATATTAAAAGGAAAAATATCTGGTATGCTAGCATTCTCAGAACCACTAACGTATTCTGAATTCCATGGCCCTGTCATAGATTGAACTTTATTTTTAATGAGACATTACATTCATCAAGGAAATTGGGGTTGGTTTTGTAACATTCTGGGGCCCAAATAATTCATTCTTTGTCTCTTTAGTAAGTCAGCAATCCTGAAGATGCATGCAGTGCTGAATACTGATGTGAATATTGGATAGCACACTGGCATCAGAGACCTAGACGAGTGACTGGATTTCAGGCTGCTGAGACTAATGAGCATATCAGCATGTGAAGCAGCTACTCTAAAGGTTTACATCAGAACAACAGTTTATGCAGCGCTTTGAACATGTATCAGCTATGTAAATTCTAAGTATTAATACGACTCCTATTCTATTGTAGCCATATCTGGTGTCCCTTGTGATTTGTCACAACTTCCTATTAGGAGACAATCATAGCTCCATTTACTATCCCACTGGTGACTTGGTTTGCGTAATTTTGATGCTAAATCCCACAGAAATTATTTAGTCAAATCCAGAAGCAGCCTTACGCTACCTGGGATCCCAGGCAAAGGCCCATTACAAGGGGCCCCAAAACACTCCCCCGGCCCAGCTCCCCACTGGGGGCCCTGAATCCCTCCCCTCTCCGCCCCCACCCCGCAGCCCTCTCCCCAGCTGTCTATGCCTGCTTCAGTTTTGAGTACACTTATGTCCAACCAAGACAGATGCAGCTTTTGCAGTGGGCAAAGCAGGCAACCTCCACTGCTGTCCACTGGGGCTCCTTACTGCTCAGGGACCTAGGCAGGTGCCTGTTTCTCTTACCCCAAAAGCCGCCTCTGCAAATATCCCATTGATTTCAATGGCATTTTTTTTTTTAAGAAAGCACTATGTAAGGATAGGGAAATATGGACAAAGTAATTAACCTTGCATCTGGCAAAGCGGGTTAGAGCCCACAAAAGCTTTTGCCCGAAGAAATATGTTAGTCTTTAAGGTGCTACAGGACTCCCATTGCTTTTACTGTACAACAGACTATCATGGCTAACCTCTGGAAAGCAATTAATGGCTCTTAAGTAGATTGATAGAAGGATGAACGAGACAAACAGACGTTTTTTCAATTTTGATTTCTGCAACTCTGTGGTAAGTCAGTCCTACTGCAATGAAGATTCAGGAAGGTTTTAAAATAGCATTCAGGAACGTTTGCAGTCTGTCAAGTGAGCTATGGTGTGCCTTGTGAAATCTCCCAAATTAGAACTGGACAAGTGAAACTAATGTTCAGCCATAGTGACAATAAAGAAACTGTCCAAAATCCCCAGCTGAAATTCAGAGAGACTTTTGTGCTACATTTGCAGTGCTAGAAGAAAGGCTTCCATCACTCTCTCACTTCCCACTAGACACACAGATCTTTTTCCCCCCATTCTGAAGGAAACTAACTAAAAAGCAAATCTGCAAATCTGACAGAACCAAAAAAGCTTTCCACCTTGCTCATCATGAGCTGAATGTGAGAAAACTATTTTTATAACTTTCAGTTTCTCACCAGACAAAGTAGCAGAGCAATGCTCCAAAACTGGGATGTCTCAATACATATGGTTACTACAGAGCAACATGCAGCTATGACCAGAATCACCTAGGACTTTGTGATCTTGCTTATTTTCTTTGAGTTTGAAGTTGACACAAGTCTAGGACCCTAATCCTGCCACAAGATACACAGACGGACCCTTGCACCAGTGGGGAACCTCAGTGGAGTTCCACACCATCTCAAGGATCCACCAACATGTACATACCACTACAGAATTCAGGCTAAATTATTATCAAATCACACACTAGAAGTCAGTTGGAAACCCCGACTCAACTGGAGCTATTTACAGTAGCTGAGGATTTGGCTCGCTCTGTCTAAGTGCACAGAAGAAATCCCACATACATCTTCATACATTTCAAATGAGTTCTTCACTCTTCAGTAAATTAACAGTTGTTATTTAATTGTTGATCAGGTTCCAATGCACCCTATCTCACAGCATATCGTTGTACATTTGCCAATGTGTTATTGATTTGGAACTGTTTTTTGTAATGGTTTCAAACACCATGGAATGGCAGAATCCATCTCGGATATAATATTAAACCAGCAAATTCCAAAACTTTGCCTATTTTAACATGATAATGTATCTCACTGTGATTATGGGCTGCACAGTCATGCCTTACGTAATTGAATCTAGAGATCTGATGACATTTTGATCTTACTGAGAATGATGAAATTTTTGGCTACATTTCAAATTGCACGAGAGGTAAGCTCTCATTACTTGTTTGTAAACTTCATACAAAATATGTGCATATGAATTATTAACTAGCTGTAAACTGAACACAGTGTCGGTCTCAAACCACAGGCAAGTAAACACAGTATTACTTAGCACAATCTTTTCATTTACATAACATCAGGCTTTTGTAGCATAATTAATCTTGGCAGCACAACTTAGTTTTCCTCAGTATGCTTTCTTAAACAGCTGTTATGATGAGAAAATTATTCCAGATTTGTTGTGACAGAAGTTAGTGCTACTTTAGTGGAAATGAAAAGAGCCTGATTCTGCCACCTTTACTCATGCTGAATCCTACACAAATCCTAT
>ML681984.1:19235449-19278365 GCA_007922195.1 Podocnemis expansa | reverse complement strand
AAGAAATCTGTTAGTTTATGATGTGCCACAGGGCTTTCATTGCTTTTGCTGCACACAGACTTAACACGGCAACTCCTCTCAGTATGAAGAAAGACGTTTTGGCCACAAAAGTTAACACATAGGGTAGACACATGGAATTCTAGTGCTTCAGAACTATACTCTGCCTCCCCCCCCCCCCCAAAAAAACCTAAATGACCAAATTTTTCCATATATATTTGCAGTTTTCTCCATGCAAACATAGTATCTGATTGCAGAATCCTTGAATCTCTGATTACCCACCCACACAGAAAGAGTTCCACTCCCATTTGATCCAATGCATGCCTTTTAATTGAAGTTGGATGTAAAATATATGTACAGATATTATGGACATAAAATATACAGAAGATTAGTTTACTAAAATATAATTATTCTTTTTTATGAAGCTATTCAGTTCCTATTGGGCCCTTTCAAAATAAACCAGGGGGTTCAAATTTTAAGTCTAACAAAAATATAACAGGAATAAACAAAGAACTAATTACATAATTTACTTCTATTTGAATAAAATCAAAAGTCACGTTGCTATATTAAACAGAGCTACTGTGCAAGGAAGTGTCTTTCAGCGTGAGGTTGTTTCGGATATGGTAAAGTATAGACTAGCTAAATCCATGGTTTGAGTCAGTGGACTTACCATGTTCCAAAGGGGTAGCCATGTTACTTTAGTTCAGCAAAACAAACAAGGAGCCCTGGGGCACTTAAAGACTAACTCATAAATTTGTTAGTCTTTAAATGGCACAGGACTCCTTGTTTGTCTTGGATTTACCACATCTTCAGCCATTCTGCAGCAATCAGTGATCTTGTTAGGTCTCCTTAACTTAGCAGACTTGAATGGAAATCCTCTAGAGCAGGTGTCGGTCCATGCCAGCCCCTCCTCTCCAACTCTCAGCAGGTTCTGGCAATCCCCACAAATGAGCGGGTGAGGCCAGCACAGCTGAGAAATCACAATAAGTGCTGGGGGGCGGATGGGAAAGGGCCCAGCAGAGTGGAGCAGCTGTGGCGCTTGCAGCCATGCTAAGTAGCACTGCAATGTCAGGAGCCCTGCATCCTGCTCAGAATGGGTGTGCATGCCATCTCTGGCATGCACGCTGGGGATTGCCGATCCTTGCTCTAGAGAAAATGCTTGGTAGTATAGAAAGTAGGACTGATGATTCAGAAAACAGCATACTTCCCTTTGAATCCCTGCTAACACATGTCCCAGACAGAGGATGTGGGCTGGAGCCCACTCAGGGTCATTAATACTCCCTGGCCGAGAAACAAAATAAGAGAAAAACCATGCCAAAGAACTATGAGCTGAAGTTGCTTTAATGGTTGCTTTCAACATATTCCAGCAGGCAAAGAGAACAGGGCCAGCTAGACCCATAAGCAAATAAGGACATGACCTCAGGCACCGTGCCATGGGGGGCTGCAGAGCGAGCAGGCTCAGAAGCTGGACCCGCACTCTCGCCCCTCTCTGAGCAGGCCACTCCGCCCCAGGGGTGGAGCAGGTCAGCGCATGTGGCGGACTCTGCTTTCTCACCCCCACCTCTGGGCTGCTCCTCCCTGCCCCGAGGGAGGAACAGCCTGCCCAGGAGAGGGATGGGAGAGGGAAGCCCCACCTCTGGGCTGGCCCACTCCACCCCAGGCTGGTTGTTCCCCACCCTGGGGGCAGGTAAGCCAGCGGAGTGGAGGCTGGGTTCCACGCCCACCCCGTGGGGGGGTGCAAAACCAAAATGCCAGTTTCGGCCACCACAGCCCCTTGAGCCAGCCCTGAAAGAGAAATGCTTTAAATTAAATGATTTTACAAACATTTCTATTTTTTTAAAAAGACATTTTTACCTGTTTTACTATAAAAATTTGGACCAGTTCTAACTGCCTCACAATTATAAAAATTCCACTTTCTTAAAACACTGAGCAAAACCATGACATTTTCAAATGATGACACTGGCCTCTTGCATATGCACGGATCAGAGCCATTTCATTAAATACCTGTCATAGAACAGAAATTTAGAAGCCATAGGGGCAATTCCGTACTGCACAGTTCCACAATACAGAACTCACAGCCCAACGGCAAGTGGGACTGAGCTGGCTTTAAACTCCTACCAACCCTGGGGACAGAGAACACCCAGCATAATTTAGATGACCCCTCATGCCTGTCTATAAAGTAACAGCCTTTCCCAGCTGCTTCATGAACCCAGCATTGAGTGGAATCTCCACATCCCAACTCTGAGCCTTATGTTCCTCCCCCGCCTTCCAGGTCCACACTGAGCACACCACCTACCCCAAGAGTTTTGCAGATGTTCTCAGAAGACTTTTAGAGCCCTTTTATGCCTGTCCAACTGTTTTACCCAATGTAAAGAAGCTGGAGTGGGAGTGAGAGTCTTCCCCATATTATTCAACCCCAATAGCAGGTCTCAAGCACTTTGTCGGACACAAAAGTACGTCATGAAAAGCTGGGAGGTGTGCCATGAAAAACTAGCAGCTCAGCTTGGAATTCCTGCAGTCCCCCATTCTCTGCTGCTCTCAGTGGCCTGCTCCCACCACACAACACAGACGGCAGCAAAGGCCAGATGAGTCAAGGGACGTAAGGGCTAGGACCAAGAGATTCTGGGCTGGGGGGCAGGCCACAACAAAAATAAACCTGACTCCACCGTGCTGGACTGCCACATTCACTGAACTCTGCCCCCACCCAGGTCCTGGAGCACCACAGCCTCCCAAGAGCTCCCAACCTGAATGCTGTGGCCACCACCGCTAGTTCACCTCAGTTTGCTCCTGGGCTAGCTAGTCTCTGGAGCATCACAGCCTCTGGACTGCTCCCAACCCGAGCACTACCACCGCTGGCTTGCTTCACCCTGCTCTCAGGCTGGCCGGTCTCCAGAGAGCAGCGAGCCTGGGAGCAGGGCAAGGCAAGCCGAAAGACGTGGTGGTGCCCGGGCTCAGAGCGTTCCAGGGACTGCAGCACCCTGGAGACCAGCCAGTCACAGCCTCCAGAGTAGCACAGACCCTGGAGTGCTCCCAGACCAAGCATCACTGCCACCAGACTGTAATGTGTCACATGGGGAACATCATCCGATAGATGTGTTGTAACGGAAAAAAGGTCAAGAACCACTGGCCTACAAAATCAAAGGCCTGCAGGTTCCAACTTGTGTCAACTGATTTCGGTAGGAAAGCACATTTGGACCCAATTGAATTCCTATCTTAACATGCTAGCATTTAGTTTAAGCCTGAAATTTACAGTAAATAATATACAAGAGACATAGTTAAATGCACCTTTTCTACCCTGGTGATCTTGGCAGTTTTCATGAACACAGGCTCCCCATAAAGACCAGGAAGAAACCAGACATTCAGAAGAGCATGGAACATTGCACAGCTGGGAGGCAGAGGGAGCAGGACCAACACACAGCTTCTTGGAAACAGGCCTAGAGACTGGGGGAAAAAAATAATGTAAGAATGAAACTACAGTCCATAGCAAAATTCAGAGCTTCTGCATTTACTGCTGGCATTTGTTCCCAATCTGCTAGACCCAAATTAAGCAGCAGAAAAGAATCTACCCAACCCAAAGTACTTATGTTCTCAGGCAAAGTATTTAAGCATCTGCTTACGTCCATCCATATTCAGCAAAACAGTTAAATACAGGCTCGATATGAAGTATATGGTTATGGGCTTTCTTTTCTGAAAGTCAACTGCTGAATCAGGGCACCAACTGTATTTTCTCTCTAAAAAAGTGACTATAAAAATGAAAACTCATTATGCAGCACATCGGCAACCCCTGACTATTCAGAGGTCAGACCTACTTGCTATAATGGGAAAAAAAACGTGTTTACTACTTTTTATTAGCACTTCAGAGCCCAATGTGATGAGGTAATTAATTAAATTCTCCTCTGGTTCACACACTGCATTGATCACTGACGTAGATTTCCATGGCAGTACATCATAGATAGATGCACACTTCTAGCAGACTCTACATTATGGAAACCAATATGGCCCAGATCTGTCTGTTTACATACAGTGAATTCAGTGACCATGGGACTGACTGGGAAAGGGTTTTCAAACTATATTTGTTCTATGTACTAGCAATTATTGCTTCGCTTTTTCGCGTCCACCGCTTTACTTCTGCAGGAATCCATAATCTGAAACTGATTTTATACCAGGCTTTGATACTCAGTCCCAGCAAAACATTAATGCACAAGGTTCTCTCAAACCTCTCAAAAGTACTTCAAGTTCAGATGCCAGAACACTGAACAGCACCTTCGATACTGACTCATACACCTCTTGCTCCTCTGGCACTCTAGTATATAACTGTACTATTAAAGGGCAATAGCTGAAATTTAACTTAAAATTAATGAAAGATACAGCTTATTTAAAAAACTCCTTTCTGAGTGATTTTTGAGAAACAATATTGTCTTTGACATATTCATTTAGGGACCACACCAAGTTGGCAGGAATCCAAATCACCTTACAGCTAAAGTAAATAGACCTTTTCTACAGACTGCAGAAGTCAAATGAAAAGAAGGGTAAGATAAATATTAGAATTTAAACCACAAAGCTATTTGCTATCAAGAAACTTACTGCATTACTTAATATCTCCTCACTGGTAGGTTTAGCAAAATAATTTATCACTTTTTGTAATTCACTTGCAGAAATGAAAGCAAATCAGTTTTTAGGGGACAGAGTCAACCTCAAGAATTAAGTCATATCCCATTCCAGCATAACTAAATGTTTCATTTTATCCATTTTAATCGTGCATGTCTTGAAATTATTTTGAAATAAAAAAGATAGCATTCCAAACATTTAGAATATGAGTACATTATTCCTAAAAATAACTTGATGAATTACAAAATATTCACATGGACACGGTCAGATATCAAAAAGTCCTCCAAATTTCTGCCAATATATACTGCATATTGCAGAGACCAAAACTTCCAATAAAATATTTCAGAAATAAGAAATATGCTGCATTAATAAAAACATATTAAAATATTGAAGGAACTAATGCGCTTTCACTTGATTTGGTGGCTATAAAAGCACTGCTGCTGCTGCCACAGAAACGCCAATTCAATTGTAACAGAGAATTGACCATTAGTGAAGCCTAGCCATCTGACTGACAGACAATGCCTAACTCAAAAAGTGGCTCCCATGAGGGCTGAATTAACTAGCCTGGAGGCCCCGGTATGCCACCCACTGTGCCCCCCCCCCACCAGGGCCCACACCCCGGGCTCCCTGTCTTCCCAGCCTGGCCACCTGCCCGTGGGCTGTCGCTGGGTGGGGTGGTGCCTGGGACCAGAGGTCACTCCCACCCTGGCTCTACTCGGGCCAATGCAGCACAATATCCAGTGCAACACCCCAGAGTCATGAGCCCTAAAAGGCCACACTGTGTGCCAGCTGGCCCTGCCCCCCCAAGGCAGAGCAAACACCTCACCCCCACCTCTGGGGGCAGACCAGCCAAGCCAGGGACAGGGTGGAAGCGTGGAGTCTGGCCTCTGGCCCCACAACCTCAGGGCAGGGGCCCTCCCACTGCTCCCACTAGCCCCACCTGTGCTGAGCACAGTGGCGGGGGGACCAGATCAAGTAGGAGCCTTAGGGGCTGACAGACGGGGGTCCCCTTTAGGCTGGGGTCTGGGCTTCAGCCCATAAAACCCCTCCATTAATCTGAACCTAGCTCTCACTGGTTCTAAGAAAGCCCATTTATTGACCCTGGGCTAAATTCCTGCAGACCTTTATTTGATTTTATTCTTTTATAATGTTCATACATAGTATTTATTTAAAAATGTAGCAAGATAACAGGTAGGGAAAAGATGGGTGAAGTTCCAGCAGTAAAGCAGAGGAGAAAAGCGGAGTACGTTCATGGATAATACCGTTTTTCCTATTCTAATAAAATTCTTTGTTCAGTATTATAATGAAGTGTCCCTTTCAGTGATTCTTTTCATTGCCAGATGACAGTACTCAAACACATGCAGCCTCCTACAAGACGGAAATAGTTCATACCAGATCAAGGATGTTCTGTTACAAAAGGTCATTGGAAAAGAATTCAGTGTATTGCTGTAACCAATGGACAGAGCTGCCAGACCTCTTGTCAGCATATATAAGAACTGTATATCAGGAAATTTAGGCTTAAAATTAGATGCAGGTTTCTAACCATCAGAGGAGTAAAGTTCTGGAATAGCCTTCCAAGGCAAGCTGTGGGGGCAAAAAACATAACTGCCTTCAAAACTGATCTTGATAAATTTATGGAGGGGACACTATGATGAGACAGACTAGTCTGGCAATTGACTGAGTTTTACTACTGGTGGTGGATATATCAGTGGCTTGAGAAGGTAAGTTGGATGAGGTGGGTTCTGCGTTATTACAAAGAATTTTTTCTTGAGTGACTGGTTGGTGAGACTTGCCCACACGCTCAGAGTTGAACAGATTGCTATATATGGGGTCAGGAGGGAATTTTCCCCTAGGTCATATTGGCTAGAGCTCTGAGGGGTTTTCAGCTTTGTAGCGTAGGGCATGGCTCACTTGCTGGTGGATTCTCTGCATCTTAAAGTCTTTAAATCATCATCTGAAGACTTTAATAACTCAGTCATAGGATAGAGGTTTATTGCTGGAGTGGGTAGGTGAGGTTTTATGGCCTGCATTATGCAGGTTAGACCAGATGCTCATATCAGTCCCTTCCAACCTTAGAGTCTATGAGAAGGATCAGGGTTTCTTGTGTCTTCTAACTTTCTTAACAATTGTACTTACACTGTAAATATTTCATCTGCAGAAGAAAAACAAAAATCAGTGTCATATCAAATCAGTTCATTTACTACAGATTGTGTTTGTTCTTTTTTTTTCTTTTTCTTTTTTTTTTTAATAATCCTATGTTCTTCTGGATCTGTGAAATAAGCCTGAAAACTCAATTGAGTTCAAATCTTCTAACTCTTTCAACACATTGCAAATTTCTATAGCCATTACATGGATAAATTAATTCTTGGCTAATCAATACAGTCATACTGACAGAGTAAGTATTGCTTATTTACATTCACACAGGCCAATACTGAGATAAAGAACCATCTAAAAAAATCAGAGTAAATGCACATCACTGCATCCTGACTGCAGTGAGTCCTCCCAAATTATGTTTGCTCCCCCAGAAGGTAAACAATACTTTCTTCTGTACCTTTAATCTCATTTCCCTTAAGACTGTGAGTCTAAAATGAACACCTAAATATTTCAGAAATTCCTGGCCAGAACAGAGATGTTCCTAGGTATCTGACAAACATATTTTGAAAACACATAACACTGTTACATCAAGATTTATTGTCCCTAGGGAGGATCTCAACTGTGCCATCCCTTAGTCAATATTCACCACCCAGGACAATATATCCTGCTATACACCACAACAGAACTCAGTATATATTTGGCAGAACTATACGAAGTTAATTGTTATCAGAGTTCAAGATAGGGATAGTATCCATTTTAAAAGTTCTTATTGGTCATGCCAGGAAATATAGACAAGTGACCCTTAAGTCAGGGTCAAGGAAATAACCTGAGAAATAACTAGAAGAAATTAGTTGAGAAAATCATTGAAAACTAAATGGCAACACCAACATAAGTATTCAACAAAGAAATCACCACAACTTCTATAAAGATAAGTCAGATTTCTCTAACCCGAAAGACTTGGTTTTGATAATGATGACAAAATAGTGGAAACAAGATAACTGAATCACCTTTCTTTAGCTTTAAATGGCTCTGATACTAGTCACATGAATACTGTTAAGGAAATTTGCTGCACCCTGCATTTGACATTTTATTCATTAAAAAAAATCTGGAAGATACAAAGTAAAGTAAGAAGAAAAGACTCATTATCAATTGAAAGCTATTTCATAGTATAAACATGATCTCAGAGTATAAATAAAAGGCTACTCTCAGCAAAGAAATAAGTTAGTAATAGGTTGCCAGATGGAGTAGTGATTGTGTATATTAAGGAACAATCAGGAAGCCCTGCAACATGAATTAAGTTACATTATAAGCTTCTCAATGCAGAAAAGGTGCTTCCCTGTATTGGTACATGACAGTACAACATGACCCCAGTCCTGGTTGGTGCATCTCAGTGCTACCATAGTAGAAACACATCTGGAAAGATTTACTTTGGGGTATAGCGCCTACTACTACAAGTTCTATGAATGATCAGCCAAAGGTAGGAAGGATGCAGCTGAGAGTCTATTGGAAAAGTCTTAAAGTAGTGGTACAGAGGGAAGAGAAGGTGTGCATATTGTTTGTAGCTTCTTGATTCATTAGAAAAAAGGAAGGGTCATAAGATACTAGAAGTCTTTGAGTAAAGGCCACAGAGTGCTGGGAAGTCACATTGCCAGAGAAATCATGAAGAAGAAAGGGAAGGGAAGCTGAAAGTTTTGGATGAACTTCAGAAAAGGTTCTGGAACAAACTTATGAACAGTCTGTGATTAGACATTTTTCTTTTAGGCAAAGATTTACTTTTTGTGACTATCCTTTCGAGAATGTTCCTGTGCAGTGACCAAAGAGAAATTAAGTTTTTATTTATTTATTCAGTTTTTATTATAAACAAAAATATCATGTCCTTTGTGTGTAAACAATACACCCCCAAACCACTGTCAGTGATGTTTTAGTGGGTTATGAAGGACTTCTACATATGCCAGCCCCTAAAATTTAAAAATACACACTTGATTTTCTTAAGACTTCTAGATAAGAAACTGAGCTAAAATCTCCATATTTATGCAAATTAATTGGGTGTGGCAGACTAACTACTTATGGTAGAATGAAGAATTCTATAAATAAATGCACCTGTAATAAGAGTAAATGTTACATGTGATGAAGCACCTTCATGAAAAACAAGTCATTTTTTTAAAGTTAGCTATTTTACCTTAAAATGCAATCTGCTCCTTTCACTTCAGTTAGTTCCTAGACATCTGACAATTTAAAATTTTATACTTTTGTGATATATAGGTTGCCTTCCCTTTCCCCCACCCCCAGGAATTAAAGCCTTAAATTCTTGAATTACTAATTTAAAGCATGCCAGATTTACACCCCAAAGGTTTTAGTAAAATCATTTTAAGTCCTGCTTCCAAAAAGTTGCCACTGAAGAAGCCAGCTGTTACATATTTATTAGTCTATTATGTGACTCTAATCTTATAAATTCTTCTCACAGACTATTAGATCAATAGCTCAGCAACCCCACAATGCAAATCTGACACAGGCATGCCTGAATATGTTTCACACTATGGAGATGAATTCTTCATCATCTCCTCAAGCCAGGTCATTTTGATAATAAAGGGCTGCATTCTTACCAAAAATGTTACTCCGAATTGGATCTACTAATCCAGATACTGGATTATCCAGTGTTAGCACCACTACTCAATTAGCAAATTATGTCGTGACACTGCTGACCATAGTCATCTTTCTCCCCACGTCCTAGTCAAATTTTCCTATAGCCAATATATTCTAACCTATTCTTTCCAAATACTTTCACAAACAAGACAGGAAGATCAAGACTCAAAGATCTGAGTCTCCAAAATCTAATTTCTTTGTCAGAAATTGATTTTCCCCCCCTTCCTACAGCTTTGCCAATATAGACATCAATTTGAAGAGTAGCACACATTGAACATAGGACGATATTACTGATAACTGGAACACAATACAAAGTTCTTTGGACTCCTTAGCCAGCTGGACATATATAGTAGCTACTAATATCCTTCTTTATTTACACAGATAATCAGTTTTCCTGTTGCCTCAGAGATTGTCATGTAACATTTACTGTTTCTAAAGAAAGCAAAGCTGTCTAAATAGGGTTATGACCCCCTAGAAAATTTTTGTGCTCTCCTGGAAAAATATAAAGGCCCATGTGACTTATAGGATATATTCTCTTCTGAACAAAGAAAAGCTTAGAAAAAGGACAGTAAAAGAGGTAAAGGCCAAACTCTGTTCTAAATTGTGTTGGTGTAAATCCAGAGAAAATTTACTGAATTCAGTGTAATTAGTCTATATTTACACTGATGTAACTTAGAACAGAATTTGGTACCGAAATTCCTATACTATGTACCATAAAAGAAAATAAATGATTTATGATGATTAAGAATTTAGTTTTCTTCATGGGGATATGAGGACAGATGTTTAAGAAAGACTCAGCCAGCTACAGTTCCATGGAAATAAGACCTAGCAGTGTGTCAACAACGTAGTTCAGTAGTGGTGCTCTTCTAACGGGGATCATGAGGAGGCAAGGAGAGAATTAGGTGGTCAGAATTAGTGCTAGCCAAACAATTTTTGACAATAAACTTCTCAACTGAAATTGTAAAGTTTTTAAAATATTGCTTTTGAATCAATTTTTGTCACACAGTTTTCTCAGGTTTAAGATGGTATTTCTGACAAAGAACAAACACTCCCAGAGGAACCAAAGCTCAGTGACAGAGCACTCACCTTAGATGTGAGAGATCTAAGCCCCTACTCCAAAGCAGACCTATGAGCCTTGCTTTCCCACAACCCCAGTGTCTGCCTTAACTATCAGGCTATAGGCTACTGTGGAACTGTACGCTCTCATATTCGCTATTAAAAATTTCAAAAAGTCTCAGCTGTGGTCTACTTTGGAATGAAAACAAATTTCAAAACCTGACAATTTTTTGCTACATGGAATTGTTATTTTCCAGCCTTGTGTTGAAATTGAACTCTGATTAGAAGTTAAATCAAGATGTTGTATTTATATAAATGGATTCACCTTCATGTTTTCACTTTTAAAAAACATGTCCTGTGACAGACACACAACCACAGTATGTTTAACAGTGTTTAATTATATTCTTCTTCAAAAAACTGAACCAGTTGATTAGCATGCCTGAGACCACCTTTTTCTCAGATTGACCTGAGAAGTACCCGCTAACATTGGATTCTTTCCACTGCTGATGCAAAGTTACACATGTAGCCACAATCCGTCCCACAAAGCAGCTCATTGTATCTGGAAATAATGCAAAAAAACGTTGCTTCTAGTAACAATGCTGAATGTGCCCTAACATATCAGAGCTGTAAATTCCTGAAGGCAGAAGGTAACTTTTTATTCTGTGTTTTGTTCTGGCACAATTGCATCCACCTCCTTAAGGGGGCTCTTATATTCTGCCACAGTACAAATCATAAAATTTAAGCATAATCATAGTTCTGATGCTTACTCCATGAGGATGTGCCCAAATGGTGGTTGTGCCAATGCAAAACACAATGTGATGTAAGACAGACAGCCTAAACATTTATGCTACTGTAGTCACTAAAACAGTTTCCTCAGGTGGAATACACATCCTCTGAATGACACTGCAAGATAATAAAGAACAAAGGACTGTTTTTGTGTTGGGCGAGGAAGGTTAACCCGACTTCCCGGAATAGGAGAAGAACCTGTTGTACATGGACTGAATGGAGATTCAAACAGTCCTGTTCTTCTGTAATCTGAATGTTTATGCAAGCAGATACGACATGCAATATGTCGTAAACAAAGATTTTCTTTGGCTTTGTAAGTAAATAAATCTAAACTGCAATGCTGGGTTCTTATTATCTTACCATCTCTTCTCAAAGCCACCTGTTACAGGAGCAATACACACTGCACATAAAGTAGATAAAGATAAAATATTCATATGTACCTGTACCCACTCATTACTCTTCCAAAAGGAAAATAACTCCCTCTAACCCCAACACCTGTCTTTCTTTTCAGATGTTACAACATTATAATTTTGGCTTTTCCATTCAAATCAAAAGAAAAGTTGGGCAATCTTCTCGAACAGAAGATTAAGTCATACCAGGAATGGACTGACATACTTATAAATAACTGAACCAAAACCACCAAATGATCAGTAGATTCAACTAATGTGTGTGGTGGAAGAGGTTGGTCTTTTCCACCCCCCATCTCCATCCTCTGACCTATAAGGCAGGAGGAGGTTTAAGTTTTTCTGAAATCATTCCAAGAGAAACTGGAGAGTACATGACAGCGGCAGTACCACCACGCACAGTGAGCAGCAGTTTCACACTCAGAACTTCTCAGATGCTGAGGGAGCCATGGCAGGTAAGGACTCAACTTGTGTCTTATTGCTGGCCCTGGGGCCCACTGATTCCCAGCTTCCAGGCAACATGGCTCCAATACAGTCTACTAGCAGTCCACTGAGTCATTTTTATCCTCACCCACAATCATTCATATCCAGCTCTGTGGCAGCAAAAAAGCAAGCAGCTTCATGCTTTTTTTTTTTTTTTTTTTTTTTTTTTGCCTTTTTGGCTTATAGATCCTGGCGGCTGGCATTTTAGGAGGAACTCAACCAACATACCTTCTTTTAATTTGTGTGCCCCCGACTCTCTCACACTTTGAACACAATACACTTCCCGGAATTGTAGTCCACCTCCACAAAGGGCTGTGTACTTATGTCGTTGAGAGTCCTGTTGGTCAAGGAGGAGAGTCACTTGGCATGCTTTCCATTCAGAAGTCCTCCATGAAAACCTTGGGAAGGAAAATAATAGGTGTAAGACAAGGTTTCATAAAAGACTGGGGAGCCATGCGTGATTTTTTATATCAAAAATTTGTTATTCATTAGTATGCAAACACTTAAATCTTTGTCATACATTTTCCTGCTTTAAGACCTATCTACCAGTCTCAGGTTATATATGGATAATTCTTAGACAGAACTTTTCATATGTATGTATCAACAGAGGTTAAGTCATTTGCTCCACAGAGGGAATACTCTAAAAGCCAGCTCATATCCTGCTCTCAGACCACAAGGCCATAACTAAAGACTAATTGTGAAAGTAGGTCAGAGTACTAAGTATTTAAGGACCTCTGAGGATTTGGCCCCTAAGTGGTAGCTTCAAAAACTTCTCAGGTTTATTGAATACTAGCAATGGCTTCTGGAGGTGGACTAAAATGGTTTCATTTTTTAACTTCTCTATCTTGAAGCTGCGACACTTCAGAACAAGAGAAAGTATTTTCTCAATATACATAATTGATATGTGACACAGAACATAAATACTTAGCAGTTTTCTGTTCAGAAACTATTTAAATTCTAAGCACAAATATGTAAGTGCCACAGAGGCAAACAGCCAAGTTTGAACTGAATACATTAGAGGGTTTATGTATAAGAATAAAGGGAGTATTGGAGGTTAACAAATAGCTGATCTACCACAAAGAATGGATGAAAACTATGAAAAGAAACAAACAAAAATGGTTTTCCTATCCTACCTATAAGTATAAGGGATCTTTCACAGTCACTGGCAATCTGATCTAACAAAGAGGGCACCAACCAGGTTGAGAAACAATTGATCATTTGTAAAACTGAGCAAATACTTCCTCTTCTAGGTAAAGAATTCTAACATCTATTGATAAAAGGCACTATACAAAAACCATGAACAGTAATATTGTTTCTGTTTACCTGTTTGGTTTGTTATCTACCATTCTCCTTTACAGTTGTTTATTGCCTTCCTTTCTCCCTATTCCCTGACATATAATCTGCATAGTCTTCATCTCTCAAAATATATGCAAAATAAGTTTCATGACTTCCTTAGCCCCCAAAACAAATGCTGTGTTTTGTTACCTCAGTTTCACTATTTGTTAAATGTGCATGGTGTATTCACCTTGCCACACTGATCATTGTTTATGCATACATCGTTAGATGTCTTTTTTGAGAGAAAAAAATTGTCAGCTTGAAATTCTGTGTGTTCTTTTTAGAAAATATTTATAGATTAGAACATTTGTAGAATATTTGTAGACTCCTTACAGATATTACAAGGAAACAAACTGCAAATTCTTTCTCCCCCCCCCCAAAGTATCTTAACACAAATCACCATTCTTTTAACATACTTTGTAAACAACAGAGTAATTTCTAGCCTCAAAGCACATATTAATTTTGTAGAGCATTGATGGATAAATCTTTGTGAATATTGCCAATTATTCCTAATTCACAAATACTTTTCAGATTAGTTTCCTTGTTCTCTAATAGCACATAGTATATCTTGTGCATATTTTGAATCATTTACAGGGTTTCTCTTGAGCAAAGAAGAATAAACTCTGTACATGACATGCATGAAATAACTGTACTCCTGTAATACATAAAATTATAGCAGGGAATTCTTTCAAACAGAAGCTCCTTTTATAGGTCATCACAGTTTTTCTAAGATTCAGTATTAATGAAGCCTTCCAGTTTTCAAATGAAAACAAAGAGAATAATGCTTAACTGATCAAGGTAATCTAGCACATTTCACTACACATCAGATTAAAACATCGTAACTTTTAAAGAATACAGGACCCAATTTTCAAAACTGGATGCCTAAAGAGAAGCATTTCTAGACTCTTATTTCATCATCTAAATACTTACTTTAGGTACCACTGCACTGATTTAAATCAACTTTTAGGTGATATAAAGATTTACTTTAGAAGTGTACTGTTAGGAACCTTATGTGAAAATTTGATCCCTCAGGGACTGGCCTTCGCAAGTGTGAGCTCCTGCACCTTCCAGTTAGTGTGAGCATCTGGCTATTTGTCACCCCTAAAAATCAAGCCATCAGCACTTAAAATTTGACAACATAACTAAATTTATCTCAGCTCAAACATAATTAAGCCTCATCTGCCTACAGGGTTGAAAAATCCCCTTAGAATTTCCATGTATCAAATAAGTGGATATTCTGCTTCTGAGCAATATTTAATAAACAGCAACCATGTGCATTAGTCCGTGCCCGTTCATCAACACAAAAATTTTAAAATAGAGAGTAAAAATATATCAGTTCAGGGGTCTTGCTTTTGTCAGTTGGACTGGACCTATGATATTATAAGTTTATAAAAAGAAAATTCTACTCATGTGCATTAGTTGCTTTAAATATACACAGTCACTCAAAAGTCAATTATCCCAGAAAAATATAGGACATACTATAGTTACCACCTAATGGAGCAGAATTTATCTGTACATAGTATAAGAAGGCTCTGAATGAGCTCTAGGAGGAAAGGTCCTCTAATGTACCAGTAACTAATTAAAAGACAGCACACAATGGGTAAGAATAAGTCATCAGTTTTCAGCATTCAGAGAAGTAACTACTGGTGCCCCCCAAGGAGCTGTACCGGGACCAATGCTGTTCAACAAATTCATAAATTATCTGGGGGAAAAAGGGGTAAACACTGAGATGGCAAAACTTGCAGATAATACAAAATTACTCAAGATAGTTAAATCAAAAGCAGGCTGCAAAGAGTTACAGGGGAATCTCACAAAACTGGAAGACTGGAAAACAAAATGGCCAATGAAATTCAATGTTGATAAATGCAAAGTAATGCACACTGGAATAAATAATCCAACTTATAAATACAAAATGACGAGGTCTCAATTATCTGTTAGTCACTCAAGAAAGATATGGGGTCATTGTAGATAGTTCTGTCAAATATCTATTCAATGTCCACAAGAAGTCAAAAAAGCTAACAGAATATTAAGAACTGTAAGACAAGGCATAGATAATAAGACAAAAAATAGCATAGTACCATTATACAAATCCATGGTATGCCCACACAAATTCTGTGTGCAGTTCTGATCATGTCATTTAATAAAATATATACTAGAACTGGAAAGGTTAAAAAGAAGGGCATTAAAAACGATTAAGGGTAAGGAAAAACTGTGCAAGGAGAGATTAAAGATACTGATTTTACAGCTTGGAAAACATACAACTCAGGGGAGATATAATAGACATCTATAAAATCATAAATAGTATGAAGAAAGTGAATACGGAAGTGTTATTTACTCCTTCAAATAACACAAGACTCAGGGGTTACACAATGAAATTAATAGGCAGCAGGTTTAAAACAAAAGAAAGTATTTATTAACACAGAGTCATTTGTACAGTCAACCTGTGAAACAAATTGCCTGGGTGTTATGAAAACTAAAAGTATAACTAGGTTCAAGAGAAGATTTGGATAAGAATTAGATAAGTTCCTGAAGGATGAGTCAATCAATGGCTATTAGCCAAGATGCTCACAGATGCAATTTCATTCTCTGGGTGTCCTTAGTCTCTGAATGCAAGAACCACTATCAGAAGACAAAACGAACAAGAAGTCTGGTGGCACTTATAAAGATGTGACAAATGTATTTGTTAGTCTTTAAAAGTGCTATCAGACTCCTTGTTTGTTTTGCTGGACTAGACTGACATCGCTACCCCTTTGGACCTTGGTATCAGAAGACAGAGTACTGGCCTAAACGGGCTACTAGCCTGACCCAGAATTGGCCATTCTTATGTGACTCTCAACAAATTTCTGAAGAAATAAAATACAAATACTTAAAATATGACACTAAATATTTTGCACGGTTCTATTAACACTTAGCATCATTAATGAGGTCAATTTCTTTTTATTCAGCGAGCATGGATGAACTGTGATTACATAGTATGATCTATTTAAATACTGCAAAAAAGGATGTTTTTGACCTTACAGAAGTTTTCCTTAGTGTGATCCTCCATTGTAGAGGGTTTTGAGAGTGGAGGATTTCATGTTTTGAAAGAGTTCAACTCAAGAGAAGGATTTCATCCAAAAAATGTGTATTTTGACATTTTAGTATTTTGCGCCAAGTCAGGTCTCTGCTGGCAAGGAGTTTCAAAGTCAGGATGCTGCTACTGATATTATATTTCCCTGCTCTTAATGGTGAGAACTTGTGTCTATCAGGCTTCATTGCCTCTGTGGAGCATGTCACTGAGTGGGAATACAGACATTATTTTAATTTCTTTATTTGTCACTGGTGAAACCATGGCTGCAATCTTGTGTCCAGTTCTAATGTTCCCAATTCAAGAAGCATGTTAATAAATTAGAGAAGGTTCAGAGAGAAGCTACATGAATACTTAAAGGATGAGAAAACCTTCCTCATAATGATAGACTCAAAGGCTATGTCTAAACGGGAGGCTTAAGTTGACTTAACTAGGCATAAGTCAACTTAAGCAACTCCATGGCCACATTTGGAGTTCATTAAATCAACTTAAGAGCTTGCATTTGCAAGCGCATAAGTTGACCTAATAACTCTCACCCTTAAAGTCAACTATAAGGGTTAAGTTGACTTTATTAAGTGGACTCAACAAAATGTGGACATTAAAGTCAACTTTAACAAATGAGGACTCTCTAAGTCGGCTTAATAAGCTTGCCTTTAAGTCGACTTAACTGAGCCCTCTAGTGTATACATAGCCAAAAAGCTTAAGCCATCTAGTTAAACAATGAGATCGTGAGCTGTCTTGATTTCAATCTGGAAGTATCTATGTGCGTTGCAGGAATCCAATAGCACTTCAGGCCCTCAAGCACTGTGCCTCCAAAGCTCGGCAGACACATGTTGGCCCACTCCACCCCTGAGGGAAGACCATTTGTCCCCAGAGCTGGGTAGCAGTGCCATGGCCTGCTGCAGTCTTGGACCCCAAGACTCTCCAGCCTCTCCCCCCCACACTTCCCAGTGCCCGCATCCCAGCTCCACAGGGCTGGATCAGCAGGGACTTTAGGAGGTGCAGCCCAGGGACCCCTTTCAGGCAGGAGCCTGGAGCTGCAGACCCTAAAGCCCCTGCATTAATCCAGTCCTGGGGTTGTCAGTTTATCATGATATAAGGTATAATATGATCCAATGGCTGGAAATTGAAGCTGGACAAATTCCTACTGGAAATAGTTTTTAAAGGTTACAGTAATTAACCATTAGAACAATTTACCAAGTATTGTGATGGATTCTCCATGACTGACAACTTTTAAATCAACATTGGCTATTTTTCTACAATATATTCTCTAGGAATTCTTTCAGAGTTCTCTGGTTAAACAAAGGTAAGGGTAGATAATCATTATTGTCCCTTATGGCATTGGAATCTGTGAATCTATGCCTGCTGGTTGAGATGATCTCTGAGGTAGGTAGGTCTCAGTCCATTAAAAGTCTTGTAGATTATGACCAGGAGCTCTGCTAATGAGTGAAATGAGAGAGAGTGAAGTTTAGTGGGGACACGCATGTTTCAGTGCTGGTCTTTGTTACTAATTAAGTAGGCTTGTCTCTTCTTAACTTTCAAGCAGTTACAGTGAAGCTGAGATACAAGGAGCTACAATGGTCAAATCTAGAGCTGAAAAAGGCACGTTTCACCAAGTCTAAGTCCCCATTTGAGAGAAGCAAGTGAATCTTCCACACTAAGTTTTTGTAAGTCCAAGAACAATTAGGCCTGTTATCTGAAGAATGTTAGCCAGGCTCTTGCCCTCTAGAGCTATAACATCATCCCTAATTCAAAGAACAAATCAATGACTGCTCTACCTCCTATCAGAGAGAGAGAGAAGCAGCCTACTTCTGGTGAATCGATTGACTTCTGTGTCAGTAGAAACAACTCTAAAAAGGATTTCCTATCTTTAATTAGGACATGTAATGGGCATAATTCATAATACCTTCACATTCAGATCTCAGCCACAACTCAGGCCCTCTAAAATAAAAGAGCAACTCTTTAAAGTTTCTTATTATTTCCAGGTACTTTTAATTTTAGAAAGTTTTGACTTGCCAACAAGTTTTCTTTCTTTATTAAGGCCTCTTCTTGTTGCACAGCAACCATGTCACCTCATTAGAGAATCCAAGATATAATTACAATTCTGGCAAAACTGTATATTCCTAGTGAACAGGAACACACATTTCAGGTTCAAACATTGTTATAAATTGTTAAAGAGAAATTGCTGACTCCATGGTGGCTATATTGCAAAGAACATTTTTTATAACTTAGCTGATGCAGAGCATCATAGAAACATCAGAGTAGAAAGGACATCAAAAAAACATCTAGACTATCCCTGACAGCTATTTGCCTGACCTGTTCTTTAAAACCTCCAGTGATGAGGATTCCAATACCACTTCCTCAGGTATCCTGTTCCAGTGCTCAGGTACCCCTACAGTTAGAAACCTTTTTCTAATATCATATCTAAAATTTCACTTGCTGAAATCTTGCTGTCAAGTAGCTGTGGAACACAAGCAACAGTGTCTTCTTTGTAACAACCTTGTTATAAATCTGAAGATGTCCTTCCCTTAGTGTTCTCTTCTATATATCAAATTTGCCCAATTCTTTCAATCTTTCGTTACAAGTCATATTTTCTAAACCTGTCATTTCTGTTGCTTTCCTCTGAATTCTCTCCAATTTGTCCATACCGTTCTTAAATTGTGGAACCTAATGCTGGATACGATATTCCACCTGTGACCTCACCAATGCCAAGCAGAGCAAAAATAATGACCACCAGGAGCATCGTTGTCCTGGGGAAAGACCCAGGGCCCAGCCCCCAGCCCCGCTGCCTGGCCCTGATCTGGAATCAGTGCCCTGGGCTCCCGCTGCTGCCAAACTGGCCCCCGATCCCCAGCCAGGGGCAGGGCTGGGCCCAGGGCCCAGCGAGACAGTGATTGATGGCAGGCAGCCTGGCCTGGGAGCTGGTCTGGCCCTGGTACCTGGCTGGGACAGGCAGGCGCCACCACCACTGGCCTGGACCTGGATACCCAGCCAGGGACAGGGCTGGGAAGGTGGGGGGAGACGCCCCAAGCATTTGGGGCACTGGCACCAGGACTTGGCACATGCACCTCATGTGCCAGGCACCAGCAATGCCCCCAAATGACCACCCGTTCTTTTACATATAACGGTCTGGTTAATGCACCCCAGAATTGTGTCTTTTTGTAGCAACATCGCATTGTTTATTCATATTCAATTTGCAATCCATCGTAACCCCTAGAGCAGTGGTTTTCAAACTATGTGTTGGGACCCAATACTGGGTCACAGATCTTGAGGTACTGGCTCCCAGTGCCCCTGCTGCTGTCGCCACAAGACTGGAATGCATTGCTCAAAGATCTTGTTTTTGCATCATGGACATAAATGATATTTTTTTCCAACTGGGTCCTGAGGAAAAAAATTTGAAAACCAGTGCCCTTGAGGCTTTTCTGCAGTACTGTTGCATAGGCTAGTTGTCCCCCCTTCTTTTATTTCTTTATTTGTTTTTTCTTTCCAAGAACAGGGGGTCAGCAACCTTCCTGAAGGACCATGCTGAAATCCCCTTTCTGCCCTCTGCCCCCCAAGTGCCAGCATGGAAAGGCCAAGCAGCCTGCTTCCAGGATGCTGCAGCAGCAGGGGTGAGTCTGAAGTCTGCTCCCAGCAGTATGTCAGTGGCAGGGAAGGCTCCAGTGTCTGCTTGCCACAGCAGCAGGAGGTGGGTCTAAAGCATGCACCCGACAGTGCCTCAACAGCCCATTCAGAGCCACTCCCCCATGTGGCAACGTGGGTGGCAGAACTGGTAGCAGGGACAGAGCGCCATGTGCTGCTCAGAGTCAGCTTATGTCCCACAGGTGGCACACATACCCTAGGTTGCCTACCCCTGCCCAAAAAGAATACTCTGCACTTACCTTTACTGAATTTCATCTTATTGATTTCAGACCAGTTCTCCAATTTATCAAGATTATTTCCAATTCTAAGCTTGTCCTTCAAAGTGCTTGCAACCCCTCCTAGCTTGGTGTCACCCACAAATTCTATAATTATACTTACTACCCAACTTGTTGGTGAAAATACTGAATAGCACTGGACCTAGGACAGATCCCACCTGATACAGCTTTCCAGTCTGACAGTAAACGATTGATAACTACTTTGAATATAGTTTTTTCAGCCAGTTGTGCACCCATCTCATAGTAATTTCATGTAGGCCACACTGCCTTAGCTTGCTTATGCAAATATCATTTGATAATATGTAAAAGTCTTATTAAACACCAGATTTATCATGTCTTCTGCTTTTCCTATTGTTCACCACTTTGGTTGGCCTATCAAAAAAAAAATTAAGTTGGTTTGGCATGATTTGTTCTTGACAAATCCATAATGACTATTCCTTGTCACCTTGTTTTCCTCTAGCCGCTGATTATTGAACAATATGTTCCAATAACTTTCCAGGTATTGACATTACACTAACTGGTCTATAATTCCCTGGATCCTCTTTATTCTCTATTTTAGAGATCGGTAGCATGTTTGCCCTTCTCTGGTCCTCTGGGGCCTCGCCTGTCATCCATGTGCTCTCGAAGATAATCACTAAAGGTTCAAAGATTGCTTCAGCCAATTCCTTAAATACTTGAGGGTCAACTTCATCAGGCCTTGCAAACTTCTTGGTTTCTTTAGCCTACAGGATTGTTTCTTTTTGCATGCACAGCAGTTTTACATCACTGTACTCACTTCAATTGAATTATTCATAGTTTACACCAGGTACAGGCAAGAAGAATCAGCTCCTGTGTTTTTAAATTTGCCATACACTGGACAAAAAAAAATCCAAGGTCTAAATAACTAACAGCAAAACAGAAAATGCATACCGCTTTTCATAACACATACACTATTTTCCTTTTTACATTTAAACCATTGATTTTAGGAAGTGATTTTAACTGTAAAGTGAAAAGCTTTTCATACTTTAGGCATAACAGTGTCCATGGGCACATGTGGAAACTGGGGACCTATAACTTACAGTGGTCTTACCATAAATTCTCTTTAGAAGAGCTAGTTTTTCTGGAGCTGATGGTAGCGAGTTCTTTTCTTCAAGCTTTCCCTTAATGAGAATGATAGGGATGTCCCTATGGTAGGGGTCTCAAGCATGCGGCCCCAAAGCTATTTCCTGTGGCCCACAACAATGCCATTGTTACCAATATTTGCAATATCATTGTATTAAAAGGTTTCAGTGGTGCACCCCTTGGGCTAACGTACTAGTCCTCATGCAGCTCTGTACTAGGCCTAAAGTGGCCCTCATGGTGATTTGAGTTTGAGACCCCTACCCTAAGGCTTACCACTGCTCTCTGATGGATGGAATCGAACCAGCTCAAGTATTTAGCTCTTGGGATGTTTCCTTCCTTCTACTGGATTGTGGAACAGCCTTCAGTTCACAACATACAATGCACATTCTTCCTTTGTTCTGACTTAAGGCATGGAGAGCTTCATAAAGAAATGATCCCCATGAGAAGCTTCCTTGGGCAAAAGGGAAAAGGTTGTGGGAAGACCTATCTATCTTAACACAAATTAAATTAGAAGGAGACAGCTTGCATAGTTCCTAGGAACTAGAGGGAAAATATCCTCCTACAGATAATAAGACTAAAAGTCCATGCTCAAAATGAAGTTCATATTCGAAGGAATGTGACTAGGCATTCCAAATGCAAGAGTAAGCGTATAGTTTCCAAACCCAGACCTGAGTTCTTTGAACTTATCCTCATTCTGTGAGAAAGAAAGAAAGAAAGAAAGAAAGAAAGAAAGAAAGAAAGAAAGAAAGAAAGAAAGAAAGAAAGGATGGAAGTTGTTAGGGCTCCCCAGCCCTGCCCCATCTTAATTCCCAGACACAGTTCACCAGACAGGAACAGTCCAGAGTCTAATTTGCAGTCACTCCACAATGGGTTTATTGGGGATTACACTGACAAACTTAAAACCAAAACTGTTACTCCAAGACCTGCACACTAGCCATTTTTATTCTTCTGTACATTGATGGATGCCCCACCCATAGTTCTGTATCCCCAAAGAACTCCTCCTTCCTTTGACCAGCATTCCATACACCAATGAAACCTCCTCTCTTCCTCTTTCTTCTTAATATCCTTAATTATACCTGTAGCCCCTTTACTCCCCACCCACACTACCTCTTGTTCCAACCCTTCCTATGTATGTTTGTGTTCTGTTTTGAGGCTCTGGGAGCTGGGTTACATCTTGACCATGGTCGCTTTATGGAATATTGCATTTCTTTTTCACGTCTTACTTCATCACCCTTGTATTTGCCAAGCCAGTTACTTGGCCTTGCTCTGACATCTGTCTTGAAGAGCAGTCAGCTCTTTCCTTCATTTGTGCACTCATACATTAACTCCTTCTCTCCCCCTATGCCCCAAAACATTTTAGCTACATCTCTTATATTTTTCACAGTAATAAAGAAAACCACTCTGGTTTTGGGTAGGGAAGAGGAACACACTATGACTCTGTTCTTTGCTTACAGGTGTGTCTTAAAGACCACAGTTCACAGGCAAGAAAACGGGCCCAGAAAACTCTCTCAGGCAGATACACACGCCTAAATACTTATACAAACATAAATCATACACTTACACTCTAACAGAAGTTTACCTTCAACCTAGCAATGCAATGGACAGGGCACAGGTGACCCAAGGATGAGAAAGACATATACGCTCTCTCTAGGTATTGCATGGACATTGAGGAGAAATAGCATGCCATTCTCCTCAAGACTATATGGCATTCCTAACGTCAAAGGCCCTTGGGAGTTATAGCTCACGAACTAATGCCACATTATTCTACAAATGCAAGGTACCAGCTTTTACTATGAAACACTCACATCTTGCCAAAAACTGGTTTTCTCCTCATCTTAGAATTTCCAGCAGTGTTTATACGAAAATAACCACCAGATCAACAGGTGGTGTAGAGATATAACATCTGTTATTGACTGCAGATGATGTATGTAGGCTCAATATTTAGACATTTCTAAACAAGCACTTCTCATGCAGGATTCAATTTTAGCCACAACAGCATCAGAAGCAACAAGTCTGCAAGTATACAGTACCATTGTAGAGTTCTTTTCTCTCCTGTTGGTTAGCTTTCCTTCCTGAAGGGAAGACTTCTAGAAATGAAATCTACCACAACCTTCACCACAACATCCTCCAACCAATGCTAAATAACTTTGTAGCCTACGTTTAAGTCTTGCAGGGAGGGAGGGGACTAGTCATAAACACTGTGGATTGTTTGCAGCATTTTTGCTCTACTGGCTATAACAACTTAAAATCCTAATCAACCACTCTGGGCCAGATCACGAGAGAATTTTATGCTAACATGTAAGGCTGCCCTGGACAGCTGTTGGAGGGAGTACCGCCAAGAGCAGTCCCTGTGCTCCCAGGTACATACAGACTGTTGGAGCAGAATGTCAAAAAGGAAGGTAGGGATATGGGTGAAGGGACAGAGTTTCTGGGGCCATGAGACTCCCACAGCTGGCATACTCAAGAGGACAATCTGCTGCATCTTAGTAGGTAGAGCAGAGCACTCACAACCCTCTTCCAGCACACAAAGAGTAGCACTGGGAAACAGGTATGATGCACAAGCTGGGGCCCGGTTTCCTCGTGCTCCACACCACCATCTATACACTGCTGTAGCATACCTGTTGCAATGTCATCCTCTAATTCAACAGTCTCATGAAATGGCTGGGGTAGAATCATAGAAGATTAGGTCTGGAAGGCACCTCAGGTCATCCCGTCCAAACCCTGCTCAAAGCAGGACCAACCCCAACTAAAGGAAGCTACAGACAGCTCTCTCTTCGCATCCTCATTAACCAGCAGCTGTTGCATTTCTATTAAGGTATCAATTGAAACAATTTTATACAGAATATAAAATCAGCAGGTCAATCTTCCATTCTTTTGTCATGCATTTAAGTGAAAGAGTAAAAGTCAGTACGCAAGAGCTTTTTGTACGATCTAATCAGGTAACTGAGTTGGTTTTGTTTTTGTTTTGTTTTTGTTTAAATATCCCCTCTCCTGATGCTATCTGGGGGGCATCAAGAGGATCAGCAATTGGCTGACTTTCAAGGATCTCATTTGTGATGAAACTAATGACATTTGTACAGGTTTCTCCTTTCCAAGAGGATATGCATCTTGCTGAAGATTTTTTTTTTTCTCCAAAGTCTTTTTGGCAGCGAATAATGAAGTTCCAGAAACTCATTACTTGGTACCAGGACTAAGTCTGCTGTTAAACGCAATCCCAGACCTGTCACATGGATATATTAGCTTCTTACTGGAGACAAAGTGTTTCCTTGTGGGTAGGGTAGGGAATTAGTTAAGTCAAAGCCAGGGTGTTTCTTCCCACTGGTCCCTATTTAGCCATAAGGATATTAGTTTCTGTGCAGAGACAAAATAGTCAGTCATGATGACTCATAATGAGCTTTCACTGATGTTTGCCTGTTGTGGACCCTTTCAGGTTTTTAACAGCCAACTGACAGACAACCATGGACACCCTTCTCCACCTTCATGAACTCAGGGATTCTCAGTGTATATACACAGGAGCTCCCTTTTCTTGCGCACAAAGCCCCAGATTCTGCCCCTAGTTCTGACCTCTGTGCAACAACTAAAAGACAGTTCCAGAAGAGGGAATATTCTGTTGAGCTTTTCATGTAGTTTGGCTGTGCTATGGGGCACAGCAGTGTAAGGATTCTCTTCAGGAATCTAATGAGAGTCCAGGATTGTCACTGTCTGTGTCGCTGGTGCCTAAAATGTCTGATTCAGTGTGATGTGATGAAAGCTCCTAGAGGCATGGCTGCGTAAGCATGCTTTCTGTTTAGAATATCACCAGGGTTCAGTCACTGGGATTCACAGTCCATTACCATCCAATTTTTAAATTCTCCATACTTGACTTTACAAGTTATATCCAGGCAGTAAGCCAGGTATCTATGCCATTCCAAGAATCGTACAGCATTGTGATATCAGAGGTAACTCAACCAATCACCATTCTCACTCTCCAAGATTCAAGTATGCTTCATGCAACAATTTCAGATGGTGGATTCCTTGGTCCAATCCACCTACCACACCCACGAGCCCAGTTGCCTCCCACACAAAATCAGTACAAATCGCCCAACACACACAAGCCGCAGACACAAACACAACTACTCGCCCAACATAACAGATAAAATAACCTCAAACTCACACTGCCCTTTGAAGGAGCATATACTCCTCATTCAGTTCCCACACAAATCTGTTCAATTTACGCAGCATAATACAAACACCCACACATCAACACAATCAGCAAACAGAACATCACTCTGAAGCCTAGAATATGTGAGTTGGAGTGAAGCAATGGAAACAGCTACAAGCATGGTGGAGAGTTCTGTCTATTTAGCATATCGCCGGGGTTCACAGTGTATTACCTTTCAATTTTTAAGTTCTCAGCCATTTATGAATTATACCCATGAGGCAGCATGGTCTTCCAGCCACTAATACAGGAATCAATTCAAGTACAACCAAACTTTGAACCACTAACTCTTTAACTAAAATAAGAGGATAGGGCATGGAGATGCAGGAATACATTCAAGGGGCTTTGCTTCTTCCTAACAAATATGCAAACTGGGCTTTACACTCCATTTGAAAAGGTGCTGATGAAAGCATGTAATATACCTGGGGCATGGATGCAGAAGTTCTTTTCCTTCTATGCTGCAGGCCTCTTTTTCTTCTAGCTCAGGGCACTCCTTCCCAGTGCCTACTGCGACGTACTTAATGCTCCTGCGTCTGCTTCGGAACCCCGGTGAGAGATCCCCTGCGTGACAAGTCTTTGAGCACGTGCTCCATGTAGACCAATCAGATGTTTCACAGTCTTTAGGCATGACACATGATTGAAAGGTCAGCGGGATGGTTTCTTGGGTACAAAGGCTGTGATGAGAAAATAGTAAAAAAGCTAAGTGGTTCTTTTTTGTTTCTCAACTTTAATTTTTTTAATACATCCCTTCCCCTCAAACCTCCCCCCCCCCCCAAATTACATATTATGAGCCAGGTTCTAACTTCACATCCACCAATGCAAATCCAGTTAAATTAATGATGTTGTACGAAGGCAAAAGTGATATAAGCAATAAGAGAATCAGGTGCAATGTCACAATTAATCTGGCATGTTTTAGGAAAGATTTTAGATTTTTCAGGTTAAAATATCTGTATGATACACATCTAGTTCATCCCAAATTAGAATAGATTAAAAAGCAGCACATCAATATATTCTGCAAGTTTCTCTTTATGAGCTGGATCAAGCCAGCACTTCACCATTTATTCAGACCAAAGAGCAAACACAAAACACTGCTGAACTGTTGTCATTACAAACAGTTCACATCACCACACTTTTTTTTGGATACTCAAGAGCCCAGCTGAGCCAGGTGCTGAAATAGCTCCTGATGACTGACTTTTCTCTGAGAGACTGGAAGGAGCTCACCATCTTTAGCATGAAGGAATAAAATGAGATTTTTAACCCTGTGAGTCTGAGATTACACCAAGAATTGGAGATAGGTGCTAACCAAAAATGTATTGGTTCAAATAGCAGAAATATCAATTTTGCCCTCTCTTGGCTAAAACTAAATTAAATATTTTTATATCCACAGAGTGTTTCTGAAGCAAGATTAAAACAAAAAGCTCTTGAAACTCTCCACCTGCATTCTATGGATCTGTTTCTCCATTATTTGTGCCTTTTGTCATCTGTAGCTTCACAAAATCAGTGTAAAGTGCACGCTCACTCGCTCACTTTACAGAAATAAACATCATTATTCATTATGCAAAGTGAAAGACAGTGGAGGAGCAGACCTTAAGAGTTTACAGCTGCAGAGAGCCTTCTGTTTCCTTGACACAAGAATACCTTGACAAAAAAAGAAAATAATCCTTGAAATACTGCATTGAAATTTTTCAAAAATATACAAGCTTGGTCAATTTGAGCAAGCAACTTCTTATAGCAGACCAACTCAAGCCAAGAGCCCATTTTTTTCTCTCTCTCTCTCATTAAATATCCCAATGCTGGGTACAGGAGCACACACTGAGCTGCCTGACCAATTTCCCTTTTACTTCTCATTTAGTATAGCTTCAAGAGACAACCTGCAGAAAACAACCACTCCTGTCTCCCCTTCCTCCATGGCCATCTTCAGTTCAGTCACAGAACCACCAATAAACCCCCAGAATAGAAGAAGAAAATGCCTTCCCTAACTTCAAGTCCCATGGCAATTAGTGCAATGGGAAATTTGAATGGTTAAAATGGGAGAGAATGTAATACCTTACAGGTAGAATTTCACAAGGAGACACCATGAAAGTGAAGCAGAGGGTGGAGAAGATGAAGCCAGTAGGGAAACAAAACCATCCATGATGCAGAGAGTCCCAGGGAAAGAAAAAAATTAATTAGGTATTTGCCCAGACTTGTAAATGCCCATGCTTAAATTTGCAAGGTTGGTATGAAACCGTTACAAATGTAGCTCAGCTAAGTGGGGCTTCTTTTTCCTATGTAGTTTCTTTTTTTTTTTTTTCCCAGCCTCTGATTGTTCCTGTCAGGATTTTACCTAATGCGAAATAGCTCTTAGAAGTCGGATATCCAGAGCGCTGATGCCAAGGGATCAGCTACCGAATCTCTTTTAACTTACTGACACAGTGAAACTAACCACAGCCTAATGCATGAGAAATACACCAGGGCACATACTTTCGTTCAGAGCTCTTGGCTAGAAACTAGATGCTTATAAAACTAGTAAAAAAGTAATCTTCCATGGTGATCTAAAATGTCCTTGGTGACCTAACAGTACATAAGAGAGGTGTCTCTTGCCCTTGGAACTTACAGACCAATATCAGACATGTGACAACTAAGGAGAAAGAAAGTTAAAGGGAGGGCTTGTGCAAGGGATGACAAGAGTTACATCGATAGCTATTCAGATAGCAAGCTCTTTGGGCTGGTAGTTTTCAAACCACGGGTTGGGACCCAATACTGGGTCACAGATCCTCAGGTAGTGTGTCACAGCACCCCCCACTGCCACCACTGAAAGGCTGGAATGTACTGCTGAAAGACGTAATTGTTGGGTGACGGGCATAAATGATTTTTTCAACAAGGTCCTGAATAGAAAAAACTTTGAAAATCCCTGATTTAGGGTAAGGACCTTCCCTTTGCTTTGTTTGTATGATCCAGTGCAGGCTTTTAGGTACTATAATAATACAGCTAAATACTAATAGTAGGATTATATAGTTACTTAGCTATGCATGATGAACAATTTTACTTTTAAAAAAATGTATAACATCTCCCATATGCATCCCAGTGGAAGGAAGTCTGGAGGAGGAACTGAACAAGGAGAAGGTGGTGGCTTGCTGGACAAGCACAGAGCACAAAACAGGAAGCAGAAAGGGAGGGAAAAAGTAGAGATGGTTGTTGGAGAAGGAAACAAGCAGAGGTACAGGAGAACATATAGGCTGTGATCTTTGGAACAGTGTTTCAGTACGGGGGGGGGGAGTAGAGAGAATTAGGACATTGGTTCAAATCAAATCATAGGGCTGGAAGGGACCTCGTGAGATCATCAAGTCCAACCCCCTGGGAATTGAACCCAGGACCTTCTGCATGAATACCTAGTCTCCTAGAATGACTGTCTGTCAAAGGGGCAGTTAGCAGTCTCCAAGGCTCCAACTCTCCAGCAGAGTACATCAGGAGTCTTTAAGCCCAGGCCCACAGGGAGAGCGAGGCATCAAACAGTCAACAGCGTCCAGGCAGGGGAGAGCACCAACACAGTCGCCGGGCTCAATAAAAAACAACATAACCGGTGGAATGATTTGGGGGGCAACAGATACGTAGGTGTTTCACATGGAGAAGCAGGGGCGGATAACCAGCAGTGCAGGAAATTTTGTCCCTCATTCCAAAGTGTACTACACTGATTTCTACTTTCTTGAAAAACCATTCCCCCCCTTTAATTTAAGCCACATTCTCCCCACTAGCCTTAAAGCATGATTCAATTGAATAAATACATGAAAAATGCCTTTCTAGCCAAAGGTAAACCTGTGCTATGTACTAAAGATAGACAAATCCTTCCCTTACTACAAAATTGGCACAAACAGGAGCAGAGTATGTTTTATTTTTTCCAAAGAATTTTTACTCCACCAAACACACTTTTCTCCCTCTGTAATGATTTTTTTACACTTCTAGCCACCCACTTTTCTTCATTCACCCCACCAACTGCCCGCCCTCCCACCCCCTAACTCTGTTACGGGTTTTTTTCCAGCTTTCCCGGATCTCCTACTAAGATAAGGATTTGAGATGGACCTTTGAACACACAGAGTTTAAAAACAGTCAAATCACTGAAGTACAGGACTGGGGAACACATACTTCACAATTCTGATATCAGATTTGATCCTCATTCCCTTGATAATAAAATGTTCATAATGCCATTGGAAGAGGCAAGCACTTTAACCAGAGCCCAACTTTATGCAGCCGTGAACACTAACTATGTTCCTAAAAATACTCTGAAAGCTGTATTAGTAACACTGGAACACTTTAAATAGACAAACAGCACTGACATAGGCAGAAGTTTGTACATTCTTGTCTGAAACTTTTGCCCTCACCAACAAATACAATACCTCTTTTACATTTTTGTTGCCCACTCTAGTCATAAGACACAGATAACTATGCAGCTCTTGCACAATGTCTTACATCTGACTAGTCACCAGGAGCCAGCCTGATGGATCTTGACAGGCAGCAGACACAGGGGGCAAGATTGGTAGGTAGGCTGTTCATGAGAACTACCACTTATTTCAAAGCACATAGGATAATTTAAAAGCATTCAGGATCAACTGGCTCCTGTTATCCCCAGCTGTCATCCTGAGGAAACAAAGTTTGGAAGTCTCCTACTCACAGTGGGGACAAATCTGGGTCCCACTGAAGTCAACATAAGCTTTGTCATTGTAGGTGCTAAGCATGTGAAAACAGGCACTTAGGGGCTAATCCATGTCCCACTGAGGTCAACAGGAAAATGCCCACAAATTTCATTGGATTGGATCAGATCTGTACTTACTGCCCAGATATGGGCTTTATGTGCCTAACTTTAAGCACCCACATTTGAAATTGTTTAACAGCAATGTTTCTGTATATCAGTTTCCTTACCTATAAAATCATAAAACTACTTCCGCACCTCTGGGTGACAGTGAATTAGTTTACATAGAGAAACAGTGTTAGTGCTACGGATTGTTATTCTAAAAGACTGTTAATTAGTTACACATACAAAATGAGGCACCTGACTATCAAAATGATTGTAGTATAAAAACCCGAACGGGATGCATAGACGACACTATAGTCTTCTGCTGTCCACTGGAGCATAGGATGAGAACTCCATAACAATGTTTAATTATAGAAGTAACAGATTTTGGGATCCAAATTATCCGAAGTGAAAATACTTCCTAACCCCCTACCATCATGACCATTAACTATTAGCACAGGTACAAAATGTCAATACATTTTAACAATGGATTGGCCAGTCATAACCAAAGAGCTTCTATATTTGTACCCAGCACAGTCATCTTTAATCTTTTTCTTTGTAATATTAGGTTAGCTAGAAAGCCTTATTTCTCCTTTACTAGTTCATCTATATTTTTCTCATGACATTAGTAAGACAGTGTGCAACATATTGTTAAAACCTCTTCCTAATGTCTAATAGATAAGGAACTAAGGAAAGTAAACTACTATCCAATCTGATTATGCTGGGAAATTATAGTGGCTCTCAATCCTGTTAGGAGGACAACTGACATCAACATTTAAAAAAGAAAGTTAGCTGAAACTTGCCTTTAGATACAGCTGTATAACACCCCCTCCTCCAGTTCAAACTTTGGGAAAGCATAGTTGGAACTGAGATTAGTATCTGTGTCAGATAGTGGATCTAATGAGTCACATAAAGCAAGTAAACAGCCCTGAATGGTTCAAAGTACAGGACTGTCTTTTCCATTTAATAGTCAGTTTAATTCTCACTCAGGCTGTGTTCACACAGCCCTCTTATTTCGAAACAACAGAGGTTGTTTCGAAATAAGATTTAGGCTGTTCACACGACGCACGGTTGTTTCGAAACAACGGGTCCCGTTGTTTCGAAACAACAGCGTTGTTTCAAAACAAGTTAAACCCCATGTGGAGACGAAACAACGTTGTTTCGAAATGATTGTTTCGAAACAACGCCGTGCAAACATGTTGTTTCAAAACAACAGTGACTTGTTTCGAAATAACTGTTGCCTGAACCTGCTATTTCACTTTGAGCTTCTTTCCTTAATTCGAATTAACAAACTGTTAATTCGAATTAAGTTATTTCGAAATAAGGTGTTATTTCAATACAAGTTGTTTCAAAACAACCATATCGAAATAACCCCGTGTGTGAACACAGCCTCAGTGAGCAAAGGCAGTCAAAAGTAAATACATACTCTGGTAAGTGTTATCACGTAAGACTTTCTCCCCAGCAGATTCATACGTGGGAAAGCCTGCTAAAATTTGAGACTGACCAGTTTGTACCTGTTAATTCAGAAAGCTGAAGTCAAAGTGATTGCGGCAGTGCCACCCAAACCCAGTATAAAAAACATGGTCTTTCCTCTTGGACAGAATTTAGACAGTCTTCTGTATTACAGATGTATCCAGGTCAAGCTTACACTAGAAAAGCCTAGACATATGAGTCATCATCATTAAGTTTCACTCACAGCCTGTGATCAGTAAAGATGCAATTTCATTGCACATATGAAAAAGCTGCTTGGAAGACCTAGGTTCAAATTCCAATTCTGCTTACTCAGGGATCCAAAATGGGAATGAAAACATTGCTCAGGAAAAGAGAAACATAAGGCTTTGTCTGGGCTGAGATCACCTCTAAAAATGTTCACAATTACCATAAATTGAAATTGATCTATTTAAGTTTAGTCACAATTCTATTTAATCTATCTAGGTGGGCATTTATCTCCCAGTCTGATCACTGTGGTAACTGGGATCAAGCTTTTAAAAAATGGGTGTCTAAAGTTAGGTTCTTAAATCCATATTGAGCCTCCTAAAACAATCTGGCCCAATTTTCAGGCGCACCAATTCCATTCTGTGGGAACTGAGCACATCCAGCAGTTTTGAAAATTAGACCAGATGACTTAGAAACCTAACTATGTTTTTAGGAGACTAACTTAAGGTTTCCCTTTTTGAAACATTGATTTAGGTGTCCAACCCAATAGAATGAGCAGTTCTTCACCCACTCCCTGGAGGTGTTGATCTGAGGTGACAATGCAGAAACCACCAACACAGGAAATGCCTGCATCTACATTTCTGGTGAATTATTGAGAAGCTTCTAATTCAACTCTGCATAGACTGGATAAGAAACAAAATAGAAATGCTCTAGAAATCTCCAGAATAAAAGAATGCAATATGGTTGATTTCACAGTGCTCCTTTTCAGGCCATAAAAGAATAATGAGAAATACTTTCACAACAAACAGATTGAGGTCTGGCCACCCTTCCAACATCTTCAACTTCCCACAAAGTAAATCTAGCATAAGATTTTTCTCTTTGCAAGGCAGGTGCATTTTGCTCATCCACTTGTGACTGGAACAGTCAAATGAATCCCCATAGGGCATCATTGTTTAAAATATGGACTGCCTTATGTAAGGTATCCTTCTCACACATAATGCTTCATGTTTGACAGAGGAGGTTCTTTTGGCTGGCTTCAGTTATGTTAGTTAACAACAGCTGATGAGAAAACAGCAGGCTTGAGGGCAAATAAGTTTCTTACCATTGCTAGCCATCTCAAAACGGCAGGGAACGTCTATTAGTATGAACCAAATTTATTTGTTAAGAAGACCAAAACAAATTCCCATCAATAATCCTGCAGCTGCAGGCGATCACTGCTGTATTCAGTCTCATGACATATAAAAGCAGTCTGTGGCCTTATTAACAAAACACACTTCTTGACCAGAGGAGGAGAGTTCTTTTTTATTTCAAGACACATTTGTTTTGTCCTTTGTAACTGTCTAAAACAGAAAGTTTTATTTCCATCTGAGGCAGCTTTGCAAAATTAGGACTCAATTGTGTAATCCCCACTCATTTAAGTATTTCCAGCAGGTACCACTGACAAAAGTTAGCAACAGTTGTACAATCTACTGCACAAATTAAACCACTTTGGTAATAGGGAAGACTTCCCAGCTAATGCTATACAGCCACATGTGCTATAACATGCTAAAATTTGAAATCAGACTAACAGGTATTTACCCCTCCTCAACTACTCTCTGGCTGTCAATTGATCACTTTGATTACCTAGCATTTTTCTTTTATGATTAGGCAGCCACAAGGCTAATGAGTATGGTGAGACTTTTAGTACATTTATCACAATAATGATTCAGTGGCAAGGGAGTTTTCAGAATAGATATATTGTGTGATGCATCCCATTTGCTTCAGTTTTCCTCATTCATAAGGTGTATCTCATCAGAACCTTTCAAAAACCCCAAAAAGGAACCTGGGCCAGGAAAAAGAAAAGGAACATTTTTTTTTCTTTCCAGTTTTACAGAAGACTTTTGGCTGCCTGCTAAGCTCTGCTCAGGGTTATGCAAATGTGTTTGCTCCTCTTTGTCAGCAGCCAAAAATATCATCATTGTTATAAAGATGCTTCACAGGACCTACAAGATCTGGTCCATTCTTCAAAAGCAAGCTAGCGTATATGTCATACAACAAAATGAGTTTGACATTATCAAATCATTGTTTATATTGTCTGGGACATTCTGTAGTGGTGACATTTCATTACCTATGCAGGAGGTTTCTAGTACCCAATTGCACAATTTCCTGTAGCAAATGGGTAAAAAAAAAAAAAAAAAAAAAAAGCGCTTATAATGAAATATGTGATAATCTTAAGCACTATATAATAATGTGATCCTTACCAAATCAATAGCTTATTTTATATGTGCAAAACCAATAAATCATAAGCTGGATTCAGTTTCTGCTGGCATAACAAAGTCTGCCAGAAAAAGATTGGAGTGGCTATATCTACCCTATAAAAGGGGCCTAGCTCAGCCCAAAAAACTGAGAGGCAGAAGTAGGCATGAAGGTAAAGGGCCTCTCAAGTTGCAAATATCTCCAATGGCCAAGGATGGGATGCTAGATGGGGAAGGCTCTGAGTTACTGCAGCGAACTCTTTCTCAAGTGTCCAGCTGATGGGTCTTGCCCACATGCTCAGAATCTAACTCACTGCCATAATGGAGGCTGGGAAGGAATTTTTCAAGTACTATTTCTCTTTTCTCTGCAGTATGGGGCATGGGTCACTTGCAGATTTAAACTAATGTAAGCGGTGAAATCTTGGTAACTTAAAGCCTTTAAATAATAATTTGAGGACCTCAATAACTGATCTAGAGATTAGGGCTCTATTACAGGACTGGGTGGGTGAGGTTCTGTGAGCTGCAGTGCACAGTAGGTCGAACTAAGATGATCATGATGGTCCCTTCTGACATTAAAGGCTATGAGTTTCTGGTAGGGGTGCTCTGTGGCACCTTAGCTACAGACTGAGTCTGCACCATCCTCTCATACTGTAGAAGCCTGAGTAGGGAATGTAGTGATAGAAACACTCTTCCTTTCCTTGGGTTGAATCTGCCAATGGTTGCTCAGTGACACAGACTGCTGTAACTTAACTCAGAATTTTGTGTGCACCGTTTGTGACGTATGCGTACGAGGTAAACAACAGGGAGTCAATTAATTGGGCAGGAGGAGGATGTCTCCACTGTACACTCAGCCCAGGCTCTGAGTCAGGTTGAATGCAAGCCTCCCTTCTCTTGACCCACAAACCAGTCTGACTCAAGTAAGCAAGGATCCATGACCCCTGCTTGGAAAGATGGGGCTGGGAGAACTTGAGTCATCCTATGACTCAGGTCCAAACCCTTTCGTTCTGCAGTGTGAACCCAGGTCAAGCCACAGACCCTAGTTAGAAGTTCTTAATAGTGCAGTATGGATGCTCTGCATTAAGCCTGGCTCGTTCCAGTTGGGTAGCTGTGTCGGTCTGGTTCAGCACAACAAACAAGGAGTCTTTTTTAGTCTTAAAAGACTAACAAATTTACCTATGGCATGAGCTTTCATGGGGTCATAAGATAGATACATTTAGTCTTTAAAAGTGCCACAAATTTCCTTGTTTGTTTTATTAGCATGGCTGTGAGCCAGCAACTAGCAACTTTCAACCTAACTTTCTAATGGAGTGTGGATGCTCAAGAGTGGGCTTGGAAATACTGACTCCACAAGCCCAGATCCCATCAACCTGGACTTACAATGCTGTGTAAATGTACTTTGAGAGCTCAAGAGCTGAATTCTGACTTCACAAGGATACAAATCAGAAGTAGCTCCATTAAAGTCAACAAGGGTAAAAGTGGTGTAAACAAAAGTAGAATCAGGCTACATATTTAGAGACATGCAAATAAAGTAGAGATATGAGAAACTGCTGGAATAGTTTGTACTATCTGATCTTCCTCTAACTAATAAAAACATTTGTACTTTGCTGCAGATATAATACAAACAGGTATGAAACATGTCACAGAGTTTATTTCATCTCAGTATGTGTGCAAAACTTCCAGTGACGTTAACAGAAGCAAAGCACAGAACACAAAATAACCCCTTATCTCTCCAGTTTGAATGTGAGCAGGTGCCAGGGGGTACAGACTACTGAGAAATACACAGAGCCCTGAAAAATTCAGAAGCAAAATTTTTGATGATTTCTAATGCTACTGAAAAGAAGTATTTTTCAATCTGTATGTTAAATGGGTGTGCTAAGATATTGTAAATATAAATCTAAATAGAAATAGAAATTTTAAGAATAAAACTGTATAGTAAACAGCGAATAGCATTACAGCTTTGATATTAAAATTATAGGCATTCATACCACCTAGACTAAAAAAGATATCATAAAGAAGGACACAACTCAACAACTGCTATCACAGAAATAAATGTAACAACATATTCTTTTCAGACACAGACAGCTATCATTGGCATCAATAAATTGCATGTGTATTTGGAGGCCCATAACCATCCTTGAATAAAAATAAGAATATTGTGTTACTGAACTTTCATTAGCTAAAGCACTACTTCTGGAAATATCAGTATCAAAATCCAAATATCAATATCAAAAGTTACTGAATCAAAATTCTTCACTGAGTTATATCCATGGAACCAGTGAGAATATCAAGACTTTCGGTCGGGGCACATGCAGTCTACCAAAACTAATAATATTTTCTGTAAAATCATTCATATCTGTAACAAATCATTTGGAATTATTAATATTAGAAAGAAAGCAATATATTTTATCATTTCCTTTCTTGGTCAAACAAAAATTGGTTGAGATCTTGCAGAAAAAAAGGAGTATCGAAACAAAATGCTTGTAAATAGTCACCAATAGTAAAAGCATGCAAAAGATTCTACTTCCTTTGGCTTTTCAAAAAGGAGGAAACAAAGGGGAAAAGTACATTTAAATGTGTTTTTAAAACTCAAAACTAAGCGTCTTACTAGGCAGAATCTGCTGTTTTGCCATCTTTCTACAAAAACAAAACCCATTTCAGTTAACATAAGAGGATAAATGTGAAGATACCCTTACCTCAGCATAGCATTTTTTCCATCACTCCTTGTACACCTAACCTGCCTGGTTTGATACCCTATCTCTACATCCCATGGCTTGGAATGGTGGTGGGGTTTGTAACTTTGCAGTTTGAATGTGCTTCGTTCTGCAGAATCTGAGCTGAAGTCCAGCATAGTTCTTCCAATAAGACTAACTTCTTTAAGGTGAGGCAACCTGCATTTACTCCAAGGACCAACTTGAAGACTGTATGTATACTCCTCTTCCCCAAGAGAGCAAGAGCTAGGAACATCACAGATTCTTGATTCAGAAAGGTTTGGACAATTGGAACCACCATAGAGCGGAGGAGAGAGAACAAAACGAGTCCTGTGTTGTAAACTCTTTGTACAGTCTTTGCTGCACTCAGACCATTGGGAGAATTCAGATACAACACAATCCCGTGGACAGGGTATTAGACAAGCTTGTTCTATAGGTGGCTTTGGTGTAAAATATTCACATATTTCACTGGCAACGACAGTTCTGTTCAGTTTCTGAATACAATGTACACTTCTGTGCTGTAGCCCGTGTTGTGCAGTCACACAGTCTGCAGTCCTTGGTTTGACTTCCCCGTGAGCAAAAGGAACCAGCACACATCTCTGCCATTCTGAAACTTCCCACTCAAAGAGTTCCAGGTGCCAGTCACATACTTTAAAGCAGCTCCTTTGGTTTTCAGGTTTATCCCTCAGTTCACAGTTTGAATGGTGGGTTGTCCAACCTTCTGCATGGACACACCATACTGCTCGACTCTGAATACCACCTGACCCACAGTCACCTATACATCGCCCCCAATGACCTATGAAAGAATGAAAACATTGAGCAAATGGTTAAAATGACTTTCTAAAAGAAAAAGACGACAGTCCATTTTTGAAAAACTAATTAGAAGTCATCCCCACCATTAATTTATATTAAGAATCCCCACTGAAGATCGCAAGCATTTTGCTATGGAATAATAGCAAGATCAAGACTTAGAACAGTATATCACAGTCTCAGTATACCTAATTACCATATTCAACCTGTCACCCTGCAGTATGCTGAATGCATTGTAAAATCCACAGACTTGACTTTGCACCCACTGACATCACTGGGAACTGACCTCTTTCAGAGCTTTGAGGAAAGAAGCTGATCAGCTCTCATTTTTCTAATTCTAAAAGCTTCCCATCTTTGTTACATAAACACTCACTATCATCCTAAACCAAGGCTCTGCAACCTTCATCTCCAGAGCAGCACGTGGCTCTTTGGCTGCCCCCTTGCAGTTCCAGGCCACCCCATACCACCACCAGATCCTGCAGTTGGCCCACATCTGGCTCCACACCACCACCAACACCAGGTGACCCTTCAGGCGGCCTGCACCTGGCTCCAGGCTCTCCCCTCTCTCCTGCCAGGGGACCTTGCAGCAGGCGCCCTGGCCCAGCTTCCAGCTCCCCACACCCCCTACCAGGAAGCTCTACCCATTGCCACTCTCAACATACTTAATTATTGAAAGAATTTTTTTAAATGGCTCTTATCTTTTGGGTTGCCGATCCCGGTCCTAAACTACAGGCACCCAATGTTGTTTCAGTAATAACATGCATCCAAAAGCCAAAGGAAACAAAAGAAAATCATTTCATTGGCAGATAGATAGGTGGGTTTTTTCCTATGTAAAATTAATGTGACTTTGGTTAAGGACTAAAAGTCTGAAAGAAAAAATTAGAAAGTCTGGTTAAAAAAAAGAGCAAACATTCTTAATGGGGCAATTAGTCAATGGCATGAACTGAATGAATCTTCAGAGATGTTAAAAACCAATGTAGATTATACATTTGTTTGGGGTTCTGTTTTTTGTTTTGTTTTGTTTTGTTTTAAATAAGAATGTGATCTTTGCCAGAGGCTGAACAGAAAAAAAAAGACTTTTCTAATTTTCTCTATTATTGTATATACTAGAGGCCAGCTTCCATGAGGCGCTTCATTTGGAAGTGGAGGATGTTCAACACCTAACAGCAGAAAACAATCAGCACGTCACAAGCACTGAATCTTAAATTACTCCATTAATAATACCTTTAATATGTATAGCAGCTGGCAACTACATAGTACCATAGTTGACACATCAAACACAGAGACCAACAGAAAACTTAATATTATGAGATTTTATATTTTAAAAGGGATAGCCGTGTTAGTCTAGCCCAGTGAAAAAACAACAAGGAGTTGTGTGGCACTTTAAGACTAACAGATTTATTTTTTGCATGAGCTTTCGTGGGAGAAGATCCCACTTCCTCAGATGCTTCAAAGATGAATGAAGAAGAAGCATCTGAGGAAGTGGGATGATCTCCCACGAAAGCTCATGCAAAAAATAAATCTGTTAGTCTTAAAGTGCCACACAACTCCTTGAGATTTTATAACTGCTTATGCAAACATATCAGTGTTGTTATATAAATCTTACCAAATGACTTGCCAGTGATTTCAAAAATAAAAACTTGCTGTTTCAGCTTATTTCATCAAAATGTTTTTTTCCCCTACAGAATAACTGATATCAAGTTTATACAGTGTGAAATTACTGGCAAACTGGGGGAAAAAAAGAAACCTGGATGGAATTTGCTATGTTAGAAAGAGAATACAGTGAATTTGGCATAAGAGCTTAGTTATTAATATCATTCCTTTCCTTAGCATCTTTCCAATATCCAGTAACAATGCTATTTTATTTGGTAATATATTATAATTATAATGTGTGCTTGAAAACACACTGCAGCTGCCCTAAAGTTTAAGAGACCTGGCTGATGAGCTCAATGGACTATAAATGTAAATTACACGATCCATTGTCTACAGCCAAGCCCTAAGATATAACCGCATCTGCTCTGATCCCTCAGACAGAAACAGACATCTTGAGGATCCCTACCAAGCATTCTTGAAACCACAGTACCCACCTGGGGAAGTAAGAAAACTGACAGAGCTAGACAGGTTCCCCGAAGTCATCTACTACAGGAGAGACCCAAGAAAGAAAGCAACAGAACACCACTAGTCACCACATACAATCCTCAAGTCAGACCTCTGCAAAAGATCATTAAGGACCTACAGCCTATTCTAAAAGATGATCCGTCTCTCTCTCAAGCATTAGGAGACAGACCACTCCTTGCTTATAGGCAGCCCCCTAATCTTAAACAGATACTCACCAGCAACTACAGATCTAACAACAAGAACATTGAAGCAGGCACACACCCCTGCAACAAACCACGCTGCCAAGTCTGCCCACGTATCTACACAACAGACACCATCATAGGTCCTAATCAAGCCTGCTACTCCATCAAAGGCTCATTTACCTGCTCATCTACTAATGTGGTCTATGCCATCATGTGCAAGAAATGCCCCAACACCTTATATATTGGACAAACAGGAAGATCGCTGCGTAAGAGGCTGAATGAGCACAGAGCTGATATCAAAGAACAAAGAAACCAGTTGCTGAGCACCTCCATCTTCCTAATCACTCGATGATGGATTTGTTAATGACTGTCGTTAGAGATGTACCTGGGACATCAAGACTCCAAAGAGAAACAGCTGAGCTCGAATTAATATGCAAGCTAAATTCTGTGAAAGCAGGACTGAATCGAGACTATGGGTTCTTTTCCCATTACAAAGGGTAATTTGACTTCAGGGCTTCCCATTCTTTGAGCCTGTAAACTGCTCTGATTTGCTGTTACTGTATGACCTGATCCTATGTTTTACACCCCCTTGCATTTAGTTTCATTCCTTTCTGTAAGTTCACCCATCTTCGAAGCATCTGAGGAAGTGGGATCTTCTCCCACGAAAGCTCATGCAAAAAATAAATCTGTTAGTCTTAAAGTGCCACACAACTGCTTGTTGTTTTTTTAATAAGTCTTGGGACTCTGGAGAAGTTCCAGAAGACTGGAAGAAAGTTCATGTTGTGACAATTTTTAAGTGTGTAAACGTGATGACCCAGAGAATTATAGGTGTTTCAGTCTGATATCAATCTGAGAAAAGATATTGAAAAGGCTGATACAGGATTTGATTAATACAAAAGTAAAGGAGAGTAACATAATTAGTGCAAACCAACATGAGATTAGGGAAACCAGATCCTTCGAATTAATTATGTTTTTCTGATGAGATTAAAAGGTTAATAGTTTAAAGTAATAGTGTTGATGTGATATAGGCCAGGTCCACACTGGCGGCAAAATTTGACGGCAGGTGATGGGAGTTATGCAAGCTATGCAAAAGTAGTTTGTAACTCCCACCAACTTCATAACTTCTTTTCTAGGAACCATGTTCATTGCACTGCGCCAATGAGAAATGTGTTCCCATCAATGCAGTGCTACAACACTTGAGAGGGTGGTTTTATTAGCTCAACTTCCAAATCAACTGACCATGTCTTTACTGACTGCTCAGTTGACCTAGGAAAAAATAAATCAATCTGACAATGGCGAATTTGCCAATGTCTGTGTAGACATACCCCTAGACTCATGTAAGTCATTTTGGCATGGCACTGCACAAACAGCAGTTTAAAATAAAAAACCTACAAAGTTAAAAAATGAACATAGCCCATGCCATGACGTCTGGAGTGACTTATGACTGACTGTCCCTACCTCAGGGCAGAGTATCAAAAACACTTTTGACTGATGATATGTTCTATAATTAGATTTTACTAAGCCAGAAATGACTGACCTCCTAGCTCACTATTATAGTTTTTCCACGGAGTCCTCTTAGAATTTCCAGTTTATCTTACTACACAAGCAAACTTAATGTAATGATCAGTGGTCACTTACACCAAAATTTACACAATATTCAAGTAACCTCCAGTCCCAAGAGAACAGATCAGCTGATGCGCTAGCTCCTATTAAGACAATGCCTGAGCCAATTCTGTAATAAACCTTTAGATTTATTATTAACAAGGAAAAAAGTAATAAAGTTATTCACAGGTTAGAGCAAATTTTATATATCTATAGGTGACTGAATAGCATAGTGGTTAGGCGTGCTGCCCTTGATATGGGAGACCGGGGTTCAAATCCTGGTTAGTACCTACCTACTTACCTTTCTAGTAGGGGTCCTCAGGCAAAAGACCCCCTAACTCCTCACTTGCCTACCTCGAATATGAGAGTGACACGAACCACGAGAGTCATGCCAGCTTGGACGTCGCCTGGATTAACAAGGTCTGCGCCAGATGCTGGGGAACCAAGACAATCTGATGATAAGTGGGCTACTGGAACAAACCATACAGGGATAAGACAAGAGAAGCTGGAATTGATAGAATGCTACTACACCAGCAGACCTAATGAGAGGGGGGACATATGAGGGAACTATGGATGGACAAAAGACCTACATCCACACTAACTGAGAAACAGTTAGTTACTCAACGCTTCAACAGAGTAAAGAGGAAGCTGCTCTCACAACTTGAGATAGACCAACTCCGCATTACATCCTGGCCTCAACAAGAAGATGCACAAGTACAACTAGATGTTCAGCCAACACCTGAAGCTGGAACTTCACTGCCACCCCCTCCATTACAGAGCACAGCAGCTGATATGAGGCACAAGATCAGGGATAAACTAGCTACAGTCAACTCTCGAGATTGGTGATAGATGTAGCAGTGCCAAGTGACAGCAACATCAGGAAGAAGGAGTATGAGAAGCTGGAGAAGTACCAGGGCCTGGGAGAGGATGTGGAAAGTGAAGGCCAAAGTGGTCCCAGTGGTGGTAGGAGCACTCAGGGCTGTTACTCCTAAGCTGGGAGAGTGGCTCCAACAGATCCCAGGAACAACATCAGAGCTCTCTGTCCAGAAGAGTGCAGTGCTAGGAACAGCTAAGATACTGCGCAGAACCCTCAAACTCCCAGGCCTCTGGTAGAGGATCCGAGGTTGAGGAAGACACATACCACCCATA
>ML681984.1:19006521-19235049 GCA_007922195.1 Podocnemis expansa | reverse complement strand
TTTTTTTTTTTTTTTTTTGACAGTGAGGGTAATTGACCTTCAGAACACTTTACAAAGGGTTCTGGTGGATTCTACATCACTGAAAACTTTTAAATCAAGATTGGCTATTCATCTAGAAGATATAACCAAGGAATTCTTTTGGGGAAGTTCTAGCCCAGGGGTCTCAAACACGCAGCCTATGGGCCACATGAGGACCTAAAGCTATTTCCCACACCCCGCAATGACGTTATCATTATCTATATTTACAATATTATTGTATTAAAAGGTTTCAGTGGTGTGGCCCTCAGGCTAAAATTCTAGTTCTCAGGCAGCCCTCTACGAGTCCTCACGTGGCCCTTGTGGTGATTTGAGTTTGACACCCCTGTTCTAGCCTGTGTTATATGGAAGGTCAGACTGTGCAATTACCATGGTTTCCTTCTAGCCTTAGAATCTATTAATCTATTCCTACAGGATTTTTTAGAGACAGAAAACAACTTGCAGCAACAGGTGGATTTATAAAGTAAATAGAACTTCAGAGCACAATTTAAAATTGATAAAAAACACAAATTAGCAATCTGTCAGACGGTTACAAATCCAAAACCAAGACTTGACTGCAATTATTTTACAATCCACTTCAATCAAAAAATGCTAATGCACATGTAGCCTAGCATTGCAAAGTAGACTGTTTTTCAACATTGTTTTTTCAAGAGAAAATTGAGAAAGTGAAAAGAGGAAGCATGGTAAAGACAAACAAACCAACCTCAGGGCAGGCAGGATTCCCTGCATTGAGACCTGTCTTTTGATCCACCTTGTATTTCTGTTGATTTCTTGATTACACACAAACTCAGAGGCACAGTCAAGCCTCCCTGACTAGCAGCCTAACACCACACTCCATACTGAGAGCAGAGCTTCTGATAAATTAATAACCAATTCGTCCGAGTAACAAATAGAGGAGCAGATCTGAGCATAACCAAGGAGGATTAGGAGCATGCACAATATGTTTCACATTCTGTCTCTAAACATTATTACTACCTCTTCTTCCCAGTGCTACTCAATAGTTTCATTAATTACTTGAATGAGGTAGCAGAGTGTATGCCTATACAATTTGCAGATAACATCAAGATGGGAGAGCATTGCTAGGACTTTGAAGAAAAGATCTGGGAGTTGTAGTGGATTACACAGGTAATATTCATCAACGACAGGATGTAGTTGCTAAATGGCTAATATCCTGGAATCAGAACAAAAAAAAGGAATCCTGTGGCACTTTTAAAGGCCAATGAATTTATTCATCTCATAAGCATTGGTGGGCTCAATCCCACTTCATCAGATACATGAAATGGAAAATGTGGCACGCTACCTGTATATATACACATCTAGAGAAGAATGGGTTACAAGGTCAATTTAAACAGATCCAAAGGAATAGTCTGCTAGCCTAGCTCAGTAAAATAAAACAAGCTGTTTTGATTCAAACAGTGTGGAAGAGGGAAGCAAGAGCTGAGAAAGGTAATAGAGAGGCAACCACTTTTGTAATCAGTTAGCCATTCAAGATTGCTTTCTCATTCTGACAAGTTCCAAAGGGGTAGCCATGTTAGTTTAGTTCAGCAAAACAAACAAGGAGTCTGGTGGCACTTTTAAATTTATCGTTCATGGGAGAAAATCCCACTTTTTCAGATGCTTGAAGATTTGTTAGTCTTTAAAAGTGCCACCAAACTCCTTGATTGTTTTTCTCATTCGGAAACCAGTAACGATGCCGCATGAAAGACATGGGAAGTAATTCTCATAACTATTCGGCACTTGCGAATCTGACAAAGTGGGATCTTCTCCCACGAAAGCTCATGCAAAAAATAAATCTGTTAGTCTTAAAGTGCCACACAACTCCTTGTTTTTTTACTGGACTAGACTAACACAGCTATCCCCCTGGAAATTGACAAAACACTGTCGTCAGTTCTGGACACCACATTTAAGAGAGAGAGAGAGAAATTTGACAGGATTCACAGGACAACATGAAAAGTGACTAAAGGATTAGAAAACTTGGCCAGAAAAGAATGGTTAAAAACAACTGCTCAAGTTTGATCTTGAGGAAAGACTGAGTGGAAGACAGTCTTCAAGGCTACATCTACACTAGGCTTTGCCTACTTTGACCTGTGAAATTTCTTATTCTGAACTAAGCAAAGCTTAGTCCAAACTAATAAGGTTGCCTGGTTAGTCCAGACTAAGCGCTTAGTTTGAAGTAAGCACAATGTAGACATGGACTATGGCTTAATTTGAACTAAAAAGTTTGAACTAAGCCATTAGTTCGAACTAACCATGCAAACTAATTTGATGGATACAGTTAGTTCGAACTAACCGGGAACTGCTTAGTTCAGTCTAAGGAAGTCCAAACTAAGTTTTGTAACGTAGACCTAACCAAACTGTAAACGGCTGCTATAAAGACAAAAAGACGTTAATCTGCAAGAAAGGAGATTTAGATTAAATATTAGGAAAATCTTTCCAACTAAAAGCATACTTAAGCACTGAAATAGGTTTCCAAGAGGAGTTGTGGAATCTCTGTAATTTAAAGTTTTTAAGAACAAGTTGGACAAACACCCGTCAGTGATGGTCTATTGTAGTTGGGCCTCCACCAATGCAGGGGGCTTGACTGATCTCTCAAGGCCCCTTCCAGGCTTACATTTCTATGCCTCCAACTATTTTTTGATGAACCTAGCCTTTAGAAAACTCAGACTATATGTACACTACCACTTTTGCCAATATAACATACATTGCTCAGGGGTGTAAAATTATACCACATCCCAAATGACGTAAGTTACACCAAAAGAAGTACCAGTGCGATCAGTGCTTTTTCTCCTACTGACTTAGCATTCCAAATGACATCGAAGATTTCTCACTGACATAGGTACTGCTCCTCACTGGGGTGGATTAATTAAGTCAACGGGAAAGCTCTCGTCTGTCAACACAAAGTGGCTGCACAAGTGATCTTACAGTAGCGCAACTGACTGTTGATCAGCTGCATCATAGTCAGTGCCCCAGGGTAGAAATGACCCAAGACTTTTTTTCAAGAGTGATTTAAACATTTTGGAGCTTAAGTCCCATTAATTTTCAATGCGACTTAGAAACCAAAGTCTCTTTTGAGAAAAGGCCTAAGACATTTTGGAAAAGTTTACCTCCTGTCCCTGTATTTTACACATAGATTCAGTTGCATAATAGAAACACACAAATATTCTCAATGGGAAAAAAAGCTGCATTAAACTATATGATAAAGTTAAAATACGGCATATAGTTCCAAAAGAACTGTACAAGAATCTGTTAGCAGATGAAAAAAAATGAGCTTTTAAAAAGGACTTTTAAATCAAATCACATATAATGGAAACATATACACTTTAAATGTACATTCTTGAAATCTCATTTCAATTATTCTACACCAAATTCTAACAATTATCTAGATATAAAACAAGCAACTTAAGTGTTAGATGCTGCCCTAATTTTAGCAGTAGGCAGTCATATTGTTCAAGTATTATTGTACTGAATGGATTATTTATGAAGAGTTGATCAGCAAGGTGTAATTACTTTAAAAAAAAACAGCATTGCAGCTTTTCATGAGTTTATTGTTTTATCACATTCATCCTAGGCAGTTTTAATAGATTCTGAGAGATATGCTTTGCTTGCTTCAGAAAAGGCTGCATTTTTACTGATTTACTTCTTAAGCAGATGTGAAATTATTAGCTCAAAGCAGGCTTCAACTTAGTGCATGCAAATATTTCTCTAAATTATTCATTTCACTGGATTAGTTTAAATGATAGTCTATAGCTTATTATACCATTGCTGTAAGAGTTTCCATGGAGATGAAAAAAATTTAGAGTTTAATTAATGTGATATATACATACACAGGTATTTACTATGTTTAGCACTATTCATGAAAGTAGCCTTAAAAACCCAGAAAGGAACATACTTAATGTACATCTGAGAGTTGGCCAAAGTGCATTTGCTAAAAATTATTATAATGAGTTTACACCACATACAATGCTGCAGCAGAATCATTCTTCCCTCTAGTTTCTGTTATTGTTGTTGTTGGTATCCTTTGGTTTGGTTTTTGCTCAACAGCTATTTATAAAACAGTCAAGTTCCAAAGGGGCAGCCATGTTAGTCTAGTAAAGCAAAAAAAGCAAGGAGTCTTGTGGCACTTAAAGACTAACAGACTGATTTATTGCATGAGCTTTTGTGGGATTTATCACACAAAGTAGGATTTTCTCCCACGAAAGCTCATGCGATAAATCAATCTGTTAATCTTTAAGTGCCACAAGACTCTCTAAAATAGCTCAGACTTTAATAATTTCCATGACTGCGTAGAGATGAAGAAGAAGCCTGAGCACAAAGTGGATATAATGCAATTTTATGTCTAATGTAAATTTAGAATGAAGAATTTTTTAAAAATGGTTAGGCAAGATTCGGCAGTAATGAGACTTACCACTGACAACAGCCTCAAAAGATTCTGTGGCACGCATGCCAGGAAATTTGCTGGATTTCAGAGACTGGGGAAAAAACTGAGTGAGTGAAAGAAAATCAGATGCAGGACTTATTAATATGGATTTGCTGCACCTCCTAGTAATCTCCTTGGATGCAAGAGTAAACTAATCCACAATGCTTCATTGCTCAGCCAAATTTCCTGCTGTATAGCTTAACTGAGTGGAAGGATGTAGATATTTCCACCCAATAGTGTGTCGTGTAATTAGTAAATTATTTCTAGGAGCTATTTACACTTCTCCATAAATAAATCTAAGATCAACTAGAAATATCTGCGGAATGTGAATAATACACTTACACTTTATTAAAAACATAATGAAATGTTGATACCAAAAAGGAAGCATTCTGGAATGATACAATAGTGTCCAGGCCTTAGATAGAAAGCCACTTCTAATGAAAACTAAGAACAAATAAAATAAACTTTAGAAATCAGCCTATTGAAAGTGAGAAGTATTCCATACACGATCACAGAATAAAGAGAGAGTTTATTGTCCAAAATATAAGCAAAGAAATTGATATTGTTGTCTTAAAAAGCTATTTATAGAAGCAACAAAGGCTATCACAATAGTCCTTTCTACTCCAGTTGAACATCCATGGATTATAGTGTCAATGGAGGCTCAATTCAGATAACCAACTTCCTTTTAACTTTTAGTTTGACCGCTTTTCACTACAGGTAAATTATTCAATATCATAATAGTCAGGAAAAAACCTGTGTCTCTCAACATATAGATCCCATACTGGGATGGTTCCTGTATATAAGATTTTTTCCTACCAAACATCACTCTTAATATAAAAACTGTAGAGTAAACAACATTACATACCCAGCCAGAAAACTAATGGGAGGTAAAGCAATAAAGAGAGAGAAGCTAAGAACAAGAGCTAAAGAGATAAGAAGAATTCCCACAAGAGACACTAGAGAGTTAACAAATGATTCCTTTATATAAGGATATAAAATTCACAGAAATGAAACTCAGCAAGAACAAGAAATGGTAAATGCTCTCAGAAAATGTGTGACTGGTAAAAGTGTTACATTAAATTAAATATATTCAGAAAGGCTGTGTAAGACCTCATAGGTCTAGGACTCAGGCCTGCATCACTACCAGATAGCTGACATCTCCAGAACTGCCACCCATCAACAGCTTGCACTCCCCTTTTCATGAGCCACTGTAGATACAGACCATGGGAAGTTCCACCTCAGGGGTTTGATAGACAGTAGCTTCATGCCTCCTGATTGGTTCCCTGTCTTACATAAAAGAGACATTCCAACAAGCACCCAGGCACCCATGTAGATCTCCTGCACTGTAGCTGCTAGGACTATTCCTAATCCTTGCTCATAAATTCCTGACTTCTGAAGTGTGAACTAGACCAAAGTGGAGTCTAAGTCTGCTAACATAAGCCAATGATCTCAGCCTCACAATGGTCCATTAAAACACCAGCTTGCCATCTGAGACAAGCTACAAATATGATCTGACATCATCTTATACATCTTGTAATTCAGCTATATGTATATCACACGTGTGCACTTCCTATTCAGTAAATTAGTGTATGTCTTCACTGCACGGTTCACCTGGTTTTAGCTGCAAACCACTACCATCCATGTGGAAAAATCTTTGACTTGGGTTTGGAGGTGCTTTACAGCCAAACTATCTTACACACCTGGGTGTATGTTAGAACTGAGACACTGGTTTAACTCAGGGTCATTGTTTCAAGGCAACTAGCTTTAAACCCTGCTCCTGGTCTTCTCAAGGAATGCTCACTTAAGAGTCAGACTGCGAGTCCTTCCCTGTATCTGGGCACTGCTTTTCAATAGAGGGGTTCCTGACTGCAGTCACCTTGCACTTCACGGTGACAACCCCAAGCAGGTGCGGCAAACATCCAGCCCTTGCTCCTCAATCTCTCTCTCTAAGACAATGACCACACAGCTCTTACAAAGCACAGTATTTTTATTTAGGGACTAAAGCATATAAAGAAAAAAAATTTAAAAAAATAATTAAGGCCATTTGAGGGATCTAAATGCTTTACCTGTATCTTCATCTGTCCTTTGGATAGCCGAGTTTTTCTAATTCTTCAACAGAGGAGAGTCCTCCCGTGAGCAAAAGGCCATGTCCATTTACAGGATTAAAAGGAAGGTCCCTGAGTCTATTTCCCAAAAGCCTTTATCCCTCAGCCTCCTGACAACAGTAGAAACCAATAACTGCTCCCTTCCATGGAGTGCCCAAGCCTCAAAGGGTAAGCTATCTGCATAACCTGCTTTGGGATTTTATATTAATCACCACCAAGTGATTTTAATTCCTGAAGACTGTTGGGGGGCATTCTTTATGATCAGTGTGGAGTTATAGGTAAGACCTGGTAAGCCCTATTTGCAGATCGGAAGGTTTAATGTATAAGGATTTCTTAGAAAGACAGTTCAATAGAAAGCTAACAATAAACTTCATCTCCTACTCACTAGGCCCAAAGAGTTAAAGCTTCACTCAAGAGGCTGTAGGCAGGAACAGCTTGCTTCAGGAACGCTGCTGGGGATCAGGAAAACAGCATCTCCTATGGAATCAGACAGTAGTCAGGCACACCCTCATGCCTGGGTGGTGGCTTTTTATACTTTTCTGTACACATTGTCCTTTCATTAGCTTTCCTTGGGTGACATTCTTGTGTCCTTTACTTTCTCCATACTTCACTGTTAATACTAAGTACATATTTATGTTTTTATCATGATAATTGGTACATCTGGTAATGAAAGAGGCGGTGGGTTAAGAGCGCGCCTTAATGTAAAATGTATAAACTCTTGTTCTTTACCTTTTTCTATAAACTAACAACTATATCTATACTTCATCTGTGAACTAACAACAATAAACTATTTACTGTGTTGTAAAAAACCTACACGATTTACCATCTGTTGTACTACACAGAAACTGAAGTACCACAGGAGTACTCAGTCCTCTTTTGCACAGCCGATTGTAAAAAGCAATCAGGCTGTAGAGACTGGGGCTCAAACAGTGGTCAGGCAACTCACTAGTGGTCAGGCAACTCAATCAAGCAGCTCAGGCCAAATTAGGTCTCCAACAAAGTTTTTGAGGAGACACCTCAAGATACATCTGCATTCATCATACCTATCACAAAATCCACCCATTTTACATAGCAGCAAAATCATTCCACTGCTGAGTCCTCCAATGAACATCCCGTATTTCCCTCCATAAGGATAGATTAGTTCTCTCACAACTGAGCAGAAAAGAATACTGAATGCTTCAGCACAAAGAACCACAGCCTCCTATAGCTACAGACACACAAAGGCAAGTCCAAAAAGAGTGAGAATATTAATGTAGAGGAGGCTACTATAATAACATCTTCACGCCTGGGCTAACCTGGAGGCTCAGAGAAGCAAGCTGATTATCTGCAACCATGCAGGTTTATTTTATTTTCATCCCATTCTGTAAGTTCCCCCTCTTCAAAGCATCTGATGAAGCGGAATTTTCTCCTACGAAAGCTTATGTGATAAATAAATCTTTTAGTCCTCAAGTGCCACAAGACTCCTTGCTTTTTTGGCTTAGTAGACTAAACGCAGCTGCCCCTTTGGAACCATGCAGGTTAACCATTCAGTGGACATACCCTTGAACTAATTAGCACCTCAATGGAAACTGGGTGAGTCTCTTAGGATATAGACAAGTTGAAGAAGTTTGAAAGAAGTTGGAGTGAGTGCACATTTGTTAGATCTGCTAAGGGTGACAAAAACCTACAACATTACAAGTAAAAGTCTTTCTTAGTCCTCCCTTCAGGGCCGGCACAACCCAGTAAGTGGGGTAAGCATTGCAGGGGGGGTGCTGACATTTGGGGGCTGCCAAAAGGGGATAGCACCGTTGTGCGCCGGCATTGCTCCGCTGCAGGGGGGTGCCACAAACCCAAGTGCCATTCCTGCCTCCCGTATAGTTGTAGAAGAGAAATTCAACCAATACCTTATCATCATTTCTTTACTAAAATGAAAAAACTTAAAGGACAGTCTAGAAATTTTTATTATAACATAAAATAGATTTCACTGAACGTTTCAAACTGTCTCACTCCCTACAGTAATAATGATACGAGCAATTACTAAATTAAATCAAGCCAGTAGAATTTTATTTACCAGCTTTTATCTGACAGAAGAAAGTCCTTATTGCTTTTCTAATTCAGTTGCCTCCAACTAATATAACACAATAATTGTTGCTTGTAATCTGAATTGCTTCTCATGGCTGCAGATTAAAAATTATGCAATAATTATGCTTGCAAGGACACAGTGACATTTGCTCTCTCACTCTGACATGCAGGGCACATGAACATCAGAAAAAACAAGCTATTTAGGTAACGATTCTGTATTAGGAATAAATTGTTTCAATACTAAATTTCAACTCTAAATTGTGCCCTTTAGTAAGGGTTGCTTAATAAGCATGTTATTGCTTAATAAGAATAGCTATTATGATTTGTTTAGTATGACACTTGGCTGAGTTGCCATCATTTCACCCTCTAAGAGATCATTCAACAATAAATATCTCTCAAAGTTTCTGTCCCAATGGCAATGTACTCATTTTCAAACTCGGGACCAAGATCAGCAATTAATTAAATATTTGTGTCAGTAATTTCAAACAGATACTGTCCACGTCAGATTTAATATATTAAAAAAAAATGAAAGAACCCTGATGAAAATGAATGGGCAAGCAATCTAGCAGTCTTATTAATGCATCTCTTAGTTTGATTTGTTTTTATTTCTGTCTTTTGTATTAGATCACAAAAGAAGGGTTATATTTAGAAATTAAAAATATATTGAGAAGCATTTGTGCATGACTGAAACAATGTTTCTTTTAAAATAATGCATTAATCATCACAGTAGACAAAAATCACCAAATATGAAAGCAGCAAATCATGATTATTTTACTGCCAGACTGAAGAATTACTCCAGGCATCTTCTATCGTAACGTGTCAAGATCATCATGGTGTACTTGGACTGAATAATTGCACTGTTGGCATAAATCCAGCATCTTACCATGCGATCACATTGGAGTCCGACAATATAAGGCTACAAGTTATTTTTATTTGTCTTCATGACAGGTGCTGCTGACTCAAGCAAAATGTCAGTTTTGTTTATAACACTTTTTTAAAAATTATGAATTATTGGTTACTAGTTGCAAGGAAAATCAATTAAAACTGGCTTCCTGGCAAACTCTACTACAAATTTACTCATAAAATCCTCTTTATCTAGTGGAAACATTATGAGAAAGAGTGTGTAAATGGAACTCACATAAATTTCAATGGGAACTGAATTTTATCTTTTAAAATTTGCATTTTTGGACCTGCGCCAAATCAGGAAATATTTGTCAAACCTCTATGAGCTAGGAGGTTTAACTAACAGAAACAGACCAAAGTCATTATGGATTTTATAGGACCTCTATAGTGATGTTTTGTAAAATTAAAACCCATTTGCTTTTCCTGTTTAGAGATGGTAAAGAGCAAAACCCCTTTGTTCAGGTACCCTGAATTTTGGTGCTCTTTATTTTTAGTATGTATGTATTATCATAAGTTTCCATGGGCACTGAAAAAAAAAATAAGATGTGGATCCTGCTCCAAAGAGAGTTAGATCCCACCATCTCCCCTCCCAAATTGCTTTGTGGAAACTCAGATAGTGTAAAGTTGATAAACTGTAGATCCAGATCAACCAGCATCAGGGTTGTGTTAGGGGTATGTCTCAGGGAGAGGAATGTGGTTGGAAAGCTGCTAGTGTTGACTAGCATAGGCAGGGGATTGGTGGGGAAATAAGAAGTTCAGTTTCAGACAAACTAAGTTTGATGAGGTGGCAGTATATCCAAGATATGACATTGAAAAGACAAAAATCTGAACTGAAAAATTGTTTTTCCTTCTTAATTGTCTTAATTCTTTTACTATTTATTATTAAATAACAATCCTGCAGCACACCTTTTACTATGATTTCTATGACAGATGCTATAAAAATAAAATTTATAGTGTCATGACATACAGTAATTCAGAGTCTTAGTTATTTATCATACTCTAGACTTGAATGGGAATTAAATTCAATGATTTATAGCAATGCAGTAATTTTTTTTCCAATTTTACAATTAAAGTCTTCACATTGGAGACACTATACACGTTACACCAAAAATATGTTCTGTAGTAATGGATAAAGTACAGCATTGCTCATAAAGATCCAATGATTTATTAACCTCTTAGCACGGGGAGGCAGAATTTCCCAACACTAAGCACTGATGTAAATTGAATTAGCACAGTTGTTGTATCACATACCCACATCAAGGGGACAGCCTAGGAAAACATACTCCCTCTTTCTGCTTCCTACTTTTGAAAGCTGGAAAATAACTTCCTTAGCGCTGTTCCTAAAATACCCATATCAATTTTTTTTTTTTTGTGAATTAGAAGAAACTTTCTGTCCTGATAACTTTTGACAATTAAAAAGACTGGCCACACTTATGGGGTTCCATTTCAAAATGTTTTTAAATGGTCAATAAGTGATTAATAAAAGTTATCAGCATGCTATAGACATGAGTAGTGAGTGCTATAAATAGTTATAAAAACAGCAGTAGAACGGATTATAAGTGGGCATAAGCAAGCTCTTTCTTTCCCTGGCATTCTTTAAGAATCATCATTTATTATACCAGTGGTTCTCAACCACTGTGTCAGGACACATTACTGTGTAACCACACCATGCTAAGTGTGTCACAGAGAGTCAGGGAGATGGCTGGATTCAGCCTGGGTGGGTGAACTAGTGTGTCCTGAAGGGTCAAGATACTCTGCCACGACTCACAAAAGGTTGAGAACCACTGTATTAAACACCTTTATTAAGCTTTTATAAGTTATTTATAAATGGTACCTTTATATGAACTCTGACTAAAAAACTTTTTTTTTTAAATCATTTAGCTTTGATTGATGGCTTTGCATGTCTGATTGAAATCACTGGGGCCCTTGATGAAAAAGCCAAGAAGAACTCAATGAAAAACACCTTGAGCTTGGTATTTCTAGGTTTCCTTCACTTGGACTCAAATCCACACTTATGACTGAGGCGTCCTTCCAATTTGACAAGGCAAGATCTCTCCATGCATGACATTAGGTACATAATCTGACTTACAGTTTTGATATTTCCCACATCCTCACAAACTAATTTCCCTGTTCTTGCTATGTCCATAGGCCAGTTGTTCCAATTTCTTCTTTGGCCATGGAAGAGGTCCACATTTAATGTCTGGACCCACTTTCTCACTCATCAGACCTGCAAAGGTAAAATTGCTACACTTGGCCCAGAAAGAGTGACCCACGGGTCTCACAGCAGTGAGCTAATCCAAGTGATTGATGGGGTGGCACTAATGGATTCCAAAGGGAGCCATAACCAGGCCATTTTTTTCTAGAAGGTGATTGCCCTCACACAAGACCACAGGAAGAAGGTTAAAGGGGAAACATTGGCAGGTGATTGAACATCTATAGGGAATTCAACCCCCAAAGAATAAGGAAAAGCTTTATACTGATTCCGTAATAATGAAATATACTTTGCAATTCTTTATATGATTTAAGCCATGTGTTGTTTAGCTCCCTGAGTGAATCCTCAAGAATGATGCTGATGTGTTTCTAAAATGTAAATGCTTAGTATTAGAAATAAATCTGTGCACCTCATCATGTAGTCTTTTTCTCAAGCAAAATTCCCATGAGTGTGAATGGGTATTTCGGAATGAGTGCAGAACTAGATCTTATAACTGACTTTTGACAAGCAAACATTTCCTCAGTCTATTTTAAAGATCAACAATCTAGAGTTTCTTATCCTTTTGGGAAAGTAGAGTTGTAATACTTGCCCATCCCAAAATTTTCAGCTGACTGGGTTTTTTTCAATGCAGTTTTGACAGGCAAGAAATTACATTTGTCTGATATTAAAAGCAAGTGTAGAAACTGTACTGTTCTGAGAGATGGACCATGCACCTGCAATAGAAAACTTCCTGAGGTTATAAACAGTTACTGAATAAGACTCTGAAGTTCAGTTGTTCCACAGTTTCAATTCCCTTCCACACAAACACCCTAAAACATTGCACCATGTTTAGCCATGGAGGTTGTCTGCCCACCCATTGGATCATTTTGGAGAAAACCACTAATGACTTCAGTAACTAATCTTTTAAAGTATAATAGGTGGTGGGGCTAAGTGTCAAATCTGGGATAGTTTGGACAAGCGTCACTCAAAAAATCATTAAGCAGTTTCACCACAAGGACCTGTCGATTTCAATAAGAATTGGAAACACTGGTCTGCCTAGACTCTCAGATGTGCGATGGCCTCTTTGCACCAGTCTACAGACATAAACCAACTAAGTTCATCTAGTATGGCCAGTAAAGTCTTTTTCTCCCATGCCACATGTCCCTGGTATAGGATGAGAGTGGAAATAAGGGGAAATAGTTAGGCATACCTTCTCCCTGGAGATTTCTTTCAGTTGCAACAGCTGTAGGACTGCTCTGCTTTTGTCTGGGAACTGCATGAGCAACAGGACGGTCTCAGTGCTAACTGGATTGGGTGCAAGAGCCATAGGCTGTGTTCACACACAGGCATTATTTCGATACAAGTTGTGTCGAAACAACTTGTATCGAAATAATGCCATATTTCGAAATAACTTAATTCGAATTAACAGTTTGTTAATTCAAATTAAGGAAAAAAGCTCAAAGCGAAATAGCAGTTTCAGGCAACAGTTATTTCAAAACAAGTCACTGTTGTTTTGAAACAACATGTTTGGATGGCATTGTTTCAAAACAACATTGTTTGTCCCCACATAGGGTTTAAGGTGCCGTTGTTTCGAAACAACCGTGCGTCGTGTGAACAGTTGTTTCAAAATAAGAGTGCTGTGTGAACACAGCCATAAAGATACCTTGCACATCCCCTACTTCTCAGCTACACAAACCACAGTCTTTTTAAGTACTTCATTCTATTAAATGGAGGAATTTTCAATAAGTTTCAGAAGGATTTAAATCACTCTGAATTGTAGTAAATCTTTGTCACTGACACAGCTTGGCAGCATTGATAAAAGGTTTTTTTTTTTTTTAAATAAAACATTTTGTCACAAAAATACATCACTATGGATTCCTAGGTAGCAAACAGTCTATTGTAGAATCTAACCCATACAGGACTGAATCTCCTTCTGTACACAGAAAACTCTGCTCATAAACCTGTACTGCAACTTCAGCTATACCTCAACAGTAGGAAGGGCTCCTGACACAATAGTTGTTCACCAGAAGCTAATTTCAAGTAGAGTAGAACCTCAGAATCATAGAAAATTAGAATTGGAAGGGACTGTAGTGAGGTTATTTCTCCCGCACAGGCCTAGAAGGATTAACTGGACCTGCAAGAGTAACAGCCAATCAGATGGGCGGGGCAGGCAGCCCTGTATAAAAGGGAGCTGAAGGGGCAGGTTAGGCAGTTGGCCTGGGAAGCCCAAGGAAGATTGTTCTCTCTCTAGCTGGCTGTGGGAGCCTGCACCCCAGAGAGCTCATGATGCAGCTACTGAGAGCTGACCAGCAACTAGGGACCCTGAAGCCAGAAGGGGCAGAGGACCCAAAGCGGCAATCCTGAGGTTAGGGACTTGGAAAGGGTGGCGGGTATGACTTCAGGACAACAGGAGAAAGGCAGACGGGCGGACTGTGGCAGAGGCTAGAGCAGTGGTTTGGAGACAAAGAGCCAGAAAGCAGATGATGGCTGGACTCTGGTGGTGGAAAGTTGTACAAGATCAGGGGCTGTGGGTGTAAGCCTTTGGTTATATCGGTATTGAGCTTGCATGTATATATTACTTTCTATCCATTTTATACAAATATATATTCTTTTATAAACCTAAAAATTATGGTTCTATAGTGTTTCACTTAGTATAAGTAAGTAGATTAGTACTAGTTCTTTCTGGAAGCTGGAAATGGAAGCATCCTGCATACAGTTACCAAATGTCCGGCAAAAGGAGGACATGTCCTCCTTTTTGCCCTGCCGTCCTCCAGGAATTAGTGTAAAAGTGCCTTTTGTCCAGCTTTTTGCTGGAGGCTGGGGCAGCACTCTAAAAATAGAAGCGCACAGCTCCAGCATGTGCTCCCCTGCCGGCTCAGCCCAGCTGCAGCTGCTGGTGGGGTTGGGAATTTGGAGAGGACCCCTTGCTGGGCTGGTGAACCTTTATTGAGAGTGAAGAGGGCTGGGTGGGGCCAGGGAAGTTGTTTGGCTTTGCCTTGTTGCTTCTGCTCCTCACCTCTAGTTTCTTTCCAGGCTCCAGCTCAGGTCTGCTCCCCTTTCCCTCCACTTGATTTTTGGGGAAGGCTTGATCTTATTAAATTTGGAGGGCTGGGGCTTTTCTTCACCTTGATAGTGTCTCTGTGGTGCCCAAAGACAAATCTGTGACTGCTTCTTCACTTTCTGCTTTGCTGCCCTGCTTAAAGTTTCTGGGGAGGTTTCTTTCTCTAATGGCTGGGCTAAGCCAGATCTTTATTCCTCCTGATGAACTGTGTCTTTTGGCAACAAATCTTTTGTTTAGTGGTCAAGGAAAGTTCACTTTGGATTGTGAGGAGGTTTGAATCCGTATGATTTTCCTCTTCTCAATGTGATTTTTTTCAATTTGCTTCTCCTTTCCAAGATGAGATTAGTCCACTATAGATGTATCCTTAAATTTTATTAAGATACACAGATATGCAAGTATTATACATTCTTAAGTAGCTGCTGGGCTGGGCCTGATCCTATAATTTAAATGAAGTCAGTGGGAAATTTGATTGAGCAAGCATTACAATATTTGTCCCTTTGTTAGTAGTTTATCAAATCACAGAAAACAAGCAGCTTGGTTTTGCCTTTTGCTTATATATCCTATGCTTATTTTTATTTTACTTCTAGGGGGAGTGTTTCTTTTGGTATATTTAGATAAAAACTGATCAGTGCATCTAAGAATAGGTGCTGTCCTCTTGGGTGGACCATTTGATAGTCACAAACATCTAATTCTACTCCCCCCCCCCCCATTTGATGTATATTTCACATAAAAGCAAAGAGAAAATGTCAACTGCCATAAAATTGATATATATCCATCTGCAGTTTATGGTAGACATAGTACGATACGATGTCTCCAGAAATTTGCATTTGAGGTAAAAGGTTATGTTTCAGGCAGGTCTGCACATAAAAACCAGCAGCTCTCACTTCTGATTTCTCCTTTCCTATGTGTGTAAAATTTAAAGAGCTTGTGTTTTTTTTTAAATACTGCAAAGTGAGGCCCAAAACTGAGGCTAGACAGGGATTTCAATACACCCCACCTGCACCCCCACCCAGTTGTCAGCTAGTAACAGTGTTATACCAAATTAGTGAGCACTACACCCCTAATTTCAAGTCATGGGGAGAATACTGCTGACAGAGATTACTTTTCCCTTAGAAGCCAACACCTCAAATTCTGTTAGACTTCATGTAGTCAAGGGCCTGCCCCACCATGTGTCAAACAATGAGAGTGAATTCTGTGAAGGAACTTACTGTGTTTAAACAGATTTTAATCTTGTCCATAATTACTACATTAAATGTATTGGAGGTTTGCTTCCATTTGCAACTCACAATGTAAAAATATCAAATCGGGGTAGGAGTTCTGAAGTGTGTTTATATCAAGGTGCAAGGAGAATCAGAGTAGAGTTGGGAGGACCTGTGTCCGTCTCTCCCATTTCCGCAACACCAGGGTCATCCTTGGAGAGATGGGGTGGTGAGAGAGGCAATCGCCCCGGCCCCATAGTTCTGTGGCCCCATGCTGTCCTGCTCTGAGCCCACCCCACTGCCTCCCTCACTGAGACACAAAAGGCAGTGGGGCAGGGGTGGGATTGCAGAATCTGGCCTCTGTTCTGGGCCAGCCCTCCTCACCTGAAGGGTGGAACAGCTGGCCCAGGAGTGGGGCAGGCCGGCCCAGAGGCCACATTTTACTCTCCCGTCCCTCCCCTAGGTTGCCTGTTCCGCCCTGGGGGTGGGCAGGGCCAGCCTAGGATGAGGAGGAAGAGTGGAACCCCAGCCCTGGGCCAGCCAACCCCTGGGGGAGGAGCGTCTGACTCTGGGGAGGGGTGGGAGCCCAGGGCTTGGCTACCCTGCCCCTCCAGCATAACAGGGGGTACAGGGCCCCCCAGAGGCTGATTGGCCCCAGGCCCCACTCACTCCTAGGGATGGCCTGGGACAATACCCTTGGGGAGGTTGCCTTCCCTTAGGCTGTAAAATCTCATGTGGTTTCCTTAAAATACAACCAACTTTCTTGAATGCCTTTCCCCCTCATATTAGCCTCTCAACTCTCTTGAACTTCTTTCCCCCTCACATTAGCCTCCTGCCCATCGGCACCTTGAGGGAGTCAAAGTCTGCTTTTCTGAAGTTAAGGGTCCATATTCTGTTGTTCGTTCTTTCTTTTTCAGGATCCTGAACTCAACCATCTCATAGTCACTGCTGCCCAGGTTACCACCCATTTCTACTTTATCCACCAATTCTTCCCTGACTGTGAAAACAGCAGGTCAAGATGAGCACAGACCCTAGCAGGTTCCTCCAGCACTTGTACCAGGAAGTTGTCCACAACAGTATCCAAAAACTTCCTGGACTGTCTGTGCTATGATGTATTGGTCTCATGGCAGACATCAGGGTGATTGAAGTCCCGTACGAAAACCAGATACTGTGATCTGGAAACTTTCAGTAGCTGTCCAAAGAAAGCCTCATCTTCTCGGCTGGTGGTCTAGAACAGTTGTTCACCATGACATCAGCCTTATTGCTTTCAGCTCCAAACTTAAACATTCAAGGCATTCACAGAGTACAGAAGAAGTAGGAGACCTATTTATTGTGCAAGTGTAAGGAATTAGTGTGGAAAAGTAGAAATTTTGAATATAAACACAAATACATTAGAAATGTATGTGCAAAGCTTTTTAGATAAGGAGCTTCTTTAGATATCTTACTATACTGGACAAATTTTTATTTTTCCACATCTATAAAGTAAGATTACATTTTCAAGGTTCCAAACTGTGGAAAAGAAAATATTGCTCAATGGATCAGAAGAGAGCTATCGGATGGACAGAACTAGGAAATAAACATGCAGACGTCAACACCATAAATTGCTATGCCAAGGTTTCAGAATGATGTGTCTTAAATGTTCTTCAGCAGTAAAAAACTTACTTGTCTACAAGATTCTTAAAGAAAAGGCTGCCATCAGGAAGAATAGATTAATTTTGAGTAGTGGCCAATCAATCTGAATCTGAAAGGCAGAGAGAACCAACATTCTAAACTATGTAAAGCAGGAGATTAGGGCTTTGAGATCCACATGCTTCCTTCTAAACACTGTCTCTGATCCTTTTATCACTTACTAAACAGGAACATGATTTGTAATTTTTTAATGCTGGAATTCCCATTTCTCTTATCTATGACAGAAGGACTTAACTAAATTGATCATTTTAGGAAAGAGCAAAAAAGGTGAAGCAAACGCTCATTCCCCTAAATTGAATGGTGGTGCTGTAAATTCACTTGCTTGTGAAGCAAAAAAAGTAAGGAGTCTGGTGCAACTCGAATACTATCAGATATCTTTATCGCATGAACTTTCGTGGGAGAATATCTCACTTTGTCAGATGCTTTGAAGAGGGAGAACTTACAGAATCAGATGAAAATTAACACAGGGGAGTGTAAGACATGGGATCAGGTCATACTGCAACAGCAAATCAGAGCATTTGTAAGGATTCAAACTTTAGGAAACAGCATACAGAGGGAGGGTGAAGTCAAATTACCTGTTATAATGTGAAAAGAATCCATAGTCACAATTCAGCCCTGCTTTCACACAATTTAATCTGCATATTAATTCGATTTCAGCTGTCTTTGAAGTCTTGATGTCCCATTGATTTTCTTAATGGCCATCGTTAACAAGTCATCAATGGAGCGATTAGGAAGATGGAAGTGCTCAGCAACTGGTTTTTTTTGTGTTATGATTTCTGATATCAGTTTTATGAGCATTAAGCCTCCTCCGTAGGGTCTGTCCTGCTTGTCCAATGTATAAGGCGTGGGGACAGTTATGTTTTCAGACTTTGAACTTGATCCTGGAGAGCATACCCATAAAAGATCCCTTGCATTTATAAATTTTAAGACCAAAACACATCACTCATCTTCTGATTATAGACTCAGACTCCAAGGTCAGAATGAACCAATATGATCACTTAGTCTGACCTCCTGCAGAATGCAGACCACAGAACCTCAGCCGCCCACTCCTGTAATAAACCTCTAACTTATGACTGAGTTATTAAACTCCTCAGATAATGGTTTTTAAGACCCTAAAGTAGAAAAAATCCACCAGCAAGGGAGCCATCTGCCTGCTACAGAGAAAGGCCAAGAAAAACCCCCACAGCCTTTGCCAATCTGCCCTGTGAGAAAATTCCTTCCTGACCCCAAATATGGTGATCAGTTAAACCACGAACATGTGGGTAAGCCTCACCAGCCAAACACCCAAGGAAGAATTCTCTGTAATAGCTCAACAGCCCTGCATCAAACGTCCCATCTCAGGCCACTGATATATCCACCATGAGTAGTCAAAGATCAGTCTATTGCCAAAACTAAGCTGTCCATCGTACCATCCCGTCCATAAGATTATCCAGTTCAGTTTTGAAGCCAGCTAGATAGTCTGCCCCCACAGCATCACTTGGAAGTCTATTCCAGAACTTTACTCCTCTAATTGTTAGCAGCCTGCATCTAAGAATTTGCTTTACTATAGCACCTCAAAACCCCAGTCACCACCTTGCAATCCATTATGCTAGGGGTTGTACAAAAACAGATCAAAAAGATGATCTCTATGTCAAGGAGTTTAAATCTAAGCACAAGACAGATGGATACAGAAAGATGTAGTACACAGACATAAAAAGACTATATTGGTTAGAATGACAGGCAAGTGGTATCAGACAACCAACATGGTCATGCATTTTGTAGGCATCATAGAAAAGGAACATTTTAAAGCACTTCTAGGAAGGTGGTGGAATCTCCATCTTTGGAGGTGTTTAAAGCCCAGCTGGACAAAACCCTGGCTGGGATAATCTAGTGGGAGTGGTCCTGCTTTTTTGGCAGGGGGTTGGACTAGATGACCTCATGGGGTCTCTTCCAACCCTATGATTCTATGATTTGGGAAGGAAGATTATATCAGTTTTCATGAGCTGCATCTCCCAAGCATCAGTGGTAGCATGGGAGAAAATACAAAGATGCTTGTTTGAAAAAACATTCAGCAATGGAGGCTGATATCATAGGTCGATCACAGGCTGGAGTTGAAAGCAAAATGAGAAATAGAAGATGGATAGATTAGATGGAGATCAGCCATGAAGGGCCTTGAAAGTGAAAACAAATATCTTATGTTTGATAAGATCCATAATCAGGAACTATTGGAAGAATATGAAGAGGTGGTAACTTGGTTAAAAAGTGACAGGCTAAGAAAAATGAGGACAGAGTTCTGCAGAACTCCATAGAAAGCTGGAGGAGGAATAAGCACAGTCCTCAAAGTATTTGCTGAAGGCACAGTTAAAGAGGTAGAAGGAAAACCAGGAGAGGATAGAAACACCGAACAAAATGGAGGACAAGATCTCAGAAGAGCATGGTCAGCAGTGTGAATGGCAGCTAGTAGGTCAAGAAGAATGAGGAAGGATCAGTGGTTCTGAGCTTTGGCTAGAAAGAGATTGTTAGAGACTTTGGCGAGAGCAATTCAGTGCAGCATCAGGGGCTGCAGAATGAGTGCGGAAACAGATGAAGATGATTTTTCAGGTGATCCAGGATATTGTGGTTGACATAGATCTTGCAATAGCAGAGAGAAAAATATCAGCATCCATATCAATGAATGAAAGGAAACAGGCTGAGAGCAGATGAGACATTTTTAACACAGATAGATGATAGCCATGGGTGATAGAGTATAAAGAGGAGCATGAGAGGCAATGCAGAAAAAGCCATTTGATGGTCAGTAGGGGAAGAATCAGCAGGAGAGAGATCAGAGGGAAAGAGGGTAGTGCTTGGTGACCGAGTCAAGTGAACAGCCCTTTTAGTGAGTGGATGAGCTGAACAGAGCTGCAGGTTGAAAAAGGGATTAGACCAAGGCAATATGCAGCTAAGGATTCCCACAGGTTGTCCACACAGAAACTGAAGTCACCAAGGCTAACCATGAGAACTTGTGAGGAGTGGAAAGGAGAAAGTTAGTCAAAAATCAGAGGGTATGTCTACATTTACACTTTAAATTGAAATAATGATTATTTCAATTTGAAGTAGTACATGTCTACACTACCTTTCCTTATTTAGAAATGAGGAGCTCCCTCATTTTAAAATAAGAACCAGTCATTTTGATATAATAAAACCTTGCTTTATATCAAAATGACGGTTAAATCAAAATTATTATTTTGGAATAATGTAGTGTAGTTGCATTATTTCAATTTAACTGTTATTTTGATTGAACACTTTTTGCCCTTCTCCCTCCCAGGGTGCCTTCCTCTTTCTATATATTAGGTGGTGGCATGGCCCTTCTTGGAGGCCATCTTGCCACACCTCCAAAGCTGCCCCTCTCCTAAATCAAACTAGAAAGTCCTGTCCATGGACATGCTAGTTTGATTTGGGTGTCGCGTGGGGACATGTTAAATTGATTTAACTTAAATCAATTTAACATGATTACTTCAATTTAATTAGATCAATTGACGTTAAATTGATTTAACAATCTAAGTGTAGACAAGCCAAAGAGAAGCTGATGAGAATTTGGGTGGATGGTAAATTACAGCAGCATGAAAGGGAGACAGCAGAATAATCAGCTGCAGAGCTGTTCAAAAGATAAGAGGGAGAAGGGGTTGGAAGAGGAACGAACAGGAGACGAGGAATGCAAACACCCCAACAGTGGTCCGAGGCAATGCAAGAACCATGAGAAAGAGACCTCTGTGATTTAAGAGATGGATTGGGCATTCCAGAATCAGCAGGAAGAAGGGGGATGGTTGTGAGGTTAGGAATGGTGGCATAAAGGGATGGAAGTAATGGTGAGGATGGCTTTGAGAGGTGAATATGGGGAAATGGAGAAAGGCAAATGTCACCATATGTGAGGAGGAAGGTGTGAATGTGGGGTTTGGATTTTGTTGGTGGAGGAAGTGGGAAAGATTGGTATAGAGAAGAGCACTGGAGCAGGTAAAGCTGGTGGAAACTGTTGAGGGGTGATGTGGACAAGGAAAGGGAATTGGAGTTAAAGAAGGAAAAGAAGGAGGCATGCTATGAGGCAGAAGAAGGGTGTGCCAATAGCCTTGCATGAGTAGCAGATGGACAAGAGTACCAAAAACTGGATCAGTTTCAACCTAATACATGAGATATGGAAGATAAATGACACCCAAACAGAAACATACCCTTGGCTGAATGTAAATATCTATCTTACTTTGAATCTGATCTTGCAAGGTATCCATCAGTCAGTGCCCATCAACTTAAATGAGCGAGTGAGACCAACACATTGCTGAACCTAGCCTTAACAGAAGGGTATACAACAAGCTATTGAGGTTTTAAAGGGTGCTGGATTACACCCATCTCCTAGCCCAGTGGTTCTCATCTTTTTCTGGGTCATGACACACTTGGCAGCACCTTGCTACTCTACAAGATACAATAGCCCACTCCCTCCTGGCTGAATCCAGCCATTTCCTCAGCTCTCCACAACACACTTATCACTGTGTGGCGACACAGTAATGCGCCACAACACAGTAGTTAAGAACCATTGTCCTAAAGTAATGCTTTATGCCCATTCATTTCAGCATAGTCTGGACAGCATGCCATTGAAGCCAAATGTCTCCAGTTTACAGGGAAAGACATCCTGCTGTGCACTTTCTTAGCAAACACTACTCATGAATTAGAACAGAGAAGGCGGGGGGGACGCAATAATGCTGGACTATAGAGAATTACTACATAAAGAACATTTTCTTTCTTGTGGTTTTTCTCTCTTTTGTATTAGCTCCTGTGAGCAAAGCTCCTCAAAAAAAAAAAAATCCTGAGGAAAAATGGGTAAGTCTTCACACCCAGTCTTAAATGTGTGTCAGTAAATCAGCAAGAGCACAGTTACTGTTGCAGTTGCAGAACATCAAATGGCACTTTTGAGGAAGAAGCAAGCACAACTTGATCTTTTTTTATTTGCTGCATCACGACATTTGAATGAAAAAAAAAGCAGGATTTCCTTTAGTTCCAACTTACAGCTCAACCACATAAAGCTGATTTTTATTTCTTCAACCATTTAATGTAATTTCTTAATCACAAGCCATGACTGAAAAATGAACGGAAAGATTATTTTACATCACATTTAGTTTACCTTTCACAGACATTTTACAGGTAACAGTACTCCTTATAGAAGATGCTGTTTCAGTTATCCTGATATTGTAGGGGCCAACATTACTGAATATGCAGTAGTTACTACAGCAAGATTAAATACAAGGCTTAAACTCTACATGCATATCCACAAACCACTTTTTAGCAACTGTTTAAAAACTTGATATTTATAGGTCCTAAAACACTATTGGGTGATATGGTTTCTTTATGTCCACGATTTCATGAGTTATCACAGATCCATTTTTCCCAAGGCCATCACAGATGCAGCAGGATGCACAGAATAAAGAAAAGTATTATGTTGATGTTCCTTGAACATAAAATACATGTTCCAAATGAGTAGAATGTTAATCTAGTTCAGCAAAACAAACAAGGAGTCTGGTGGTACTTAAAAGACTAACAAATTTATTTATCACATGTCAGCTGCTTGAAGATGGGAAACTTACAGAATAGGAGCAAAATAAATGCAGGGGAGTGTAAGTCATAGGATCATGTCAGACAGTAACCGCATATCAAAGCAGTTGTTTGGATGCAAACCGTGGATTCAAACAGTGGAGTACAGCAATTAGCAGGGAGGTGCAGGAAGGAAAGCTAAGTTACCTGTTATGAAGGGAAAAAAATCCACAGTCTCTATTCAGGCCCAAAATGACAGTACCCAATCTACATATGCATTCTTTTTGAAACTGTGATTTGTTATTCATTTGCCTGAGTACAGCTATTAACAGGTCATTAATTGGAGTGGCAAGGAACACTGAATTGTTCCCCTATCGGTTTTTGAATGTTGCCATTTCTGATGTCAGATTTGTGTCTGTCTATTCTTTTGTGCAGAGCCTCTGCTGTTTGTCCAATGCATAATATGGCCGCGGGCATTTCTGACACGATAGCATAAATCACATTGGTGGATGAGAAGATGAATGAGCGCTTGATGGAACAGCTGACTTGATGAGGTCCTGTGACGGTGTCTTTTGTGCAAATATGTGGGCAAACTTGTCAATGTTGTTTGTTGCAGGGTATATGCCTGCTTTAATGTTTCTGTCATTAGGTCTGTAGTTGCTGGGGAGTATCTGCTTAAGGTTGGGGGGGCTGTCTGTAGGCAAGAAGTAGTCTGCCACCCAAGGCCTGAGAGAGTGAGGGATCATCTTTTAGAATAAGTAGTAGACAGAGCTGGATTAATCAGCCTGGGGGCCCTGGGCTGCCCTCTGACTGCAGACCCCCCCAACCTTGGCCACACAGGGCAGCCCTGATCCCCCCGGTTGCTGTGGGATGGGAGGAGGAGGCCTGACACCAGAGGGCACACCTGGCCGAGCCCCACTCTGGCCACTCAAGGGGGAGGGAAAACTGGCTGGCGTGCAGCGGGTCGGGGAAGGCTGTGGCAGAGACCTCACCATGAGCCAACCAGCTCCACCCCACCCCCTGGGTGAGGAAACAGGCACAGGCCAGGGGTGGGGTGGAGCGCAAAATCCAGACTGTGGCCCAGGGCCCCACCTCTCCCCGTCCCCAGTCACAGAGCGTTCCTGCTCTGCTGGTGCTGGGGCAGGTAGACGGCCAGATTATCAGGGGTTTCGGGGCTGGAGCCCAGGGCCCCCACCTTAAGCCTCTATAGCCCCTTTGATAATTTGGCCCTGGCGATAAGTGCTTGATGTGCTGCTGTAGGGGGGGTTGACTTGGGGGTTGTAAGAGGTAACCAGTGTCATTCTGTTTTCTTGGACAAATTTTTTAAATGTGGGAGTTTAAACTGCACCATGAAAAATATACGTGTGCAGAAGTCATATAATTATGTAAACAAGGGAGACATATACATCTTGAAAAAAAAAGTAAAAACAATTCCACCCACACAGGCAGTTTCTGCATTTACACTTAATGTGTATATACTGTGCAGCTGAACTTGGGCATCTGTATTTGAAATTTTAGTCCACACTTTGATCCTGAGGATTTTTAGAGTTAAATTTTCTTAGACATGAGTAAACATGTAATGAGAGTCACCCCTCACACAAGCCTTTGAAAATGTAGCCCTTAATTGGTTGCATTGATAAGTTAATGGTGTATAATGCATGCATGTTCCCAAAAGCAGACTTTCACATTCAACTTGTTTCTAATTCCTAGAAGTAGCTTCCCTAACATATCTGTACTAATGTAATTAAAGGTTCAATATCACTGCTGCCTCCAAATTGCAGAGGTATAAACAGTTACCAATTTACACAAGACTGAAAATCTGTTCCAGATTTTCACTTTATGAATACAGATATTAGCATGAAAATTAAATTTTGAAGAGCTTTCCTTTGCAGCATTATGTAGCTCTAGTAAATAAACAAATTCATACCCATTTCTAAACAAATCAGTCTTAGACTAGGTCTTCAGCCATCATTGTGAAACCTCTAAAAACTAAGCATGCATTGATTTGTAAACTACACTTTTCATAAAGGGGTTAAGTACAAGTCTTTAGACAGCTCTGAATTAAACATCAGTACTGCTAATCCTGCAGCATCTTTGTTCTGCTCTGTCACTAACACAGCAAATCAAATGTTTTCAAATATAATTTCAGAGAGATGTTCATTTATCATCTTGGTTTTAACTGGGAAAAGATTGATAACTTGGTCTGAATAATAGAAATATCATATGATCTTTACCAGTATCGTCAAGAAAATGTAGTGGTTATTAATTTAAATATACTTCAAAGAACTATTACAACTTTTCAAATATGATTCTAAAGAGGGAAAAAGGCATACTTGTCACAAGCTGATTTCAGTTCAAATAAGGTCATTTTTGGGTTCATCGTGATTGCACATAAAGTCACTCAACCTGTGAGTTCATATGTCTTTTTCTATTCTTAGCATAAGAATAATTGCAATATCTCAAAAGCCATGAGCTGGTAACCGGATATGTCTGAACTTTTGATGATCACCACCACCAGTAAATTCCTTCCCATTCGTTTATTTACTTCAAATATTCCTCTGTCACTCCAGGAAGGTAGAAAGAATAACAATCAATGTTGTGCTGATAATAATGTTTAGCTCTTAGATAACACTTAATCCACAGACACCTTAGTACTTTGATGCAAATACCCCATATTAATGGACAGCTGATTGACATACCTCAATTGGTTCATCAAGCAAGAAGGAAAGTTAACCACCACCACAATTAGCAGTAAACTGTATTTAGAAAGAACATTTTAATTAGCACGCCAGCTGGGCGATGGGAGCTGGTTTGGGAAGACTTGCAAAAACCAAACTTTCTCACTCTTCTTTAAAATGCCATTTGCGAGTCCAAACAGAAGTAGCTTACACAATGTCCACCAACCTGATGAATGCAGCATATCAGAAGAACTTAGGGCATGTCTATATTGCAATTAGACACCAACAGCTGGCCAGCCAAGCCAAGGGAAGGGAAGGTCCCATGGCCAAATGGTCTGTTGGGGCCCCTGCCTCCCCCAACACTGAGGCTGAGCTCCTCATTCCCAATGTGCCACTCTCCCTTAGTAGAGGGGCAGGCTGGCTGAGAGTCCAGGCTCTGCACTTCTGCCCCACTTCTTGCCTTCGGCTTGCCACCAAAGGCAGCAAGGGGACAGTGCAGTTGGGAGAGCAATGGAACAGGCCACAGGATGGTTGCCCCTTCTCCACCCTCCACCTCCAGGATGCCCCTGTGGCCTGCTGATTTGGATTTATGGGACTCAGACTAAAGGGCTGTTTCACTGGAGTGCCGACATCCTGACCTGGACAGTAGCTCAAACTCTGGGAGCCTCCCACCATGCAGGGTCCTAGAACCTGGCCTCTAGTCCAAGCTGGAAAGTCTACACTTCAGCTTACGAGCCCCACAACCCTGGGACCACTGGCATGGCGAGCCACAGGTTTTTAATTGCACTGCAGACATACCATTAGCACACCCATTTACCAGGCACAGATATTAAGATGGAACTTTTTGTCACCACCACCTCTCCAGAAAAGCATATTTGGTCAGAAAACAGAAAAGGTGTGTCAAATGCATCTAATTGTTTTTGGATTTTTTCTCCAGCCAATAAACTCTAAATATTTTACATTTAGGTATTCAAAAGGAAACATTTAGATTTGAAACAACTACTTTATCATCACTTTACTTCTCTTTTATTTTTAGAAATGGTAAAAATCCCTCAAACATTAATCTTATTGTTCTGTTCAAAATAAAATGTTTCATTTGACCCCAAACATTTTTTCAACCTTAGTTTCACTGAAAATTTCATTTCGATTTGATCCTAACTACTTATTTGTTGTTCAACCACCAACCCCAAAATAAGTTATTTACCAAGCTGTACAAGCAAATGTGCAGCCACATCTAAACTGCAAAAACAGAGTGCGGAAAAGTTCAGATGCCTTTTTTTGCCCATAAGAAAGATCTTTTCCCTCTAGCCTAGACCTGAAATAACTTTACCAACTGAGCTTTCATTCCAGCAGACACCCATATGTAGTCACTGATCTATAGGGATATAGTGTTTTTGGAGACTCTCATTCTTTCCTTTTGAACTCAAAAATAAACAAAAATCAAAAACCTTTGAGCTTAGTGAAGTTAATTTAATTTCAAATAGACCTAATAACCTTCATAATCTTAAGCTACATAATTAGAACACATGAACATAAGAGATTGGTTAATGACCAAGATAGGTGACACATCATGTTATGGTTGAGTTGAGCTGTAGGCTATGAAGATATTATTTGTCTCAAATTATTTTCAAATGAATTGATGGACACTTATCTGGGAAATCAGAAAAATTTGAATGTGCACCACTAATTTTCTTTTACATACGAGTTGCTTATGCACAAAACCCCCCAAGCTAATCTGAGCTCTTAACTTATTTCAATTTAGTTACTATAGGTAATGCCAAAAAGTCAATATTTAGGCTTGATCAAGAAATATTTATTTGGGCAAACCTCCTATTCTTTGGCTTTAATGGGAATTTTGTCTAAATAAGGATAGCAGGATAGGACCTCAAAAATATTAAGAAATGCAACTTGGACACCTCAGGGGGAAGTGTGTCACAGCTATGCATGCAGAACTTCAAACTTGGCCCATAGAATGCAAAGGAATCACATATTAACTTCATACTTAAAACATTTAGGGCCTGCTCTTCAGAAGGTGGAGTACTCATGCTTCTAACTGAAGTCCATGGGAGCTCCAGGTGCTAAGTATCTCGAAAGCTCTCTCTCAATGATTTTAGATTTTCCACAATTATTTTAATTTCTACTAGATCTTAATATACAGAAGGCCAAAAAAAGTTGAGTTTTCAGACAATATATGGATCAAAAGTTTCAGATTCACACATATAATATTTCTTCCCATGTGATTTCCCAAAATGAATTGCTGCCTCTTTATATAAATTCCTGTTCCTAAGCAATATAGGATATTGTCTTCCCATTCTTCTAAATATGCTGATTTAAACCCACAAAATCATCTTGGCAGCTAAAATAAGCAACTGAATGTCTTTCTGCTTTACTTTTTACATCTGCAAATACACAATATTCATTACTTAGGCAATGTCTTCATCCATCTAAATTTGTCTAGATATAATGATTGCTGCCCACAGAATTTTCCACCGATAATGACAAATGTTCAATTACAACGCATTTCTATTCATTCTGCACATTCATGTTTCTAGCAGAGTAAAACACATCATTTCCACCCTGCCTCATGAGTTTCAGGCTTATGGTCATCTCCATGTCATGACTAAATGAAATTCATTTTGGATAGAGGAGCATTGCAGCCTTCTTAATTTTTTGTGTGTAAGAAAAACAGAGAGAAGACAATTAGCCAGGAAGAGAATGAAGGGGAAGAAAAGGGTGGGCAAATACCAGAGTTAGAGCTGGGAGGATCATCAGTTTGCAGGGGTTAAGCTCTATTCATTCTCTGAGAAAGGCAGCAAAACCAAGGTATAAATGAGGACGAGATGGGCACCTTGACACAAAGATGGGTTGAAGACTCCAACAGGTGAAGAAGCATCACCTCAATGAACCTTCATCAATGTACATGGAATGTGCAACCTAGGAGCGCAGAATCCACTCCAGAAGGAACAGTAACAAGATGAGGAGCCGCCAACAGGACTACACTTGAGAAAGATGTATCTGCATAAGACTGACTGGTTCTACTTCCTTGAACACTTTTCTCTGATGTCTGGCTCCTGCACCCACAGCCAGACTGTAGAAAAAAAGCATCCTGGAGGAAAGAAAAGGGGAATTTGAGGATCCCCACCCAAAAAAGTGGGGCCTTATTGTACTAGGAACTTTTCAGAGATAAGAAGATACAATCCCTGCCTTGGGGAACTTTCAGCCACAGACAACAACATCATAGATATTGAGTCAGAGGGGAAATGGTCAGAAAACAAGGGAAGCGCTTTTCCAGAAGTCCCACAACAACTTAGAAGAGGAGTTGAAAATAAAAGCTAGATCTCCTGAGAACCCTCACATGACTGCTCAATCATCTTCCTGAGCATCCCTCGTCTTTTGGCATCATTGAACACCTGGAGGTATTCTGAGCTGACATGATCACACCCTCCTCATCCCAATTAGAGCTGCACTCTTCCAACCAGAAAGCATAGATAATAGGGGTAGCTACTAGCCCCACTTTCATCTGCAGAAACCTCATGGCTTCTGCCCAGACTCAGAGCTTCCAGCAGCAGAGGGAGGTATCAGAGGTGGGTTCATCTCTCCTGCATTGCTGAGAGTGCCCCCACCAATGCCCTTAGCTACTAGTACTGGCTGGGATGTTGCACTCTCAGGAGCCCAGGGGAAAGGGAGACCTAACCTCTAAGGCAGCATAGGAGTAAGAGTAGCGATCCTAACAATCCCTAAAACAGGTCTGCAACCCCCCCCCCCAACCACATTTTGGTTCAGGACCCCCACTGTTACACCACCATGAAATTTCACATAAAAATATCTGAAATTGGGCAACTGCCTAAATTTCAAATCCCAGCTATGAAATTCACTAGAATGGATATGAATTTGGTAGGACCTTCATCATAAAGCATTATTGCAATAGAAATTTCCAGAGGGGTAGCTGTGTTAGTTTGTGTACACCAAAAACAACAAGAGTCCTATGACACCTTACCGACTAACAAATTTCTTTGGGCATAAGCTTTTGTGGGCTCAAACCCACTTCATCAAATGCATCCTTTTCCATTTCATACAGCTAAATTCAGTGCCTTGCAAGGTAGAAATTTCCAGGGAGTATCTGTGTTAGTTTGTGCACAGCAAAAACAAGAGCCCTGTGGCAGCTTATAGCCTAACAGATTTCTTCAGACATAAGCTTTCATGGCTCCAGCCCATTTCATCAGATGCATCTGACGAAGTGGGTTGGAGCTCACAAAAGCTTATGCCCAAAGAAATCTGTTAGTCCATAAGCTGCCACAGGACTCTCGTTTTTATTATTACAATACATGATGATGTTCAGGAGAAATCCTTTCAAAGAATTTCATTTCAAACACAAAGCACCATTTACAGTGATCATAAACTACCAAAAATGTTTTAGTTTTTTCAAAACACCAAAAATGACTAGACAGTTTTATAAACTTTTCATGAAATTACATTTACATTAAAGCCCCCTTTGAGCTTTACAAGTGCATCCAAATCAATGAGCCTTTACATCTTATATTCATCATTTAAACATGGGCAAACAGGTTTCTGGGTTTTTTCCTGAAAACTTTTTTTTGAAAAACTTTAATAAGTCAGGGAAGTAAAATTTTATGACTCCCTTTAAACCTCTCAAATCTTGCAGTTATAATGAAAAAGCTGACAGAAGCTACAGTGAAATAGATATTCAATGCCATCTTTATTTAAATGGCTCAGTGCAGAAACACCAACCTCCCTGACCTGTTAGGATTAGAATGCCTAACAGCTGGCCTCCTATGGCAAGTCATCCAGTGTCAAACAAGGTAAAAGATAAGTGTTTTACTGATCACAACATGTCACTTGCCCTGGGGAGGAAGAACAGATGCCACTTCCTTTAGAGTCTTGAGCATTTTATTTCTTAAGGGACTTCAAGCTATAGCCAATTGAATTACTTTGCCTGGCATTGGAATCTATTAATACTCCAGTATACTTTGTTCAAAAACACTTAGTGGTTCAAGAAAGAAAACATCTCAATATAGAGGGCCAAATTTTTATATATTAAAGTCAAATTCTCAAATCAAGGCACTGGCCACATTAAATTCCCCCACTCAACACCTACTACTGACGTATTATAATGTCAACAACTGAAATTCCAAAGACAGAACAAAGCTGCAGAGCCAAAGCCTGTTCTCAGTTACACCACGGTAAGTAGCTTCTCTAAAGTAAATGGAGTTAATGCAAATTCATATCTATAAAACTACAGTATAAACACAACTGTGAGCACCTCACTTCCAGCTGTACCAGGGCTGTTCCTGGTCCACATCAGTGGATATTTAAAGAGACAAAACTCTCATTCTAAAGACATTTAGAAGGAAAAAAAAATCCAGACCATGGATAATGAACACCGTTTTTTTCACACAAAGCAATAAATTATTATTGGAGTCTCCACACACAGGAATTGCCAGAATAGTGAATGAGGCATAGAGCAGAGGAGAGGATCAGCGTTAGGAGAAAGCTGAAGGACCCCAGAACAGAATTCACACAGCTTCTTGCACATGCTGCCCTTTGTACATTTCTAATGGCAGATGGTACCTTTAAATCCACCTAATTTCCTTCTTTTCTCCCAGTTTACCCTATTCTAGCTGCCTCCATGAACACCTCACATGTACAAGACAGCAGTTCAGCAGTTCCATACCAGTGAAGGTTCTCTGCCTTATGGCATTTAGTTGAGCTTTAGATGACACCAAAGGACACACTCATCCTTAGCAGCCTTTAGTCTTCTGATAAGTACAGAAATGCAGGAAAGGACCAGAGATACCAGAGAAGAGGGAGAGAGCAGGGCCAGAGAACAGTCCACATAAAATATATTTTAAAAAAATCAAAATGAAACAGGAAAGAGAAAAATACAGAGATGAGAAATAACAAAAGCACAAAAAGAGGAAAGGGGGAAAAAGAACCGAAATTAAGCAACAGGATATGCTCAATTCATTCTAAAAATGAAGAATACTCCCACAACAATGGATTTAGACAGATAATACAGGCCAAATTCATCCTGTAAGAGGACACAGCTTCATTGGGCTATGTTGTATTGCACCCACCCAACAGAAGGTACGAATTGGTGTTTCATCCTCCGAACTAAAGATCTTAGACTGCAAGGGAGCTACTACTAGGGACTGTTATTAATAGTTTTGGAAGCAGATCCTCAAAATCTCTGTGCTAATCTCATAATACCAAAGGTTTTATGTGCATTGGCAGGATTAACCTTGGACCACTTCTGTACTCTGTCCACTCCGAATCTCTTCTAGGACTACCTGCCATATTCCAAACTACATAGCAACGTCACACAGACTGTTGATTAAAAACAAAACTGACCACAAGAAATTCTCTCTTTTTCCTCCAAACTGCAGCATTACTCTCTCCCTCATCTTCTTAAAAAATAAAAAAATACTCTTAAAGGACAGACATTGTTACAGATGAGCAGCATAACACTGTCTTTATTTCACTGTAAGTAATCAGACACCTAGATTTACTTTGTTTATAAGCTTTTTTGGGAAAGGATTGTCTTTTTGTTCTGTGTTTGTACAGCATCTAGCACAATGATGACCAGGGCCATGATTCGGGCTCCTAGACACTACTGCAATATAAACAAATAAAAACTTAACAATCCCAATCTTGTGTCAAAACATTTGGTTTATAAGTGCTCATGCATTCGGTCTGTTCTGTAGTGGAAATTTGATGCAACAAATGCATCAAGTGCATGACAAAATACCACACAATCACTACATGATTTTACAACATATGTAGTAATATGTACCCATATAACTGGCAGCCATCCTGCCTGTTCTGTTTCTCTCCCTCCTTGATGCTCTGCACCGGCTTCCTTTCCACCTCAACTGCAACATATACGGCTTGTTCCTTGCCACCCATGAGTAGGGGAGCAAACTTCCCAGCTGCAACATACCATTTGCTTCTCCCCTGGTCCTCTTCCACTCATGGCTGACCGCTCCAGCTCCACCAATGCATTTAGCTCCTGAGAACTCCTTCCTTTTATGTAGCAGAAACTCCTAACTTTTCTTCCTTATTTTCAGATAATTTTTTTGATATAAGAGCCAACAGCATGTGGCCAGTCAGACTTCTACTCACCACCAGTGGTTATGGCCCAATTTGGGAGCCAATGGGTTATGAAAAGTCTTTGAACTTCTAAAAGAGGTTATGGTAATAAGGCATTATAAGGGAATGCTAGTAACCAGTAGCTCTTTATAGCACCTGCTATTCTTCTATATTACATACTAATGTGAAGTATTACTCAAGGGTAGGAGAAACCGCTTGCAGACAGTAAAGCATTAAGTACAGCAAAATGGCAAAACTGATGAGCAAACTGGAAAGCAGAACAGTAAATTTACTGATTATGTAAATATGACTGTGAAGTGAAGGTGTAAGTCTGTATTTCACGGATAAAGATAAACAAAATGGGAAGGGAGTTTATGGCCTAGCCACTTAAATTTAGCTTTTTAACAAACAAATTGAAAATGGGACTTAAACCTCCTGTTCATGATTTGGGCATCAAACTTTCCTGGGGTGTGATAAAGCAGCAAGACCCAGTTATTTAGAGATGGACCTGGGTGTGATGAAAATGTCAAATTCTATGTCAGCCTGCACACACAGAGAGGCATTTAGCATTAGATGACGATTATTTAGGGGCAATGCCTCTGATCTTTAGTTCTGACCTGCATTAAAGCTTTACTTACAAGAACTTTGATGTTTGGAGCAAAGAAGAATATCAGCAATGAGAAAGCTATAGAGTGGCCCTGCTGACGAACATTTTCCTCTACACATTGAACAATTCTTAATCAACTATTCAGAGACCACAATCTTTTCCAGGGATTCCAGAAATGGAAATGCCTTTCTCCATTTCACTTTAACATCTTGGGTTAGCAGGGTTGAAATGACTTGAAAGAATATGCTAAATACAGTGAAATCAAGGCCATCAATTCATTTAGGTCAGCTCTTTGGCTGCCCCTTTGTGGCTCCAGGTTCTCTCCCGCCACTGCAGGACCCTGCAAGTGGTCTGTTCCTGGATCCAGGGGTCTGCCCCACCACCAGGGGAATGTGAAGTGGGCCTGTTCCTGTTTTCTGGCAACTCTGCTGCACCAGAGAATCCTGCGATAGATGACCCAGTTCCCCCCCACCTTCCCCACCAGGAGGCTACACCTATTGCAGATCTCAAAACACTTGGTTACTGAAGGGATTTTTAAAAATGGCCCTTCTTATCTTTTGGGTTGCTGACACCTGATTAAGGTATTCCTGGAGGCTGAGGAAATCTACATTGTCAGAAGCAGACTGGCCCAATATGGGGCAGGAGATTTCACCTCCACTGCCAAAGGCCTAAGAAAATGCTTGCAGTGGCCTCCCAAACTATCTAAGAAAGAAGTTTGCTGAGATTTTCATTTCCTCTCTCTCTCTCCCTGGACCCCATACAATATGCAGCCAGAAAGCAAGGCTGTAGCACAGTGGTAGGTAACCCCCAGCATGTATGCTGACAGTGGCACACAAGCCCATTTAGAGTGGCACAGTACAGCCTCTGCGGTGGCACAGAAATTGCCATTCCTGACACCAAAAGCCACTCAGGGCAACTTCTTTTGGGTGTGGGTGGGGTGCAGGTGGTCCCCACTGTGCCCATGCCCCCACGTGCCATGGGAAGAAGCTGCCCAGAGCAGTTCTTGTCTGCAATATGCCAGGACCAAAAGGAGCCACTTCAGGCAGCTTCTTTCTGCAGTGTGCCTGGGGTCCCTGGAGAGCAGCTGCTTCTTTCCCTGGCATGCCTGGGAAAAGCTCCCTGTCCTCCACTCCAGCCAAGGAGGCCACTGAATTTTTTCAGGAGCTCAGTGGATGTGGGGAAAGTGGCAGACATGATGTATCTTGACTTGAGCAAAGCTTTTGGTATGGTCTCCCACAGTATTCTTTTCAGCAAGTTACCCAAGTATGGTTTGGGTGAATGGACTTGAAGGGATAGAAATGAACTATAAGAGATAGAAAGCTGGCTAGGTCATCAAGCTCAACAGGTAGTGATCAGCAGCTCGGTGTCTAGTTTGTAGCCAGGAACCCATGGAGTGCCCAGGGGTTGGTCCTGGGGCCAGTTCTGATCAGCCTCTTCACTGATGAACTGAAAGACGGAGTGGATTGCACCCTCAACAACTTTGCAGATGACACGACACAGGAAAAAGTGGTAGATATGCTGGAGGGTAGGGTAGCAGTCAGCGTGACCTAGACAAATTGGAGGATTGGGCCAAAGGAAATTTGATGAGGTTCAGCAAGAACAAATGCAGAGTCCTGCACTTAGGAAGGAAGAATCCCATGCACTGCTACAAACTAGAGACTAGCTAAGCATCAGTTCTGCAGAAAAGGACCTGGGTTTACAGTTCACAAGAAGCTGCTTATGAGTCAACAGTGTTCCCTTTTTGCTTGGTAGGCTAATGGTCTATTGGCGGAGCCAGATTAACTTGCCCAGGCTGCTTCCCACAGTGGGGCCCCCCAACTACAGGTCCCCTGGCTGCCCCTGATCAAGCTCCCTCCCGGTCGCAGCGGGTGGGGGGGAACCTGGGCCAGAGGACACTCCTGCCCCAGCCAGCTTGCCGAGGAGATGGGGCAGAGGGGCTGGCAGGCAGCACATGGCATGCCCACAGGCCCTGAAAGGCCACGCCAGTAGATGCCTTGCTTTGCCAGCTACCCATCCCCTTCCTCCCATGGAGAGGACAGAAGTTCACCCTCCCCACGCCCAGTAGCAGACCAGCCAGCCCAGGGGCTCTGAGCACTCCTGCCATGCTGGCACTGAGCCTAGCAGTGGTATGGGATTATTGCAGGGGTTTCAGCGGCTGGAGCCTGGGGCCCCCTTTTGGCCAGGCCCCAGGGCTTAAGACCTTAAAGCTGCAATAATCTGGCCCTGCATATTGGGCTGCATCAGGAAAGATCACTGCCCAGAGAGAGAGAGAGAGAGAGAGATAGAGAAGCAATCGTTACCTTCCATTCTACATGGGTATGGCCACATTTGGAGTACTGTGACCAGTTGTGGGCCCTCCACTACAGAAAAACAAATGGACAAATTGGAAAGAGTGAAGCAAAAGGGAACAAAAATTATCAGGGAATCTAGAGCACATGACTAAGGATGAGAGGCTGAGGGAACAGGACTGTTTAGTCAGAAGAAGAAAAGAGTGAAGGGATATTTGATAGCAGATTTCTGCTACCTGAAGGGGGCTTACAGGGAAGATGGAGCTTTGCTGTTCTCCGTGGTAATAGGTGACAGAACAAGGAGCACTGGTCTCAAGTTGCAGCGGGGGTCTAGATTGGATATAAGGAAAACCTTTTTCCACAGGAAGAGTGGTAAAGGACTGGAACTGGATACCTATGGAGGTGGTGGAGTCACCATCCTGAGAGATTTTTAAGGCCCAGTCTGAGGAAACCCTGGCCAGGATGGTTTAGTTGGGATTAGTCCTGAGGTCACTTCAGCTGTGTCTACCTCTGCCAGATTAGTTTAGACTTGTTAGTCTCAACTAAGATGTTCGAGCTAAGTTCAAACTAACCACACATTCTAGTTCAAACTAGAACACAGTTAGTTTGAGCTAACCAGGTTAGTTTGAACTTAAATTCAAGCTCAGAATTAGTCCTAATTTAGGCGATTAGCCCAGACTAAGTAGTACTAACTAGTTTGAACTAAGCATTCAAACTAAGAAATTTCTTGCAAACTAGGGAAAGCCTAGTGTGGCTATGGGCTAAATTAGTGTGGACTAAGCCTCCTTAGTCCAGACTAATTTGCCAGTGTAGACAGAGTCTTCCAACCTTAATCTTCTATATACAATTATAGCCCTCTGAAAATATTCAGCAGTATTTTCACATGAGCCAGTTCCATATAAGAGAAAAAACTCCATGTATTTGCAGTAGATAAGACACAGAATATAAATACAGTCACAAATGACCATTACTACCGAAGCTCACATTTAATAAACCATGCCTCCTGTGATCAGATTTAACTGTCAAACAAAAATGACTAACATCTATAGCTATGCTAGTTCAATAATTAATGATCAAAAAATCATTTGCTTCAAAATAATTTTGTGCTTTTATGTGGATATCTTACTTAATTATAATTATCACAGACTTCAGAAGTTAATTAGAGCTAATTATTTCTTCATGTAATTAAAGTACCAGGAGAACAATCTAAACTATTTTTATGGGTACTAGTGATGAGAATTTTGTAAAAGCAAGTTACCCTACAGCAATTATTCCAAAAATACAAGATAAAAATCAAAGATACTGTTCAATATATTTTCACAAGTAATCTGACTACAGTTATTTACTGAATTATTAAATGCCACAGTTACATGGCAAACTACTTTTTGGGCCACATTTTAGTCCCTCTCAAGGGTATCCATTTCAACAACAGATTTTACTACCCTCTCCCTTTCTGAATGGAGCAGCTCAGTCTGTTAACACTGGATGTTTGGCCTACATTTTCTCCCTTTCTGAACCATGTTAACACACAAAGCTCAATTGGGTTTGACACCTGTAAACCCTTTTACTTGGTCTGTTATAGTGCCTGATTCAAGTTAATCAAAAAACAGCTCCTTCCCAGCAAAGCATCATTTCTAGAGCTGAGGAAATAATAGCTTTTGCAGTTCAGAGACTGAACAAAAAATAGTACAAAAAAAATTAGTTTGAATTAAAATTTATTTTTCTTTTCCAGAATAAAAGAGAAAAAAATCATTTGGGGTCAGATTAAATGCTTTTCTCAAACCATTTTTTTTTTCCAGTTTTCGGTTTCTCTTTGGTTTGTTTATGGATATTTTTCACCCTTTTTATTTTTGCTTCCAAAATGAAATATTATTTTGAGACGTTGAAAAGTTACTTCCAAAATGGTCAAGACACAATGTTTTGTTTCAAAAAACCTTCTTTTAAAACTGAAACTATTTGCCAAATTCAGCCTGAATTTGCAGAGAGTTTTGATTTTCCAAAAAATATTTTTGCCTAGTTGTCTTTTTGCTGAAAAAATTCACACATCCCCCCGTAATTATTTATTCCTTCATCCAGAGGCATACAGCATGCAGGCCAAAAGGTAAAAACAATAAATGCTTTATGTGCACAGGTTTTATCTATACTTTAATCTTTCCTTACAAGCTTTTGAGAGATTCCCCTACCTACATATCTAGGCTGAGTTAAGCAGACTGCCCTGCTATAGCACCTGCCATCCTCTGTGTCTGTCAGCATGTTGACGGCCAACCCATCCATCAGTTTAAGGTTGTAAAAGTTTTAACTTGAATACTAGGTTTGACCTAATACAGGGGTCCCATGGTCAAGGCAGTCGGGGTTTGTAGACTTGTCACCGCTTTGACAAAGGGCTTGGGAAAGCTGTTTGATGCAGAGCTGTCACTGCTCGGCTGTCTCAGACATCTCTGCACATCCCCTTTGTTGCTCTACCTCATTTATAGTCCCCCCCTCTTCAAAGCGTCTAATGAAGTAGGATTTTCTCCCATGACAGCTCATGCAATAAATAAGTCTGTTAGTCTTTAAGTGCCACAAGACTCCCTGCTTTTTTTTTTTTTTTTTGCGCTTTGCTAGACTAACATGGCTGACCCTTTGGAACCTCATTTATAGGGGCTTTGCCTTCTTCACAAGATACAGATGTGGTGTCTGCCTCCACAGTTGGCTGTTCTTGCAGCTACATGTGGGTGTGGCTAGTGTTTGGTTTTTTGCAGGTAGGGAAGCTTCCCTTCCCCTCCTGCGTAAATCCTGAATGGTGTGTACAGACCCGATTCTAAGCAGGTTGTCATTGGGTAACCCATCACATTACAAAGCATCAAAATGGCTTCCCGAAAAGTTGCATTTGTAACAATATCAGCATTACTGACTACACAGGTTAATTTGTACTGACTGACTGTTTTTGCAGACTGGAGCCGTGATTCTAGTCTCCCTTACTTGTTTGGGTTTTTGTCATTTTTCATTTTGGAAATAGTTTTACAACTCCATTAAACTCAATAGAATTGCTTCTGATTTTTTATGGGTGTAAAAGAGAGCAGAATTAGACTCAGTATAGGGCTGGGTTAACATCCTCCCCCCTTGGCCTCTGGATTATTAGATTTCATGGGGCCACTTGCCAGCCACCAGCCAGCCTGGGGGTGGGACACTAATGTACTGTGGGTCTCCAAGTCCAGCGCCCTGGGGCCATCCTTACATTGGTGTCCCCCTCGTCAGCAACAGCAGCGTCTGGGGAGGGTGTGTGTTCATCTTCCCCACTGTCCTGTCCCTGGCAGCAGTGGCAGAAACAGCAATTCCCGATGACGGGGGTGCCTGTGGGCCCATTTTCCACTCTCCTTTCACTGTACAGGTACGGGTGTGTGTGCGCCAGTGGTGGGCTTTGTTTCCCATAGCTCGCTCCTTGCACCCAGTGCAGGGGCCCAGGGGCTGGGGCCAAGAGGACGTTCTAGCTGACCTGAGGAGGGACTGGCTAGCACCCTTCTCCAGGACAACATGTCATTCCCCCCCACCATATGCCCCTGTGACTGGGGTGCACAGTGGTTCTCTGGGGGCTGAAAGCAGTCAGATCAGCCTAGGGAAAACTGGCCACAAAATGGGGCAGACAAATGTCAGACCTGTGGCACCGTGAAGGCTGAGTAATCCAGGGCTGGAAGCACTTGGGCTGGAGGTGGTCTGGAGCATTATTTTTATGAGGCAGTGTGGGCCATAAGCTGCACCCCTTAAAGCCTCTGCCTTAATCAGGCTCTGACTCAGTATCATACATGCCAGATAAAATTCTAGAAATTAAAAACTGGCCCAGTGCCCAGTGAAATTAGCCATGCTTTCAACAAAAACTGAACAGAATAAAACAGTCCATAAAGAAACTACTGAGATGTAGAGGGAAGGAAGAGACCAAAATGATCAAAGATAGACTGATCTAAATTAAAAGGTTTCTTTGTGTAGACACTTTTACCAAGCTTGTCATCATGTATCTAAGTGCATAAAAGCCATAAACCAAGAACAGTTGTACTTCAGCTAAAGACTTGTACTTCACCTTGCATCAACCCCGGAGGGTAGCTAGACATAATCTGGTAGACATCCTCTGGGAAAAAGTTCTACAGTCAAGATGGGTCTATCCTTGGACACATTCAGACAGAACTTCAGGACAAAAAGCAACTTCCATTGCCAAGGTAGGAAATAGGAGCAGGAATCAATAGTGTGGGCAAGAAATAGATTTCCTGCGCCAATTCATGAAATGGACATCCTCCACCAGCATAGAAGAAGAGTATTGTGCCTGAATGTGAAAAGAATGGATTTCATCCACAGTCCTTGCCTTGCACGAATCTCAACTGCTTTTTGTCCCACAAAACAAATGGTGCCAGAAATTAACTTTTAGACATGTTTAAAGTCTGCCTCCTCTTCCATAATAGAAATCACCAATAGAAATCCATGGGATGGCACTAAACTGAATGGGATTCGGTCCAATGTATGAAGGCCGATACTGACTTATTTCACCTAATGTGATCTTTTAAATTCTGCTAAATAGTCTTATTTGTAATATTATGTCCATGGAAGAGTTAAACTGTGATGCATAACTTCCTTGCCCTTCTCCAAAAAGCATCTTGTAGTAAAGAGTAAGACATTTGTTTTTAACTGAAGACATGGGGAGACAGGGGATGATTTTCAGACATACTGGGCACCCACAACTCCCACTGACTTAAACTGAAGTTCAGAGTATTCAAAACCTCTGAAGTTGTGTCCTGAACAATCAAGATTTCTTGCCATCTGTAACGGCCCATTCCCTTGGGGGAAAAAACAAAGCACACAATCCCTTAACTTCTGAGGTGAATTTTTATCTTTTCCTTACCTCACATGAAGAGTGAGCTTCCCTCTGCTGTTCTCTGCAGGTATGTCCACACACACTGTTTAAATTGAAATAACGCTGACTATTTCAATTTTAAAAATGGTAGGTCCACACAACATTCCCTTATTTTGAAATGAAGAGCTCCCTCATTTCGATATAAGGAAAGTTATATCAATATAATAAAACCTATTATTATATCAATATGATGGTTAAATCGACATTGTTATTTCAAAATAACAGTGCAGACATACTATTTCAATTTAACTGTTAAATCAATTTAACACTTTTTGCCCTTCTTCCCAGGTGCTTTCCTTTTTCTATATATTGGGTGGGGGCATGGCCCAGGGAGGGGGCAATGTTGCCACACCTTCCATGGCACCTCTCTCCTGAATCAAAATAGCAAGTCCTGTGTCTAGACATACTACTTCGATTTGGGTTTTCTTTGGTGTGGACCTCTTAAATCGCTTTAACTTAAATCGATTTAATGACTTTTATATCGATTTTATTAAATCGATACAAGTTAAATAGAATTAACTGTGTAAGTGTGGACATAGCCTGAGAGATCAGCTCCAGTATATAACCACAACAGTTTGAAGTGAAGCCACAATCCCTCAGAGTTTTATTGACTCTGGTGGGGTTTAACACAAGCCAGGGCTACACCCATGCAGCTCCAACTGCAGACTCACGGCACCACATTCCTGGCTCTCTTATCAGTGCAACAGATTTAAGTACAAACAAAACTCTAATAGGCCAAAATCTGCCAGGGATAAAACTTCTATAAAAGTAACAGTTTGGTGTGCATTCTACAACATACATCATACCTTTAGTTTACACTGAATAGCAATATATTAGAAATATCCCTGTTGCCAATAGCAGAAATAATTATTATCAACAAAATGAACTTAAATTGAAGTGGATCAAGAGAATAGACAATATTAACTTGTTTTTCTATTTTGGCAGATGCTTTCCCAGCCCTTCACAAAAGTTCTGATGGCTAAAACAACCTTTAAAATTAAAATCACAAAATAGTAAAATAATTAACATTATCAAACAGTAAATGCATGTATCCAGAAGGGAACAATATGCCTTTATGTTCATTTTCTCCTGATTTCACTTGATTCCAATCTCTCACCAATGAGATATGCCACAGTACAAAACAGGAACTCTTTTTTCTTTTTCTTTTTTTTTTCTTCCTTCTCTTTGCTTCCCCCCTCTCCCCCCTCATTGGCCTGTTCTTGTACTAGAAACAATTTTCAATCTGCTGTGAGTTTTGTCAAACAGCATATTTTGTGTGTTATACTTTTGTCATTTAAGGAGGTCTGGAAATGTGAAGAAGCATTATTATGTGACAAAGACTATTCAGCAAAGCTTTATATCTTGTTTGCTATTAAATGTCATTTTATTGCTATATCAATCAACTAAATGATTTTCAAAGTCTGGAAAATTGTGTAATGATATAGTCGACAAGGGAGACAGTGGATAAAGTTTTAATTTGTTTACATCTCTGGGCTTGATAGCTTCTGTGACTGTTAAGGCAATTTTTGAAAGTTCCATTATTGTGGTGATTGGAAGAAGAGTAAAAGTGAATAAATGTCTAATATCCACATGAGATCCTGAATGTTTTGAAAACCAGATTTATGTAGCAAGCAAAAGGGGCCATAAACCATGAGTTTCAAAGGACTGCTGGCCATCTTAATTTAAATGTGGTGATGAGGGGGTAGCCAGAAAAAGGTATGAAGTAAAACTAAATGGGAACGGAAGGCAGGGAAGGTTAAAAAGAGAAAGAAAGGTAGAAAAGAAGGAAAAATGCAGGAGTTGTAGGTTTGATTTATTATGCCAACCCCATACTTCTATTCTCTCTAAGCTACTGATTGCCAAAAGCTGGATTACCCAATAATTGCCCAGTTTTGTTCATTTCCTCTGAAGCATCTGGCACCAACCACTGTCAGAAGACAGGATACTGATAGACTGTTGGTCTGACCCAGCCATTCTTAGGTTCTTGTATCATTAAATGACTGGCTTGCAATCCTTCCCTGATCCTTCAGTAGTGCAACTGTGTACATTACAGCCCAGGCCTATTCATTTGGATTCCCCAAACATCTTTACCAAATTAACAAAGGAATATTGGTATTTTAAGTTACTCAGCCTTGGCATTTACTTAGCCCAAATCTCAATTTCTAATACTATAATTATGAATATTTCAGCCTAATATCATGGTCCATTCCTGCTCCTTTTGAAATAATGGAAACCAAGAGCAGAAGTTTCAGACAGGAACATGATCTGGCCCCTACATTTTGATATGGTTTCTTACTTTTCCAAAAGCCACATTACTAGCAACAAATAAAAGGAACTATCTGTCAAACACCCACTAACTATGCACACTCAATGAAATATAACAATTCAGAAAACTATTTTAAAAACCAGGAACTCAAGTGTATTTTTAAAATAAATTTAATTATGCAAACAATTGAATTAATCAATCTGCTAGCAAAACAGCAATTTGAAACAGACGGGTCATAATTTATAACAGTTTGCTGCAGATGGGATAATAGTAGAAACTATTTGCCACATTAGGTTTTGATCAAAACATTACATAAAAGAAAAATTACATTTCTCCAGAGTGTATCGCTCAGCTTATTAAAAAGAGGTATGGAGTTTTGCCACATTTTTTAAAATATATATATACAGGAAACCTTCAGCATCTTAAGTTTCCACAAAAGGTCTCCTTTAGCTCTGTAAACCTAAATGTCCATCAAATGCTCCTCTTTCCTGGAAGCCTCACATTGCAGGAAGCTTTTTGCAAAAAAGAGGACTGCCTATAGTTTTCTGAAATACTTAGCCAGGGATGGAATAAATACTTCAAACAAGGGGCTTGAACACAAAACATTTCACCTAACTATGTAATAAAATCTGTGTATTAGGGTTTCTGCTTTTAAAATCTTCCCTGGATTTTTCTTGCCTGTCATAGATCATGATCAAGACTTCAAAACAATTGACTCCAGTTAAGTTGTTACAATTATGTGACTCAGTGTCCAAAGATCTGCCTGTTATTCTAAACAGGACCATTTCATGGACCTTCCATCCTGTTTCTTTATAGGAGTCAGCTGTTGTTTCATCTTATGGTAATATTGTAAGCTCTAGGAGCCAGAGACTATTTACATGCATGAACAACGCTTGCCACAACACGTCCCAATTAGAGCTTTGAGGTGCTGCTGCAAAAACACCAAACAATATCCATTTAGATTAATGCTAAAATGAATGTTTAAAGCCCAGTCCTGCAATCCTTTGTACAAATAAGCACTCCCGTTGGTTTCAGTAAAACTAATGACACTGGTAAAGTGAGGCATATGTGTAAACCCAGACCTATACCTAAAAAGATTGTGAGTGTAGCTATTCCAACATAGCTATACCGGCAAATATGGTTTCTAGCAACAAGAAAATCCTTTATTCAGTATAGCTTATACCCAGGCCTTTTTTTTTTTTTTTTTTTTTTGTGATGGTACATGGGGGTATGTAGTACTGGCACCTTCTTTGCTGGCCCCACTGCCCAGCTGACACAAAAAAAGCTTATAGCACTTCTCTGGTATAAAATGTCTGCACTAGGGTTTTTACGAGCACCTCAGCTGTGAGTACACTTTAGGTCTGCAGTGGGTAGTAACTAGGCAGAATTTAGGCTGCTGGACACTTCACAGCCCTTACTAGACATTTCTCAGTCACTGTTACAAAAGTATTTGGGTGTGCTAGAGTTGATTGTGTCAGCTCAAGAGAATTCGAAGGCCAGCACAAGCACTGTAGATTATAATGGAGGAAGGCCATAGCATAGCTACATAGCACAGTACATGCACACAGCATCTTGCTTTCACTATTCCTATCACGTCCATAAGACAATAATTTACACAAACAGTTTTAATAAGACCACATTTATTTAAAATACCCCCAGTAACATAAAAGCTTTCATGACTTCATTTAAAATCAGACTCTCCAGGCCAAATTTTGCTCTCAATTAAATCTGTGCAAACTCATGAACTTCAATGGGGTTACACTAGAGTGAGCAGAATGGAGCTTTCCTTCTGGGATTGAGACATACTAGGCATTGGCTTTAAATGCAAACGTCAAGAATTTAATCACTGGCATAACGTTAAAGGCATTTGTCAAATCTTACATATTGTCTCGTAACAGAGATGTGATAAAATGTTTGGTGCAGAGACATGCACCAGCGTTAGAGCAATTAGATTAAACCCTTCAGATGTTAATAGTCAAAAATGCAATGACCTCCTGATACTGGGTTATACTGTCACCTATATAAAGCAATAGTTCTTTTGCAGAGGAAAAAAACTCTACAAGTTCTACCTCCTGGGGTCTCTTGGCAGTGAAAGGGAAACAGATTTCCTTTCCATGGAAAGAAGCACAGGGTTGACCCCCTAAAATGAAGATATCCCTGAAATTTGCACTCATATGGACAAGGACACCAAAATCACCAATAAGAGACTATCTGCTTCCACACAGATTCAATCCCCTTCTACATCTGACCTGTCAGCATGGTTCTTTCAGGAGCCATGAACTGCAGCCCTGCGGTGAACCCCACTATAGAAGAGTTCTGCAGCATGGAAAAGGTAACTATATGTGAGTTAATTAAGAAAGTGTCTCTCACTCAGCTGTGGAAGAGGTGGGAATAGTACTATTTGCTCCTTTTACGCATGCATTGAGGCTGCGATAACAAGAATCTTAGGTTGTCCACTCACAGAAACAGAAGGTGCAGTGTTGCTTTGGATAAGCAACCAAGATAGACTGAATCATGAACACAACAAAATTATTTTCTACATTGCAATATCAGAATGTATAACAATATAATGGTGCAGCAGATCCAGCCGTAAATAAGCAACCTTACACCTGATCTATACTTACCAGGAAATTCGGTGGCAGTCAACAGGAGTTACATAAGCTATGCAGAATAGGTTGCATAACTCCAGTCAACGTCTGAACCTCTCTTCTAGGTAATGTCTTCACTGCACTGTGCCAACACAAAATGCATTCTTGTCAATGTAGTGCTACGCTGCTCATGGGGGTGGTCTTAAAAAAAATCAACCTCCAGAGACTTCCAGATTTGATTGAGCATGTCTTTCTTTACAGACACTCAATTAAACTCAAAAAAAAATTGATCCTCCACTATCAGTGGTCCTGCCAAGCAGTGTAAACATACCCTTAGATTGCAAAATCTTTACAGACATCACTCTGAAAGAGCATTGTTTAAAGTTAGAGGATTGTCACCAGACTGTTATTTTATGGTTGTCCTTATATTAACAAGAGCTGGAATAGGACAATTTTTCAGTGAACTTACATTATGGAAAGCAAACAGTATAAACAGAACATGCATTTGAAAATACATTTTAAAACACAATTTGAATGATGAAGCAATTAGGTTTTGACTATATTCTCTCCAAGATTTAGCTCAAGACCATCACACTGTTGTGTTTTATATTATATAATCACCAGAGATTTCAGTTTAAAATGTGAAAGATGCAATGAAGTTGTTGTCAAACACATAAACTTAAATTTTTCTATATGCATTTATACATTTAGCACTTTAATCATGGGGGAAATGAAAATACATAATTAGCATAAGGTTACAGGAGTAAGCAAGTGTTTGGATTAGGCTTGCAACTCAGAAAACCCCATTCCTCTGCCCAGGAAGACTGCACACTGTCAATCACTATGACTTTGCTATTTTTCACTAAATGAAGGCATCTCAGACTCAGGCCACTAAAAGCTCAAAACCACACCATAACAAGTATTCATATATTTATAGAGGACAATCTACTACATGGGTAATACATGTAGTTTGAAATATTACACATTTAAATATCACACACACATCTACTACATGTTTAATCTACAAATGTGTATATTTATGTAGCATATATACAAGAAAAAAATTTCTCTCTCGCCATAATGGAATATTTTTACTGCTCACTGTTTAAGTAGTCAACATTTTCCTATACTTACTTCACCTTTTTATCTGAGACAGTGCAATTAAAGCACAATTTTTGTCAGCACAGTCAATGGTAAACCCTTATTTCCTATACCAATTTTAACACTCTTTAGACCTACATAAATCACCAAGACTGACACCAAAATCCATTGAGTTATTTATTTGGGACAGTGACCACAAAGGACTCAGCACTCTACAGATGTAAAAACCAAATAGCTTCTTCCCAAAGAGTTTAAAACATAAAAAGACAAAATGTACAGAAGAAGAGAGGGATGAAAGTGGTACAAGAAAACTGGTCGATGAAGAGATTAATAAACAAGATGGTAACAAAATGCTGAACAACACAATGAGGGATTTTTGCCTTTTTTAGAAATTATTATATACACACAATATATAAAAAGTATACCCCCAACTACCCCTCATTCGTGCCATTTTCAGTCAGCTAGTTTCTTGATGGTATAATGGTAGAAATGGGCCTTCTAAAGCAATCTGAATTTGGAAAAGTGGTGGCCTTGCAGACAGTTTAGGACATGCCTTGGGGGCATCATGGAAGAAAGCACAGAGACAGTTATGGTAGAAGTGGTCAGTATGTCAAGGCTGACATGACTGGTGAAGCAAAGAAAATGGGGGAGGGGAAACGTACATCAGCAGGCAAGGAGGTTGGGCGGGAATTATGAAAGCTCTTAAAGGGAAGGACAAGCTACTTAGAAGTGATGCAGTTGAGAAGGGCAAGCCAGTAAAAGAACTCAGAGTGAGGTGATGTAGTCAAAGCAATATTAAAAAAAAAAGATGTCAATCTGGCAGTGTCATGGTCTCACAGAGCCAGAAGAATCAGTCCCCCTGAGGGTATAGAATCATACTGTTGGAAGGAACCTCATGAGGTCATCTAGTCCAACCTCCTGCCAAAAAAAGCAGGACCACTCCCACTAAATTATTCCAGCTAGAGTTTTATCCAGCCGGGCCTTAAACATCTCCAAAGACGGAGATTCCACCACCGCCCTAGGTAGCCCATTCCAATGCTTTACCACCCTCCTAGTAAGAAAGTTTTTCCTAATATCCAGCCTCAACCTCCCCAGCTGCAACTTGAAACCATTGCTCCTTGTTCTGTCCTCTCTTACTACTGAGAACAGCAGAGCTCCATCCTCCTTGGAGCATCCCTTCAGGTAGTTGAAGGCTGCTGTCAAATCCTCCCTCACTCTTCTCTTTAAATAGCATAAGGATACTATACTTGAGCTCATGGAGCATATCTGATGTGTCAGGAATTAAGGCTGGTGCATCCTCAGCTGTGGAAATAAATTACTAGTACAACAGAAAGAGAGAAGTGTTAGAGCAGCCCTAAAGCTAATCTGAATTTACTGACTGTGGTTCTGTAGGCCCTGGGCAGCTCAACAATTTTAAGAAGGTATGGTGACTTCATCTTTTGTCCCTTCCACACCACACAAACCCTCATATTCTAATGCTGAGTATAACTTTCCTACATCAGAAGATCTAGCCCAGGGGTCTAGCCCAAAAGATAAGAACCACCATTTAAAAAAATTCCTTTAATAACCAAGCATTTTGAGGTGTAGTCTCCTGGTGGGTGGGGGGGGAGAGCTGGGCCAAGGGGCCTGTAAGAGGGTCCCCTTGCTGTGGCAGGGAGGGAGCCAAGAACTAGGAAAAAGTCCCCCACAGAATCCCCAGATGGCAGGGGGGAGTCCAAAGTCTGGCATGGGCTGCCTACAGGGTCCCCTAGTGATGGTGGTGGTTGGGGGACCAGAGCCGCAAGGGGGCAGACAAGGAGTCACATGTGGCCCCGGAGCCGCAGGCTGCAGAATCCTTATCTATCCCTACTTGTTTTTCCCTTGAATACAAGACATACCCTGTGGCATAAGACAAAAGCAGCTTCCTCAACTGTGCTGAGAAAATAAGTATTTTACACATCTCCAAATTCACTTGGAAAGAATTTGTTTGTGTAGTGATAAAGCAGTAAAGATATTCATGTTTAAGTGTAAAACAATGAGAGACATAAATTTATCTTCTCTGGAAATGAGAGTGTGTTCCACTTTTCTGCACAATCCATTAGCTAACTATACCTAAACCAAGTCTTCATAATGTTATGTTTCTCATTTCATGAATTTTTATAGCTAATGTGTTTTCAGCCAAGAATAATATGGTTATTATAAAAAGAGTTCGATAAGAATGTGACAAAGTATAGCAGTTAATGAATTTCTCTGTAACTAAAAAACAATTATTGATCACCAAATTCTTTAAAACTTTAAATCAATTGTTGTCATTACTACAAAAGTTTCTAGAATGAATTAATGACAAGTTACAGATAAAAGGCTTTGAAAGTAACAAGTTATTGATTTTTGCAAACTTTCTATGTAATTTAAGGATTTGTTAGCACCTAATTTAATTAACCTAATGCTTTGCTTTTTTAAATACATAGAAATGACTTGAAGATGCCCTTTCATAAGTGTCTGGATTCCCCAGAGTTCGGTGGGGGGCAGGGTTAGGAGAACTTGTTCTTTAACTTGCTTGATTTATATAACCTAGTTTAGCTATAAAAATAATATTTGGGCTATTCTAAATGTAAATGAGGCAAAAGAACTTCTTTTTAAAAAATCAAATAAAAAACCATTCAGCATTTTAAGTGCAAATGTAGACACCCTTCAAATATTAAAACAGTTGTTTTTGCTTTATTCGTTTACATTCCAGTAGTCACTTCAACTATTACGTTTTATGCAAAACAAACATGTCATTTCAAAGTTAAAAAGTCTAACCAGTGGCTTTGCAGACTGTCAATGCACATGGTTTGGCACTATTGATCTATTTACAGAAGAAGCTAAAGAGCTGGACTTCATACTTGGACAGGGATTTGAAAAAAAAGAACACTTCCTGACTGAGGGCAGCAGTGTTTTGCAGCTAAATTAAGATAAAATATAGAAACCATCTGTTTTACACACTTAACTGATTAATTTTTGGTAGATGTTATAAAAATGGGTTATTTCTGGCATAACATTTATTTGTAAGACATTATAACTGGCAATCCAGCGTTCCTCATAGCAGGGTTATAACTACATTTTCCCGTTATCCATCTGGGCCTTTTTCAATTCAGTGGTTTAATTAAAACTCAATGGTATTATCAATCTGTTGCATTTTTCATTTTGATGGTTATTACATTTACAGTACAGCAGGAGTACAAATTAAAGAAGGATAATAAATCTCATCTTAAAATTTCATTTCTCGTTCTTTACATAGTTATAATATTTTCTATCTTATTCATGTTTATAGAACAGTTTTCATGATCTATTTCTTTATGATTACAATAAAAGAAAACACAAAAAATGTACCTTTGCGTTAACTTTTCACATCTCACAAGACTTTAAAATCATTTATTCCATGAATCTGGTCAATGGATCTGTGCCAGAAATTGAGTTGTATTCAAGATCTGGGAGACAGCTGTTAATGGCTTTTACTTTTTCTTACCTATGTCTAAGGTTTTCAACAATAAAAGCATAAAACTAAGAGACAGGCACATAGAAAAAAATACTACTAGATTCCAAGATGATTATCATAGATTTCAATTATTATTTAAAGTTGCACAGTAGTAAGATATGTGACGATTATAAGTGAAGAATGATTATAGATAGTCTGTTAAACTATGCAGTCTAATCTATGTAACTGAGAGCTGGCCTGGCATTTTAGTGTCACTATCATATTGGTGATCTAAATTTGAGTCACAATCTTAATTCCTAACTCACTGATTTAGCAACAGTAAACAGTATTTACTATGCAACAGAATTCTCGGTCTTGATCTAGAAGAGTGGAGAAACAGAAGGCAAATGGAAGATGTAGCAGAATTTATTATATTTAATGGATACTTACTTCTATTATATGGCAAAGGTAAGAAAAAACACACCTTTTGTAACCATGGATAACAAGGCACAAGTTCCAAAGGGGCAGCTGTGTTAGTCTAGTCCAGAAAACAAAAACAAAAACAAAAAACAAGGAGTCCGGTGGCACTTAAAGACTAACATTTATTTTTCACATAAGCTTTCATGGGAGAAAATCCCACTTCGATGAAGTCAGATTTTCTCATACGAAAAACAAATCTGTTAGTCTTTAAGTGCCACCGGACTCCTTGTTTTTTGTTTTGTTTTGTTTTAAACAAGGGACAAGAAATTATGTTCAGTTTCTTCCCAGAGTACCGGGTACTAGTGTTCTTTCCAAAATAAGACATTTTTAACATATTTGGGCAGCTTGTGACCATTTTGATTTTTGATATTTAAGTCTATTTAACTGAAAAGGTGCTTGAGCTGTTTTTCAATATTCATAAAAACATACAACCTGTAGGTGAATACAAAAACCTCATTACTGAGTAATATCCAAGGATTGTAGAAATCCTTTTGCCACAGAAAATTGAGGAATCTGGGTTTTTGCAGAGAGTCCTTAGTTCTTACATTTTGTGGAAAAAACAAAACATGTATTAGCTATTAGCTAAGTTATATTGAAAATGCCAGTGTCTGTTATTCAATGTGCACAATCTCCCCTTCTTGCAGCTAATTTTTTAATACTCTTTACATTTTCAGTGGAACCCTGTCTATCTTTAATAAATGGAACAAGATCCAGATCAGCTAATCAAAACAGAGCTGGATAAGATACAAATTTTGCTCTATAACTGGAAAAGTTAGGTAAAACACAGTCAGCATTTGTAGTCAACAGGAAAATGAAAGAGTCAAAAGCTAGCACTTCATATGCACCCTCAGTAAGAAGGGAAAGAGCCTCGGTCACAAATTCAAACATTCTTCCTTTTCTCATTGCAAAGGAACATATTCATGAGTTGATGGTTTCTCAGACTCAATGGATGAGATTCTCATTCAATAACTAAGTAGCAATGTTAGGCCACCATACCACATTTTATTGTCCCGCACTAAAGGGACCCACTAAGGGAGCTCAAAAACAATTTGCAAAGCATAACATTATTTACAGTATTCCCAAAATTCTTTGTGCATGTTTTGTTTCTTCTTTTGTTATTGATGATTATTTGTTTACCATCTTTATGTCAATCATTTTCTGCTGGCAGAGGGTAAACTATTTTTTTTAAACTATGTGAAATTCTAAACAGCATCAAGAAAAAAGGCAGAATTGTATAAGTCAGAAATGGAAAATATCTATTAAGTCATCAAGCCATTCCCCAGACAGTGGAGAATTGTTCCATAGAGTATGTTGTATTTCTAGCATCTCAAGCATCCCAGAGGTGCTCATGGTTTCCTTTAGGAAATTGCCCCAGAATCTAATAGATCTTGCTATTACACATCCTTTGACACAGCTTGATTAGTTTGATTAGTTCTGAAGGTGGCAGGGCATTTGAGACAGCACCATGTAAGGAAGGCTGATTATTTGATGTTGCTCCAAATAAGCTGCATTTCCTGCTTTGTTTGCAACTCCTGCTAAACACAAGGGCAAAAAACTCCTTCTGGCCACACAAAGACATGCTAAAAGCTTTAGGCTTTCAGAAACAAGAACACTTCAGATATTCCCTGTAGAAATAACAAAACAAGGTTATCTCCAGAGAAGTCCAGAGAAGCTGTAGTTACTTTCATTTATTAAATGGTAAACAGATCTGTTGACAGTCAAAGTTATTTGCTTTCAAAGGCAGCAAGAGGAAGGGGGTCAGATATTCAATGTTACTGATTAAAGCATGGTTGAGCCAGGGTGTACTGTACTGTAGGCTTCAAATGAGCTGATCAGATCAAGCACAGTGTGAGAGAAGGAATATTTCTGTAGCAGTTGTGCTGTCCTATAGAAGGCGGCACATCGTGCCTTCCTACCTTTCCCTCCTTTCTGCTCTGACATTTTCCAGATTTTTGACTGATAGATTCATAATGAAAATTCCTATTCTCTCAATCTTCAAAAGATTTGCAGAATCTCAATTAGCCTTAATTGAAGTCAAATCTCCTATTTATATCCTCAGTTTATGCAAAGGAAGCAAAACCAATAACACAATTTGAATACAAGCTAAGAGTCTTGAATTTCAAGAAACTATGTTTACTCTTTTATGCCTCAGGTCATCATCTGGCATAACATCTAAGAAAGAACTAGTAAGAAGCATTTTATCAGATTTTCAGAACATTTTCCATCGATCAGCATGTATTTTAGAATCATAGAAACTGGAAGGAACCATGAGAGATCAACAAGTCCAATCTCCTGCACTCATGGCAGGACCAAGTACCCTCTTAAACTATTCCTGACAGGTGCTTGTTTAACCTGCTCTTAAATACTTCGAATGATGGAGATTCCACAACCTGCCCAGGCAACTTATTCCAGTGGTATTTCACAGACAATTAGGAATTTTTTCAACCTTCCTTGCTGCAATTTAAGCCTAAACCTTCCTTTCCCTAAACCTTCCTTGCTGCAGTTTAAGCCCATTGCTTCTTGCCCTATCATTAGCAGTTAAGGAGAACAATTTTTCTCCCTCTTCCTCATGAGAACCTCTTAGACACTTGAGAAGTGTTACCATGTCCCTTCTCAGTCTCCTCTTTTCTAGACTAAACAAACCCAAGTCTTTCAATCTTCCCTCATATGTCAAGTATTCCAGGACTCTAATCATTCGTGTTTCTCTTCTCTGCACTTTCTCCAATTTGTTCACCTTTCCTGAAATGAGGTGCCTAGAACTGGACACAATACTCCAGTTGAGGCCTAATCAGCACAGAGTAGAATTACCTTTCGTGTCTTACTTACAAGACTCCTGTTAATACATCCCAGGGTGGTTGTTGCTTTTTCTGCAACAGCTTTACACCGTTGACTCATATTTAGCTTGTGGTCCATTATGACACCCAGATCCCTTTCCACAGAACTCCGTCCTAGGCAGTCATTGCCCATTCAGTATATGTGCAATGGATTGTTCTTTCCTAAGTGGAGTACTTTGCACTTGTCTTTATTGAAATTCATTCTGTTTACCTCAGACCATCTCACAAATTTGTCCAAATCATTTTGAACTGTGATCCTCTCCTCCAAAGCTCTTACAACCCCTTCCAGCTTGGTATCATCAGCAAACTTTGTAAGTGTACTCTCTATGCCATCATCTAAATTATTGATGAAAATATGGAACAGAACCAGACACAGAACTGGTTCCTGCGGTAGCCCACTCGTTATGCCCTTCATGTATGACTGTGAACCATTGGTAACTACTCTCTGGGAGTGGTTATCTAACCAATTTTCACCTATCTTACAGTAGTTCCTTAATTATTTGCTCCATTATTTTTCCTGGTACAAAGGTTAAGCTGACTGGTCTATCATTCCTTAGGTTGTCCTTATTATGGAGCGGTATCTCTTAAAAGTATGTTTTGTCTTGTGTTGTTCTTCCTTTTGAGACCAGATGTAAAGCCAATTAAAATAAGTGGAGACTTCCACTGATTCCAGGGTATTTGAATCAGTCCACATTCTCTAAAAATGCAGGTAGCTATCTTACTTCAGCAACAGGGAACCGTTCACCTACTTGGGCAGGTGAGATCTGACCAACTACAGCTTATTAACCTGTAGCACAAAGAAGATCAGAAAAAGGTACCTGAGAGTAAAATGCTGAGTGGGGAGGCACAAAGTCAAAGAATTCAAGTCAACACATGATGAGCAACCTATGTAATAGCTTTATATTTTTAGCTTGTTGCCTGCTCTATTCTCAGCAAAGGGTTCCTCTAGCTAACTAATTAGAATAGCTCTGGATTAAGATAATTTTTCTTACTAAATAACAGCTGATCAATGCATGAAACTGTATTCTAATAGCTATATTCGCACTAGACTTAGCATGCCAGTAGCATGAACACTGTATAGTCATGCTATATAATCACTACCACATAAACAATATTTCTTAGAATTATTTGATATATCAATAGCTTTGCATTTAGTCAGCATTACTTAAAACGTTGGATTAAAAAATTACAATAAAGTACTTTTTACAATGATTATCCAGGAAGCAAAATCCTTTTACAGAAATTACATTCTTATCCAACAACAAAATAAAAACAAGTCACACATTTGCACCTTGGCTTTGTTCCCCCATTTCATTTACATTCGACTTAGAGAATTCAGAATAAAAAGAACAGAAAATGACATGGAAATATAAAAGTGTAACTGGATCTTATACTAGCTGCACAAGATAATGACCTCGATGGCTTTTTGGAGGGAGATTTTCAAAGACATGATGGGTGTTGGCTGAAGACTCACTGACACTAAATAGGAGTTGGATGCCTGTCACTTCTCCCTTCCTCAGCTCACCTTATCTTCTGTCTCCAGCTCCTCTCTCTCTCTTCCCACAGCATCTCAGCCAAACTACTTTCACTCCTCCCACCACCCCATCCCTTCTTAGACCAACTATGGAGATGCTGCAAGCACAAAACACAATCTCCTTTGCTCTCAATTCTGGGACTGGAGCCACAGCAGCCACATGAATCGATTTCAAGGAAAAGTTCTATTCAGCTTTGGCACATGCTAAGTCATTCCGTGAGAATGATGAACGCACAGAACAGTTGATGCATAGGAGTTGGGTGGGGCAGAAGCATGCCCATGACAGACTGAATGTTCAAAGAATTTAGCTCCCAACCTATCAGGCCGTTACTAAGCATGGGCAACCTGCAATTTTCAGATCTCACCCACCTTGTCTCTCTGAAAAAAATACCACCATATTGACCTAAGTTAAGCTTGCCCAGTTTACAAACACATACAAAGTTATTACAGATATGGACAATAACCAATTCTAGTTAAAAGCTAATTACTTTATTCAATGAAAACCCATGTTCAAATCAGCACAAACTGACAAACTCAGTAAGCCATGGAAATGTGACACAGGGGTGCCTACCAATCTGTTGTTCAGTTAACCATTATTATTAGTTTTTGAAAGTACCTCAAAGCAGTGTAAAGCTCATAGGCAAAACTACCAGGTAAATACCTGATAACAGCATGAGTTAAATATAAAGTAGAAGATGCCCCTTTAAAAAAAGGAGGGGGGGGGTCTATTTTTATGTTGGGCCCCTACTGTTATTTTATCTTGTTGGCATGAATTCATTCTTTGGTAAAGAAGCTGCATTATGTTTAAAATAAATTCATGTTAATTGCTCCCAATTATGGCATTTGCCAAAGTAGTGAATTTAAAAATAAAAACACAGCAGATGGGCATTGTATCAGGTCATATCAGAAACCAATACAATACAAATGGTCTTTTGATACTAACAATGCTCCAACCTAACAAAATACTCATTTGTGTTGCATCTGATTAAAAACAATTGCACGACAGCCACCTGACATTCTCTTCTGTGTTCATCATGTTTTCATACCATGCAATCATTGTGATATCTGAGCATCTCTCAGAGATGTAGTAAGCAACAAGACCAACAGTGTTCATTTATGGTTCTCTCTCTTCCTCTCACTTGAAGAAAAAGTGTGAGATTTTTGTTTTAGTTATACATGTTGTATTATTGAAGAGGAGGTCAAACAAATGCACTTTACATTTTGAATAGGAATGTACAAGGTGGTTCTTAGATTCTACAGAAGATAATCCACAATCCTGGACCAGCCACAGAGAAACATCTGCTTCCTGCATAAAAGTACTTCACCCTCCTGGCAAACAGTTCCATTACTCCTGAGGAGCAAAGATCCTCATCCCACACACAAGACATAGGAAGTCAAGAATCATCCAGATTATTATTAATAAACTCTGCAAACTTCGTATCATGTTTATTATGGTAGCTCCTAAGGCCTAACCAAGGATGAGATCCTGTAGTTCAGTGATTCTCAACATTTTTTCCATTGCAACGCACCAGATAGATGCCGTTTCCCTGTAATGACACACCTTAATGTGGCAGTGACGCTTGGGCTAGGAGCGCTTGCAAGGCTGCAGCACTCTAGGACCTGGGTTGGGCAGAGTCAAGCCAATGCAGGCTAGTGCCATGCTGGTCTGGCTTGATAGGGCTGGCACTGTACCTCTCCTCCACCAAAACCCAGGATCTCTGGGTTGCAGAGCCTAAGTCCCTTTACTCATCTAGCCCTGGCTGCTGCCTGTGTTGTGCAGCAGGAACAAGATATTGAAGACAGCAGAGAGCAGCAGGAGCCCCCAAGCTGAGCTGCCAATTTTCAGTGACAATCCTCCCAGCTCTTCATGACACACCAGTTGAGAACCGCTGCTATAGTTGTCCTAGATGCTATACAAACAGAGTAGCACAAAGTCTCTGTCTTGAAGATTTTACTGTCTAAACAGACACAGCAGACAGGTGAGGAAACAAGTAGAACACACAAACAGAGTGAATAATGTGATGGTGGCAAGTGGCCTGTTAAGTACACTTTTAATTTTAAAAAAGTAAGTTTACATAGGAAGGGATTAGCTAAATGAAAAGGAAAGGAAAGGGAAGGGAACACTGAAAAGAAAAGACTAAGGGGTAAGGGCAGGGAAGAAACGAGTAGAGAAGCAGGTTGGGAGGGAAGCTGAGGTGAAGAGACTGCAGTAAAGGAAGCATTAGAACAAACTGCCAATCAGCACAGAGCAAGGAAATTCCAATTAAAAGTGTAAGAAGTTCTCACGGTCCAGAGGTGCTGACTCGGGCTTCTGCTTTAGCCTTTCCTACAAACTGTAATTTGCATTTTATTTTTAGACTTATTTTTTAAGTCACTGCCCCCTACTACAAAAAGAAAAGCATCTGGAGTGCACCGAGGAAGGCATAAGAAGTTGTTGCAAAACAAAGAACAAGAGCTCATCGGTAAGAGAGACTGGTACTGATAGGACATGGCAGCAGCATCGTTCAAAGTGGATGTGAAAGCTACCATACAGAAATGTACATGTCTTCTTCAAAAAAAGCAGGGAGCCTTGTGGCACTTAAAGACTAACAGATTATTTATCTCATGAGCTTTTGTGGGAGAAAATCCCACTTCATCAAATGATTTGAAGAGGGGGAACTCACACATAGCCAAGTTGGAGTCTTGTGTTTACCATAGAATCAGCTGGTAATAGAGTCTTGCCCTCTGTAATTTGGTCTTCTCAACTGATGTCTACACCAGAAATAACCTCTCTCTGTCTTCCAGTCACCTGGCTTAGTCTAGCAAACTCTCAGTGGAGTCTCCTGCCATCCTATAGGATTGGCCCCGGGATGATTATCCATCTCTGCATGCTTTCTCTCAGTATTTGCTATCTTGTAAGTGCCTCCTGTTCCTGCACCAGTCACCTCATATGATCTTGGTGCCACTACATCCCTTATGGCTCCTTTAATCCACTCTCTCTCATGATTCTCCAATGACTGCATTGTCACAGGAACGCCTGTGTTCAGGACTAGTAGGTCCTTGGCTGACCAGTCATATTTTAGTGTCTGCTTTCTCTGATTGATAGACAACTCCTCTCACTGGTAGCTCCACTGATCTTGCTGCAAAACAGGGGTCCACTCATTGGTAGCAGGGTTTTGGCCCTCGCCAATGCCAGCACTAAACTGTTTTGGTGCCCTTGTGATGAGGGCATTCCTGTGTGCCAAAAATATTCAGAAGGGGTCTGAATCATAAGAAACAGGCTAAGTGCAGCAGGCTCTTCACATTTTCACAGTTGATTTCACCTTACAACTACTTGGTGGGCCCGCTGGGAAGGAGGCGGCAGTAACCACATCCATATTTGTATGCAGATTCCTTGAATTCCTCTGGATGCAAGTTGGAGCCTGTTTTCAATGAATAGTGTCCAAAATACCATATTCTTGCAAAAAGTGGACCATCAATTTGCCAGTCACTGACTTCCTTCATGAGCAGGGCAGGCATTGACCTTCCAACCATTTAACAGGAGTCCACTGTAAACAATTACTGCTTTTCATTTAAGGTTGCTCCCACCTTTCCATGGTCTAGTGGGCAACACATTATAATAGCTGCTGATTTTAGCTACCAATGTCCAGGTACCAGGCATGTATTAAGATTAAATAAGATTGGTCCCAAGACTGATCCCTGAGGAACTCCACTAGTAACTTCCCTGCAGCCTGACAGTTCATATTTCAGTAAGACCCAACGTAGTCTCCCCTTTAAATCAGTTCCTTATCTACCTTTCAGTTTTCATATTAACTCCCATCTTTTCCAATTTAACTAATAATTCCTTGTGTGGAACCATATCAAATGCCTTACTGAAATCTAGGTAATTTAGATTCTCTGTATTCACTCTGGGTACGTCTACATTGAAAAAAAAAATTTTTTTTTTAAATAAGGAGGCTTATTTTGAAAAATCTTTTTATCTGTCCATGCAGGCATTTTGTTATTTCAAAATAAGTGCTTTGTTATTTCAAAAAAATGAAGTGCTATTTCAGAATAACTAAACCTGCTTTTATTTTGAAAGAGCAATTCTTTTGAATTAGTTATTCCGAAAAAAGCCAGTCCAAGCCGCAGAATTGGCTTTTTTCAAAATAATGGCCATATACCAGGCTTGTCCAACCTGTGGCCTGGGGGCCGAACTCCAGCCTACTAAAGGCTTTCATCCAGCCCATAGAGTGCTGCTGAAAGAGCCTGGGTACTGGGGCTGGCCGGGGCCTTTCTCAGTTTCCCTCCTGTGCACAGCTGCGGGGAGGTGTAGCCTGGCTGGAGAGCTGTTCCGGGGCTGGATTTCCCTGAGCAATGCCTGGCAGGGAGTGCGCAGAGCAAAGTTGGTGGAGTCTCTGTCAGGAAGTAGCTGAGTCCTGCCACCAAACTGCTCTGCTCCCCCCACCTCACCCTTCTTCCCCTCCCCTCTTCTGCCATGCTTCTGTGTCCTGCCTTGCTCCCCACACTCTGCCTTTCCCCTCATACCGACCCCCCATCCCCTCTGTCCTCTGCACCCAATGCAAGCAAAAGCAATGCCAACTATCACACTAATCATTATTTTATAAAATTCATTAAGAAGATCGATTTGTATGTCTTATCTACCAAAAATTTTCTCACCAGCCCCTCAACAGAGAAAAGAGCTGCAATGTGGCGCCTCACCCAAAAATGTTGGATTCCCCTGCCCTATACTTTTCCCTGCCTTTCTCTATTTCAAAACAAATAGTCTATTGAAAATAATTCCTACCTTATTTTGAAAGTGTCTTTACTAGACTCCTATTTTGAAAGAATAAATTTGAAACAATGCTAGTTCAAAATAAATTTGAAATAGTTATTTTGAAATAACTATTCCACAGTATCCGTGGCAGTATAGACATAGCCTTTGTCTTAAAAAAAAAAAAAAAAAAAAAAAAATCTGTCGTCTTCTCAAAAAAGTTGATCTGCTCTTTTTCTGTTTGGAAGCACTCCTGTTCTACCTTTGACAGGTATCTGATAGCATAAGTGATTGGCTGCTCCTGCAAAAGAAAACTGCTACACCCAGACTTTGTGCTGATCCATCACACTGCAGTATCAGTGGCAATCCTGCTAGACAGTACTTCACAACAGGGGCATCTGTTAACATCTGTTCAGAGCATCAAATGCTTGCTCTTGGGAACCTGCCCAGCCCCACTCACCAACCTACTTTGTGAGCTGATGTATGGGTTCCACTACTGCAGCCAGATGTAGACAGAATTTGAATGGTTTTATCCCTAAATTCACTGTACACCAGGATGCCTTAGGGAACAGAGGCTATCCAAATCTCTGCTCTGTAGCAGAAATGCATCAGTTCCATTGGATCAGGCCCCTACACAGCTGCAAAAGGAAAGGGCAAGATGAACCCTAAAAGATAGAACTACTTTATACATTTACATATGGTAGCCAGACTTATTACACTTTTGATCAATTACACAAAAAATAGATAAAGCTCTTGATTGACACTGTAAATGCCAGTCAAACAACAGTAAATCTGTATAAAATTGTCTAGATTCACAGAAATGGACTGTGCTCTTGAGTTTGCCCTTTGTTCTCATTTGTTCTCAAAGCTCAGAAATATATACTCCTCCAAAACAGAGCGTTAATACAATCTCTAACTGTAACTTCAGTGGTGTTGTCAGCTGACACTACAGGAACTATTATGGTCTTTATTGTATTCTTTCAGAAAAAGAAGAGTAGGAACACAGTATGTTGTTTTTGATCTCTTCTTTTGTACCAGAAGAAGGCAAGAATACAGCATAATAACTATATTTGGCACAGTGATACAAAAGAAATTCAGTAAGTATTTTATGTTTTTCCTCCTCTGCCATATTGTCAGATTTCCAACTCAAATGAAATCAGTCAAGCCTAAAAAGACTTGTACAAGGATTTATGTGCTGAAGGTTTGCTGGGTACAAATACGAACAAAATTAAGCTTTAAAACTTATTTTGTTTTAGAGCTTAAGCTGCAGTGGAGCCAACTCATGAGTTTATTGCTTGTGTTGTTATATTTAGTGTTTTCTAACCTCAAAGTCTCAACCCTCCATTTCTAGCCTCATGACTGAAGAAAAGCCTATAAACATGACCCAACTGCTCTCTGAAGGCCCAGGTGCAAGAAGGCAAACAAAAAGAACTTCACATTTATTATTTAAAAAAAAAAATCGAATGATTTTGGAGGTCTGACTCAGGACTTTTGATTGCCTGGGTTGGACAATGATGAAACTAGTAATAAAAGTAAATAAATCCTTATGGAATAAGAAGGTAAACTTTTAGAGTCTGATTCCTATTTCTCTTACTATACTCCAGAGGTGGCATAACTCCACTCCCTCCAAGCTTCATACCAATATTACAGGAAAAATTAGTTCCCCCTTATACCTCAGATCTGACTGCACATACTACAGACAAGAATGTGAGTTGTTGAGGTCTTGCCCCCAGCTTTTTTATATATCAAAGATCTGTCAGATCTCCTAATGCAGGATTTTTCTCTATAATAGATACAGTCTTGTTTTAGCTCTGAAGGATGACAAGACATGCAGCCAAATTCATCCTTGGTGGAACTCAACTCAGGTCATTCAAATTCCATCAAGGATGCATTTGGCCACATTTTGTTTCTAGAAAGTACTGGTACATATTTTGTACTGTCTGTTTAGCTTTAGTTAGTATTTTACATGAAACCTTTATTATTAATTTCTGTAGGATTATCAATGTGCAGTTCGGTATGAAGGCTAAGGGGGACTAATTTTGTCTCAACATTGTGATAAATCTTGAAGGCACTGGAATTACTCCAGATCTGTAGCAGAGTAAGAGACAAGAATCAAGCCCTGAAAGTTTACCCTTTTATTCCATAAGGATGTTGTTGCAGTTAGGCCTTTCCACCACAGTGAGTCCAAATCCTGAGGCATATTTGAAATTTTCTTGACTCTAATGATGTCAAACAGCAAGACAGACTATTTTCTTTGAAAATAAAGAGCCTTTAGGTGCGACAGAACAGAAGGAGCCCTAACCTTTACTTGTGGCTCTGGTAATAGATACTGTATCTTAAATAATTTATATAATGTGATCATATGGTAGCTTCAGCTGCAAGAATAAACGATGCTGAAACAAGATATGTCCCAATCTGTTCAACGATTGGGAAAGGTGGACAGCTTATTAGGCAGGTCAAGGCCTGGAACCTTATGCACTGAACAGATGTTTATTACTATTTAAAATATCTTATACTAGAGAGCTTAGGTTTATGATGTACCATTTAGACTTCTTGAACTTTATTTCAGTTTTGCTATAAAACAAAGCACTAAACTCCTCCAAATTATAGATCAGATCCTCTGCAGGTATAAGTTCAAGTTAAGCAATTGCTGTAATGGTACACTAAAATATTTGAGTAGCACATAAATAGTTAGCATTTAAAATAAGATACAGAAAAATTGTTAAAAACCAGATCACTGGATCAGAACAATCAGAAACAGTTAACAGAGGGATGATTTCAGAAACAGCAAGATACAGCTCTTTCCTTTCTCCTCCAGAGAACTGTTTGGATCATAGTCACTTGCTTAAGATAAAAAAATCCAAATAAAATATAGTGTTGAACAAGATGTGTGCTTACATTCATCATTCAGTCACATCACTAGTCTCTGCATCCCAACCTTTTTTGTACACTATCTATTTAGACTGTAATATCTTCAGAAGAGGAAGCTTCGTTCTTGTCTATAAAGCATAGGTCATGCCATTGGTTCTATGCAAATTATGTACAACCCAAAGGCATCACCCAATGACTGAAGCAGAAGGGCACTTTACAGAATGAAGAGAGTAATAATTTCAACCCCAAACACTGTGACACCTACAGAAAGGATCTAGGGTTTAAATCTGTGATTATGTCCTGTCCTTGTAGGATACACAAACACAAACAGGAAAAGCATTTCAAGCAGATTTTGAGAAATAAATTTGCTCTTGGCTAAAACTGTGCCAATTTTCAGTTCTGAGTACATTTTACTTGGTCATTAAACTTTTCAGAAAAGGAGTTTATTATGGAAACAGACAGAACTCTAACTGTAAAACATCACTACAATAGTGGTAACAATGTGTAATAAATGTTAAAGGTATAGAAATTGACAGAGAAAAATAGATATGGTCTGTAGGTCCATAGTTTCCAAAGATTTTTCTTCTTTGTGCACACTAGATATGAGATCCACTATCCACATAGGATGACATCTATTGTCAAAGATTTGTGTAGGTACCAAGTCAAGCTGATAATTAGGATTGTATTGTGCGCGGCCAAGGTCCAGATCAACATACAAATATTGATTGGATGCACAATAGGGATTTTGGGAATTGCAGACTCCACGACCCACCAGAACTGAAGCTCAACACCACTACAGCATGGTAAGAGGGACTGGGATCTGGGCAGCTCACTACCAAGGCATAAGTGAAAAAAAAAAAAAAAAAAAAAAGATACTATTTCAGACACTTTTGCCTTGAACATCTAGATCAGGGGTTTTCAACATTTTGTAGGTCACGACATACCTGGTGGCATATCGTGACCCTACAGCACACCCCAGCCCACCCCCTCCAGGCCAAATCAAGCCATTTCCCTAGTTCTCTATGGCATGCTTACTACCAAGTGGTGGCATAGTAATGCATCCCAACACAGTGGTTGAGAACTACTGATCTAGATCGTCAAATGTTAAATATGACAGAACATGCTCATGATAAATGAGCTGTCTAAGCATTCAGGAAAAAAAGGTTCTGTTTCACCAGGGATTACATTCTCCTTTTCCAGATTAAATGATAGGCCAACATATTCAAAACAGGAGAGTTCATCCAAATATAGTAAATGTGCTTTCTGGTTATTATGATTTTTCTATAGAGGTTGGGAGGAAAGGCAGTAAATCAGGACCAGGCAAGGTTTTAAACAGACTTGGGAAATGATGACTTGAAATGTCTGGCAGCAGCTAACCAAAAAAAACAAGGAGTCGTGTGGCACTTTAAGACTAACAGCTTTATTTTTCGCATGAGCTTCTGTGGGAGAAAATCCCACTTCGTCAGATGCTTCGAAGATGGGTGAACTTACAGAATGGAATGAAAATAAATGCAAGGGGGTATAAAACATAGGATCAAGTCATATATAGTGTTCATTATACTATCCCCTTGGCACATTTCAGGGTGCAATCCAGACCACTGAGAAATTGTGTTCTCACCTGCTCTGCAGTCTTGAGTGCATCACAATGCTTTGCCGTTGTAGATCTCAACCCAGGCAGCTCACAAATAGCATGCAGGTCACACCTGGGAGTTTGTATAGCTGCAGCCATGGTCCACAAACTGAAACCCAACAGCCTGTCAGCAAACACCAGCCAAACTCTTGCTTCCAGCAGCACTACTTGCAGGGTTACCCCAACACATCAGTCTTCAATTTTCCCCAAAACATGCACCATGCAGTATCCAACCACTCCTAGACAGTTCAGATATTATCAGTGTGTTACCCCTGTAAGCAATTAACAGCCAACAGCCTGCTACTTTAAATGAACTTAACAGCTCATTTTAAAAACACAATACTGGATTAATTTTGATTAAAAAATAAAACAAAGTTTATTTAACTACAAAAAAGAGATAGATTTTAAATGAGTATAAATATAAGGCATAAAAGTTAGAAATGGTTACAAGAGAAATAAAAACAAAACACTTTGTAGTAGCTAAAGCGGAGGTATCAAATTCATTTGCTGTGATGAGCCAGATTTGACTTAAATGAACTTCAAGTAGGCCGTACATACCATGAATCAGAATACTAAAGCCTACACTCTCACATGGAGCATTGGGTAGGCAAGACTGAGCTCTGGTACTGCAAGAACACTCTCTCCCCCTCATCCTCTGTTAGGAAGAGAGTGTAATCTCAGAGAGTACAGTCATGGGCCAGACAGAAGAGGGGTGTGGACTATATTTGGCCCGCAGGCTGTATGTTTGACACCACTGAGCTAAGGCTTAAACTAGAGAGTTGATTCAGGGTTAAATCCTTACTACACATTCCCAGCAACAGGCCTGGCCAATTTCTCAGGTCCTGGTGGAAAGTGGAGGTTGGGGAAAGAAAAGAAAAGAGATCCTAAGGTGTTTTTGACCCTCACTCTTACAGTTCAATCACTTTTTCAAGTATATTTTCAAAAGGATCACCCCTAGATTAAATTCCTTTCTGCAATGAAGACAGAGACATGGAGCTCTGTGGTATAAGAGGTTATCTAAAATGCAAATCAATCTATTTCTGCTTACCTTCGTAGCCATAGCATCACCACTTGACAGGAGATTGCCAAACAACTTTGATGCACTTCACTAGAGGTATTGGCTTGTTATACATCTTTGAGGAGCAGGTTTACCCCTCTCAGATTTGTCCAGTATACACATTTTACTCTTAATTTCATCTTTGGTTCATAAAATTATGAGAGATTTTGTACAAACATAACTATGGTAGTGTGTAGGGTGTGAATACAGGGATGCATTCAGTCATTCCTGCAGGCACCAGGTGTCTCTGGATAAATTTGCACTGCAACTTTTCAAAATGCTATTAGATGTGGTAAAACTGTCCTGCCAGGACCCTTGTGACTAAACTAGAGGAGCAACCTATAGAGCCTTTCACCATTCTGACTTGGGGAGAGTGCCAGGGTTCACTCTATCAGATAGGAGAAAATACACTAGTAAGTTCAAGAAAAAAATTATACATGCCATGCTATCTGCCCTGACAGCACATCTCCAGAGAGCAATATACAATACAGGATAGGCCACTGGTGCCTGATGAATAGTTGCTACACAGCAATAAGTGGATTCAGCCATTTGTATAATCTTAAAATCAGGTTTCTTCTCAAAGAACTTTGAAGTTGGCTTTCTGGGAACATTCATACCAGTAAAACTGGGCAGCTCAAATGCTTGTAGAAAGTGACTATACGTAAAAGGGTTGCATATGTGACAGGCACTAACAATTTTAAGATCTGAACAAATGCTTACAGAAATGCTGTGTCACTATTCATTCCAGCATAAGAACTTCACTGAGACCTCTTTAGTTCCTGGTCTTTCCCTCCATCTCACATCCTCGTTCCAGTTCAAACACTGCAGAACGGTGCATGCTTAGTCCAGCAAGAAAGCTTTCTGAATAGCATTCTTTACACATGGTGCTTCTTCACAGGTAACTCTGCTTCAGAGTATATGGAGGAAGGGGAAGGTACGAGACAGAAGACTGTGTGCATGAATCCAAAGAGTCGGTAGGAAAAGTGGATGGGGAGACAGAAAAGCTAGTTTGCTGGGGAGATAGAGTACAAGTCTGTCAGGTTTCTGTGTAGGAATACGTTCATGCTTCAAAACAGCCATATCAGTCCTACATGACTCATTTCCAAGAGTACAGCAGAATAAAATGATCAATGATTGTTCCCTGTTCCTTTTCATATGAAAAGTAAAGAGCATGTCTAAACTTTCTTTCCGTCCTTAATGAAACTATTATTGATTTTTCATCCTTGAGAATCATTGCCTCGGAGCAATTTCCTTTAGCTGCAGGCTCTCACATGTGATTTGTACGCATGCTTAAGAAGAGTTTATCAATACAGTCTCCAGAGACACATTGAAAGTTGTTTTTTTGGGGGTTTTTTTGTTTTTTTTTAAGAAAGTTACAGAACAGTGTATTCAGCATCTACCGTGTTGGTTAAACAAAGAAAATATTTTTAATTTAGTGAATTAAGCATCATCATTTCCATATACTATCCCATGTCACATCAGGATTGCTATCAGAATAGAGCTAAAGTAATCCACATGTAGAGGAAATCAGATCAAATACAGTTACTTAGACTTCTATTTAAAAAGAAGAAGAAAACTAGCCTCAGCAAATTAAAACCCTTCATTCGCCACACAAAGTATATCTTCATTACTGTGGAGCTTGTTCATATATATGGATGTCTCCTATTTTTATTATATCTGGCGGCACATATGGATGTCCACAGAGTTCAAGAACAGAGGTGGGAGCATCACCTTGCCACATAAAAATGAAGGGGGCTATCAGACTGGACATAATTTATCTGCATGTTTATATACCTGCACTGCTTTTACCATGTGACTTAAGATTTCCCCCCAAAAATGTATTGTTAGGCAATTCTTAATGAAGACAGCAGTTATTTCATTTAGTGGAAGTAATTCAAAAATTTACTGAGTAATTTCATATAAAAGCTAATCGATTCTAAGTGCAGATGATACTCATTTATTATGAGTAATTTTATTTGCTTACAGTCAATTGTTTTCTGTTTTCCGAACAACTCTTCTACATGAAATTTGCATTCATACTCTACCACCAATTTAAGCAAAGAAGAATGAATTATACCTGCAAAAGTTAAAAAACAGGTTTTTCCCTAATGATTATTTACTTTGAGGATATCATCCATTCCTCTAGTCTAGCTTGGGCCAATGGTTTTTATGTGATGTATGTGATGAATGAGAACAGAGTTTTCCAACTAGCTGGAAGAAATACAAAAAATAAAATTTGCAATTATTTTCATTAATGATTTCCATTATCCATGAAAGTTTCATTTTGACTTAAACTTTCCCACTAGCTCTACCTAGACAAATTGCACTGGCTAGAAGCTTATTTGTGAACCAATGAAAGTAGGTAAATGTATATACAGAACTCATCCTGGTTCCCACTTTGATCCCATGCTTGCTTAGTTTCCATCTTGTTTCTCCAGCCTTGCCTTGTCACCTTTACTTTATGTAGTAAATTCTACAACTTTAATAAAAATGTCACAGCTATGCTTTTCTAGTACTAATGGAGCTCATGAAGTATATGACAAAGCATGTGAGAGGAAAACAAGGCATTCTCAATCAAGGTGATTAGACAGTGAAATGAACTTCCAGAGAAAGTCAGACTAAATAAACCACTACACTGACAGACTGTATGTTCAGAAGTGTTCCAAAGAAAAAAGAGTCAAACTGAACAGGAATAATCCAAGATCAAGCTGAATGAGATTAGTTATGTAAAACACATCCCCCTGACAAAGAGTGGTGGAAACAACTGTACATATGGAAAGGAGGCCTTAATGATTCATTGGTGAATTCATTGCTAGCTTGTCACAATTAAGTCCTCCACTCAGAATGCTTCTTCAGAAAAATACAGAATTGCACTGGAACTAATTGCAAGATAAAAGCTAATCCAATATAAAAAGATGTCATAGAAGAGCCAGTGCTGAAACATTTTTAGATTAACAAAAATCAAAATCTTATGTGACGTAAGCTCACAAGAACTGGGGACTATGCACCCACAAAATAATCATATCTTGTTAACATAAACTTCCAGAGCAGTAATTAAAATAAAACTGAACTGATTCAAAGAAAATTGATCACAGCTACTTTTGGTTGCAAGCAATTTCATTAAGGTATACGGTCAGAAATAGGCCATAAGACCTCGGAAACCATATTACAGAAACCACCATACATTGTACACTTAGACTTCAGAAAATAATCATCAGGTTTCAAGAGTGCTCAATGAATGTACACACCTGATAATTTCATAGAACTAATATGATTTCAAGAGGCTTTATAAAACAGCTAGCACAAAAACATGCAGGAGAAAGGATCTAAAGTAAATGTGACTTGAGGATTATCCCAAAAGCAAAATCTCCAGAGCAAAATCTGATATACTCAAATAAAAAACACAAAATGACTCAATGTTACAAAAGCTACTTACATACAGTGAAATACCCAGCTAGCTGTTATATAGTATTTGCTCAGTCTGAGGGATAAACCCCACCACTTCTCCTATTATATGATTTGGAGGAAGTTCTCTGATGGAAATCTCAAAGGGTTTACTCCTTCATAATCCCCCTTCCATTATTTTGCTATGAGAAGAGACACTCTGATCTCCACTTAAGTCCCATCCAATTCCCACTGAATCAATGGAAGTCGTTCCAAGACTTTGAACAATAACTCTATTTACTATGACACTGACTGGATGGCAGACATTAGATTTGTACCCAGATATAGTGGTCATACCATCTGATGAAGCAGGATTTTCTCCCATGAAAACTCATGCGATTAACAAAATTTGTTAGTCTTTAAAAGTGCCACCAGGTTCCTTGTTGGTTTTGCTGAGCCAGACTAACATGGTAAACCCTTTGGAACTGGTCATCCTGCAAGTACCTTCTGTTGGTGAGAGAGACAAACTTTCAAACTTACACAGAGCTGCTCCTCAGGTCTCTAATATTCCAGAATTATCACAGCTACAACACCACAATGAGTAGTAATTTTAATATTGTATAAAGAAAGTAAAATATCTGACAAGAATTGTGAACTTTTATGAAGGTCTGTCCATGCCAAGGCAAAGAACTACACTTTTACACATCCTTTCCTCCTTTTATTTGTCCCATTTATTTCTGTTGCTGTAACAAACATAGTGGGTTTGTAACTATCCACCCAAAGACAGACAGTCCCTACATCAAGTGTTAGCAATGTTTGCTGGCAGATGCCAGGGGGCAGAAAAGTGCTGGGGCGGGGCCAGAAAAGATCAGAAGCCATACACTACTTTTCCCTGTTGACCTCTCCCACTCCGCTGTCCAGTTGGGGAGCAGGACAAGCATGGGGCAGGAGTCCCATGGTGGGACCAGCAGAGAGAGCAGTCACTGCATTGCAGGGCCAGTTCTACCATGGAGTTGACCTAGGCAGTCGCCTAGCGCACCAAACAGTAGGCGGCACCAAATGGCAATCCTGCTGGAACCACAGTTGCATAGGCCCCATGCTCTCCTGCCATCAGCAGGGCAGCACAGGGCCCCTACTACTGCCTTGGGGCTGTGCTGTCCCCCACCCCTTCCAGAGACAAAGTGGTGGGGAGCACAGAGCTGGCCTCTGCTCTGGGCCAGCTTGTCCCACCCCAGGCAGAGCTGGAGACCAGACCAGAAGCATAGGGTTGGAAGGGACCTCATGAGATCATCAAGTCCAGCCGCCTAGGACTTGAACCCAGGACCTTCTGCACATTAAACAGAGGGGCTAGCCACTACACTATTGAGCAGAGCCCCACCCCAACTAGCCCACTCCAACCCTGACTCAGGGAAGCAGTGAGAGTGGGAGGCCACACTCCAGGCTGGCCCACCCCCCCCCAGTGCAGGGAGGGGGGCAGCTGGGTGTCCCCCACAGGCCAAATTGCCCCAAGCCCTGAACACCCCCCAGGGCTCTGAAGTGAAGTGGGGGGTGATGCTGGGAGGCAAGGGGCCCACCATCCAACTTATGTGGCCCGGGCCATCACTGGGGGGGGGGGCACCAAAATCATAGGTGCCTAGGGTGCCAAAAAAACCTTGGGTTGGCCCTGGCTAGGAGCCTTACAAGTTAATTGTGCATAAGCCTGCATTCCAGGTTTGGCTCCCATGCCGGTGGTTGCCAACCCCTGCTCCACACCCTAAGGAGCTCACCATTTAAGAAATGGGATTTTGACACTAATGGGGTGCAAAGTTGGAGACTGCGCACATTTGAAATGCATTGGGAAGAGAGTTCATTTTACTTTGAGTCTGTAATTTAAAGGCAATGCCCTTGGACATTGCTACATTTTATATAGGCATTAGCCATAGAATTACTACTTATTGTTTCTTCCACTATATCATACCACCATTGGGGTTGATTTATTTCATTTTAAACAAAGTATTTCATTATAACTCTCTGGCAGAGGGGGGCTAGTGATCAATGATGCTAATACCAGAATAACATTTGAATTTAACACCATTTAATCAATCTGTTGATTTAGTTTTCTTGTGTAACATATTAAGTAAATTGTAAAGTTGCCGTCCTTTGCTTTTGATACACAGACACAATGCAGTTAAGTGTTTGGATATCACACACGCACACAAGACAGTGAGAAACTGACTGACTCAGTCTCTTTATCCCAAAAGACAGCAAATGAAGTGGCACAATTAAGGTCAACCTTCTGATATATTACTGATAGGCTACTATGGTGATATCTGGTATCAACAACCTCACATCCTTCGCATCTGTTCACTAGTTTGTTCTGCACACTATCAATATACTGCAAATCTGATTTGGTGTCTTATGTGCTGTAATAATTAAATCATTTTGAAGGCTTTAAAAGCTGCCTCATCTATTTCAAAACCATCAAGGGCAAACAAAACAGAGAGTAAAGAAGGTGAAGTAGTGATGACAAATTTTACTTTTCTTTGAGCATTGCAATTTCACATCCATTGATGAGACTAAATGTAGAGAGAAGAGCAAAAAAGTCCCAATTCAAATATGCTTGTATCAATTTAGGATTCTACATTTCATGTACTGGTATACTAATATTTCAAGGACGCTTTTTATTCTTTTAAGAGTTCAGTCTTTTAAGAGTTGCAGTGATTTCTTCAAAATAAAATGTCCCCCCGACCTAGTGATTAAAAGTGAGCTATCATTGTGAGAGGTGCTTAAATCCCTGAAATTCCTCCCACACCCAGTTTATTCCAGTGATGATTTAGCTTTGTTATCCTCAGCTGTCATTCATCCACACTGTTTGTCTTTGTGGAGGGTATTTTAGAAAAGGTCAGCAGTCAAATTGCCATCAATAAATACCAAATGTGAAAATGCTCAGTATTGGAGCTGCCCAACTTGAAGTCCCATTACTAAACCAAAATAGCACATTGGATTGAGGAGGGAGGGTTGTTTGTTTTGTTGTTTTGGTTTTTTTTTTTTTAAATCTAACTGAGGTAGACCTCAAAAAAATATATGTTACAGCAATGATGAAAAAAATTCAAAAATGGTGAGCCTGAGCTCCACTATCTGCTATGTACATTGACTTAACTGGGAGATTCAATTCAAGTAAAAACAAAAATTAGTTCTGAACAATATATGTCACAAGATCATTAGGACACAAAAACATTACTGTCATCATTTCTTCCAACATCCTTCATTCTCATTCCCCCTGTCGATCTATTCAAAAGAAAAACAGCACAGTAAGTTTCCTATTCTGTCACTACACCACTCTACTTATACCACTTATTTGTGGCTTAAAAGTCTTTAGATTTGAAGATCAGCAGCACAGGGATCACCACTTTTAATTTGGATAAGGCATCATTTGAAGTTATCATTCTAAAAATAGTTAAGTGGATTTTTCTACTGCATCCAGATCACTGCCAAAAAGTAAATTAAATTTCATTTAAAAGGAAGGATTTTTGTTTGGTTTATTGTGGGGAAAATTCTGAAAGCAAAAAATTCTTATAAAACTATCTTTTTGTAAGAAGAATTGTAAGATAAATTGTGATCTCTTAAAAAAGTTTAATATCAATACCTTTGAAAATAAGTACCACAATTCTATTGCATTATGAACAATGTTTTGGCCCCAACTTTGCAATGATTAGTGCACATTCTTAGCTTTACGCACTGAGTAATCTCATTGAGCTCACACTTCTTAACACAGAAGTGTGTGTGAAATTAATCACCTGCACATGTTTGTAAAATCAGGGTTTTATTTGCAACATTAAATTATCTTAATTTCAATAAAAGAACTTAAAATACAATTCTACTAATAGATATTTCATACAACTTGAATTAGAGTTTTAGAGCAAATACTATATTGTAGTGTTAGTGCAATAGTAAATTACCATGTTGCAATGTCTATAATTAATATATGCATTGGTATAAAATTATCCTGTAATTCATTTGGTAATTCAGAATAAATTCATTACTCAAAAACACTGATATTTAAAATGTGTTATGCTAGTCATTTCAAATAAGAAATACATCATTATACACACTATGTGTAAACTGCATATTTAAATAGAAAAAATAAGTTTTTATTTCTTTATGAACACTGTCTGAAGTGACTCAGACATTGAATCATGTGTTCACTTGTAAGATCTAAGCAACAGGAAAAATGCAATTAATATCATTTAATAACTTCTATACATAAAATTATAGACCTACAGAGATTAGAAGCAAGTACTTTGTCATAGCTAATGGTTCAAAAGAAATCAAACCCTAAATCTGAGCTGGATTAGTCATAAGACTTCAGGTGGAATGTCAACAGATCATGATAAACACCAGTCACCATCTTCTCCCATGAAAGCTCATGCGATAAATAGATTTGTTAATCTTTAAAAGTGCCCCAAGACTCCTTGTTTTGCTGAACTAGACTGACACAGCTATACCTTTGGAACTTGCCAGTCATGTGACTTTTTTTGATAGCCAATCACCCCCATGTGTATTTTACCTATCTGAATTATGGATCTTGATATAAAAAATCAAAACTTTTCTACTAAAGAGTTTGTGCAAAATATTAGCATCTATTCAAATACAGTGAGTAAACTTAAACCTGAATCATGATGTACAAATGTAATACCTCAATATGTCAAGATTTTGTTTCATAAGTAATCCTTTTAGAGGAATTATTGCAAATTTAACTGGCCTATAATTCTTCAGCTGTTGACCATAATCTGTACTGTTCTATCATCGTTTCATTACTACTACACTATGGGAGCCAAACTCAGAAATATAACACTGGCTGCAGTTGCTTTCTTAAAATCTCCAGTAGAGTGAGATGGTTGCATCTTACATAGCACCATCATAAATAGCTTCTGAAGAGTAGTCACTGTAGAACAGTCAAAAAAAACCCCTGCAATGAATGGGCAGAACCAAAGGTTTAATGTATGACTAGATAAATGGCATTGGTTTGTTGGTACTTTTCTCAGGAACAGCTGGGTTCCAAGTCATGTAAGCCTGAGCATTGTAAAGATGTCAGATCCTCATTCATGGTGTTCCGATTGGATTCTCTTTGAACATATGCCCTTTCAAGTGAAATTAATCAATCTCTTTATCACTCGCACAGCATCTGGAGCCATAATCATTACCCAACTGCTGAGAAAGAAATGAAACCACTAATCGCACAGGGAGTAGGGCTTAGTGTTCTGAGCAGGAAAGTTTTTATTAAGTTCTAATTTGAAAAGTGATTTTTCATGGCTAGCCTTCCAGGACGTGCCACACAAAAGAAGGCTGTGCTTCAGCTACTGTACACTGCTTATCCTTCCAATATATAGAACCAATATATATAGAACTACAGTAGTTAGGTTTTTATCCTGATTTTCTAAATTTAATACCATCATTCTAAATCACTAGAATACTGAAGTAAACACTTCCTTGATGCATTTCAATATAAACTTCACAGGGTCTCTCAATGAAAGGATAGCAAAATTTTTTTAAAAAAAAATCTACATCAGAAAAAACTTGCATACAGTGGATTAAATACCATGTCATGGACATTAAGGACCATATATTGCCTCTGGATAAAGGTGCATCATTCCCATTGATTTCATAGAGAGTACTCATGGAGAACTAAAAACAACTTATTTGGCCCTAAAACATTAAGAAGAAACTTCATCACATCTACCACCTACTGTAGTGATTTAAAATACACAAGACTGCCACTACAACCAAAACATTAGGCTGCCACTCCATATGCTTTACACATTCTCATTCCCATTTTCAGTCAAATGCTGCTCTGATTGAAGCCAAGAGCAACACTTCCATTGATTTCAAGAGGAGCAAGTTTGGATTGTGAATGTATTAGAAACCTAGAGAAATTCTGAAATCAGTGAAGAGGTTTATTTAACAACTACTGGCCCCTAGACATTAATCTGAGCCATTTAACATGAGTACAGAAAATATTCTTGCATACTTTTAGGATTTTGCAATTGGAGAGAATGTGTCTTTACACCAATCTTCAGTTCAAAACAGATACCAGCTGGAGGAATAGCCATCACCCACCCCAACATACTGAATTAGTTCAGTTAAACTAATGAGCAAAACCCTTGCTGAAGCTAACTTGGGATATAATTATTACAAAAATACTATGCAGTTCTGAAGCGCAGCAGAGTAATTAAGCCTAGCACTCCACTGAAATGTGACTATCCATTTTTAATGTTGTGCTCTTACCTAGCAACAGAAATCTTTTCGACAGCTGCATTCAATTAAAAAAAATACTAACCCCAAGGAAAAAGTATAAAAACATCCCCACCTGTTTTTCCTACCACTCATTTTGCTTCTTTTGTGAGTGAAATACAGACAACAATGAAATCCAACAAAGTTGAATGAAAAGTATTACAATCCCAATAATAAGCTACCTATAAAAACAGGAACTATTTAAAGGAAACCACATTTGCAGATTTCCTGTGTGACCCACAGTCCTGTTCCCATAGTAACTATAAAGAAAAGAAAAAAATAAGATGGCTAACTCATACTTTTCCCTGTACTAACAACAACAGAAAACTAGCCCGATTTTCAAAGCCTATCATTGTAAGGGATGGAAGCGGGACATTAAAAGATTAGTGTAAGAATCTCCTACGTAATCTAGTTTAAAACATTATCTATTGTGAACTTAAAGTTGGCTAGAGAAACATATTTGGAAGGTATTTAGACTTTGGATAAAAACTACTGAAACAGTTTCACAAGTACAGTAATACCAAAATTAACAAATATATGCTATAAAGTTGTCTTTCTGCAGTACAGCAAATATGGTCTTAGCTCTACCAGGTATAGCAACAGACTTAAAATTCGATTTGCTGGATTCTGCTGTATAACCAGTATTCTATGCATTATTTTGAGGAATATAAAGAGAAAATCTTTTACAATATTTCTATTCCCCCACCTCCCTTCTTCCTTAGGGAATCCCTTTTTTGCTGTGCATATTACTCCATAGTTGCATGACTGGTTTTTTGCAACCTCTTTCTGAAGTGTGTACAGTATCTAACAGATTTTGGTTTTGTTTGTTTTATCAACAATCTACCTCCCCAGTACCACAGGGTTCCTTGTCAGAATACCCGGAGCAATTCTTCTGGAAGAGACATGAAGGGTGTCTGTGCTTCCCGTGTGGTAGGGGATCCAGGTGGGCTGTGGTGAGCACTTAGAGGGAGAATGGAGGCAAGGGCAGCTATAGCCCAGAGGATTGGTCATTTTGCAGATCCCCTGGTCTTCTTCCCTACAGCGGATGAGGTACAGCACAAATTTATTCTGGGAATATCTTGCCAAAATCAAATAAAAAATTCTCAGTACAAGCTTTAATTTTTTCAAGGTGCTCAAAGCCACACTAGACACTTCAGACACACAGTAACAGGATCTGATTCCTGCCATAAAGAACTTTCAGAAGAAGATTATACAAGAGGCAACAAGAAACATTAACAGATATATGATATGAAGAGAGGTGTGAAGCACAGACCCCAAGGGCTACAAAGGTAATGGAAAATACTCAACTAGTTCAAGAGTAATTTAAAAAAAAAGAAAGAAAAGAGAGACAGAAAAGAAAAGGAACTGAATTGATAAGGGGAAGATGATAGGAGGGGGTAGCAGTACAGGTCAATGCAGAAAGGGCCAGGAGCCACAGCAATGAAAACCAATTAGCAGCATGAGAAAACGTAATTGTGGAAACATCTATTATGTTACCTTGAAATCTCCATGAAGATAGGTGACTATGACAAATGGGAAGCAGGGGAGGAGGAAGGAGGAAGAGAAAATTAGGAAGCTGGGGAAAAGAGATGGGATGTGAACAGTGTGAGAAAGAGATGAGAAAAGTAATAGGCAGCCACTGAAAGGCGGGGGGGACAAGAAGAGCCAAGGAATAAGAGAAAAGAATAAAAGTGATATGAAAATAAAAGAGAAAGAAAAACAGAAGAGGGAAAAACAGCAAAAAATCCCTGCAAACCTCAGAGGTCAGAAATTTATTTTGTTACTGGTCTCTCCCCCCTCCAAAATTCCACAACAAAACACTACAATTGGGCACCTTACTTATTTCTCTATTGGAACCTTAAATCAGGGCTGTAACTACGGCAAGGTGAATGGGGCAAAGCCCCATGCATGAATTTGAGAGGGCACCACGCCAGACCCTTCTTGGCCCTGAAGAGGAAATGTGCCTTAAAGACATGTTCCTCTGGGAGCTGGGGAAGGCGCTCCCCACCCAGCTCTGGGTGCCGGCGGGTAGATGGGACAGATGGACACCAGATCAGGGCCCGGTGAAGAGAGTGGCATCTTTGGGGCTGCTTGCCCCCAGTGCCCAAATGCATAGTTATGGCCCTCCCTTAAATCCACCCAAATCTACTAAATGCTTCCCAATAAGTTTGAGATTCAGTGTCTTTTGAAAAAGATTTAAATCCCTTTTAATATTTGGTCTATTTAGGTGAGAAGAAAAAACCAAGGAGTCCTGTGGCACTTAAAGAGTAACATTTATTGTTTGTATGAGCTTTCATGGGAGAAAATCCCACTTTGTCAGATGCTTCAAAGCATCTAATGAAGTGGGATTTTCTCCCACAAAAGTTCATGTGAAAAATAAATCTGTTAGTCTTTAAGTGCCACAGGACTCCTTGTTCCCCTCCACCCTTCAGACTAGACTAACATGGCTTCCCCTTTGGAAGTTAGGTGAGAAAACATCTTTTAACAAATAGTCAAAAGGAGTTCCAAACTAGCACCTGATCCTCCTGAAATTAAAACACTGGGAAATTCTGTGGACACATCAGCTGAAGATAAAATGAAAAGGTTCTTTTTAGTCTTACACATGTCAATGTCATCCACATTCATTAAGGTTATGTCTACATTGGGAAAAGTTAGTTCCAACTTGTTAATTTGAACTAATAGTTTTGAGGTTAGTTCGAAATAACCTCAAACTTGTTAGTTCGAATTAACAACATGGACTAATCGCAACTAACATTAGTTTGAATTAGTCCACTTTGTTAATTTGAACCAACTGCCTGTAATTCAAATTTATTAAGTTTGAATTAATGGTTAGTCCTAGTCTTCACTGTCCTTAGCTCGAACTAATGATCAAACTAAGGCCTTAGTTTCACCTAAACGGCAGGTTCTAGTAATTCAAACTAAGCATTCATTAGTTCAAATTAAGGACTTCCTTAGTTTGAATTAAGGAAGGCCTGATGTAGACAGGTAAAAAGTTAGTTTGAATTAAGCCTCCTTAATTCAAACTAACTTGACAGTGTAGACATAGCCTAATAGCTCAACTGTTCTTCTTTCATTAGAAAAGCATCGACAATGAAATGGATTTCATAACTTTTCCATTATAGTTTATTCCTGAAAGACTAATGATAAAAAGAACAGCTAACCTTATTTTGAGTGTTTCTCTCAGATGCTGGTAATTAATTACCCTAAAATAAAGGAATATTTTTGGTTGCCTTTGGTAGTCAAATGTATGCCTCAGGAGCCCTAGCTTCCTGCAACCTACAAACACTCACAAATAAATAGTAAATTTTTCAGTCCTAAATTTGTGTTTTGAGATTACCTAGAAGGAAGTTATTCTTCCAGTATGATGGCTCACTCTTAAAGTACCTCCATTCAGAAAACAGTCTCTCTCAATCTGAGTCTCCATTGTTTCCTGATGAAGAAGGCAATGGGTCTAAATGTTTAAGGTCTGAGTTTATTAGAATTGCATTACCTTGCACATCCCTCAAGTTTTTGTCAGACCACTCACTCACACAGAATGTTAATACACTTTTTTTTTTTTTTTTTGCTATGGATTCATTTTGTCAGTGAAGTGGGTTCCTCATCCAAGTGTTTTGGCTCAGTGGTCATAAAACTCCACTTAAATTTCTGAAGAAGTCTCCAACTATACTATGGCTCAAATAGACTGGGGTGGGGTTGTAATTTGGTTTTAGGCCAGGGGTCAGCAACCCAAAAGAAGAGAAGAGCCCTTTTTGAAAATTCCTTCAGTAACCAAGTGTTTTGAGAGCCACAATGGGTACATCCTCCTAGTGGGGGGAGCTGGAAGCTGGGAGAAGGAGCTCTGAACCAGCAGCGGGCCTTCCATAGGGCCCTTGGTGACAAGAGGAGCCTGGAGCCTGGTGCAGGCTGTCCACAGGGTCCACCGGTAACAGGAGGGGGCCTAGAGCCTGGGGCCACAAGGGTACAGCCAAAGAGTTGCATACGGCTTTGGAGCCTCAGGTTGCAGACCCCTGTCTTAGGCTGTTGACCCCAGAAGGTGAAGGCAAGTGATCACACCAAATTACTTGCCCAGAGTCTTTCCCACTGCTCACATTACTTCCTGAAATGCACTGCACAGTGGTTGGTGGGTGCAGAGGCTTGTGGGGAGGCAGTTATCCTCTACTCACTCCCCTCCCATCTTTTCTAAAAAAAACAAAAAAAGGCAGTAAAAGCTTTCTTTCCTGTTTTCCTGCTGCAGACACAACAAATGGGCACAATGCTTTATGCAGACACAAATTAATTGAAAACTTCGTGGAGCTGCAGGCAGGGGAGGAGCTATATTGCCGTGATAAAGAGACAGGAAAAAACAGAAAAGCTGCTCACTGACTACATGGACCTAAAATGGAATTGTAGCTTTTGACCTCAGTGCTACACCACTTTGGGGGTGGTGTTTGCAGATCAAATTACAGCTGCATTTTTTTCGACTGTACTGCTCTGACAGTGCAGACAGAAGCTGCAGGAGATGGAGATAAGCAGCATTATGTTGAACTTCACTGCCAGTGTAGCTCAAGCCTTAGTCTCTTTCAGAAGTCTTCCTAATGTCCGTGCATTAACTGCAGATGCCACATACTTTTGTCCTGGTCTCCCAGCAATAACATTCCCTGAGTGAAAAATGGCCTACAGAAGTCAATGGCAAAAGTCCAATTAGCTTCAGTAGCTTGGACTTCACCCTTTGTAGACAAATAATAGGAACTGAGCAAATTGTTTTTAGGGGATTTTTTCAATGGGATTATCTTCACAATATGGGTCTAAAACTAGAAAAAAAATCTGTTTTGTGTAAAGGATTTTGAATTATGGATTAAATCTGACACTGAGTCCCTCCCTGATTTTTGGAAGCTCTCTTTCCTGTTAGATTATAGAGGAAAAAAACATCTCCAAGCTCACTGGCCATTTAAACAGATTTTCTCTGGTTCTCTAAATTCCTAATTCTCTAGAATTCTTAAAAGCACTATAGGTTCTATATTATTTTTAAAAAATACTAACAATCCTTTGAATTATTTATTTACTGAATTCTTCAAATGATTTGGTTACCTGAAAAGTGTGCTTCTGCTATCTCTTCCCTCATTTCCACAAACACCCTTTGCAGTAATAGGCCCAGATTCCTGTTACAAATAGGTGGAAACCATGAAGAGCCAACAGCCCTACTAGACACACTTGTTGATGGCCAAAAGAATCCATTCTGGAGGTCCAGCAATACTTGGCAATCTTGAGAGAATACAGGAGGAGTATTGTAAACTAACACTGATTCATTAATTTCTTCAGCCTTTTTAAACCCATAAATGGCTATTCCCATTGCTTATAAATCACTAAAAATCCTTTCCTATTTTTACATTTTTAGACTGAGATCATCATATCAGTCTCTAAACCAGGAAAATCTGCACTGTAGATTCATAAGGGCATATTTAATAAAAATGTTTACAAATAATATTTAATAAAATGTTTGTTTGTATTCCTAAAACAATAGCCATAGTTACATTAAAGAAATTCTATACACTTCATGTATGTTTGAGAGATGAAGAATGTTAACATGACAAAATATGCAAATCGCTGATTGGCAATCACAGTGAACACTATTAATTTACAAGCATTTAAAAGCAATTAGATTTTCTCCAGATCATATCAGTAGCCATGTTTTGTTAGCAATTGATAAGCTTCAGGGAATTATTCAGCCATTTAAGTTTACAGAGTAATTTATTGCTTTTATGTGTAAGCTTGTGGTCACACTAAATGTGGTGACAAGCAGCATCCTGAAACCAACAGACATACAGCATGACACTGTATTAATAGATCTTATCTAGAAACCCACAACTTAAAAAAAAAATCATTCTGAGTCAGAGAAGTCAGCAACAAGTATTAAAATTTAAGTGTGGAAATCCTTTCACTAGCTAAGAGAAGAGTAGCGTATAACCCCATGAAAGTTACACTTACAGGTTTCAAGGTATTGGCAGCATGGGGACAAATTTATTTGCAATTGTATTAATTTGAATGGTGCTACGCTCACTTATACCAGAAGTTGGTTTACCCACAAAGTCTAGTTTTACAAGGTGGGCTCTTCAATAAGACACTCAGCTTAGAATCTAGGCAAGAAAACCCCTATTTTATCCAGTTTAATGTTTATTTGATGTAGGCTTTTGATGTTCTATGAAGGAGCTCAAGTGTGCATACATGACTTTTATACAGCATAAAAATCTCTTTAGAAAACAATTTTACACTAAAAAGATGATTCTAAAAAAAGAAAAAAATGGCAAAAATGATGTCTTAAAGTATAACAGCTAAATCCAAGTTATTGAAATCCCTTAATACAAGAATGCTGCATTATTTACAGTACACCATGTGACATGCACATACCCAAAAATTATGCATAATATTATTCAAGTGTTTATAATATTATTCAAGTTGGTCTGAGGATTGTAAATGGGTTTCCATGCAACCACACTCCACTAATTCATGAACGTTCAATGTCAAAGTAAGCTAAAGCAACACTGTAAATCCTAAATTTCACCTACAACAGAAAAGAAATTCAAAGTTATGAGACCATAAATACCTAAACGAGGTCATACTACACATGTATAATGGGGTCGTGAGAACTGTCTGGGAATCACAGACCAATGATATAACTCTTGTGATGTTATTCTCATATTTTTCTGCATTTACAATTTCAGCAGCACTGCATGAAGACAGATTCTCTCCCTTCCCTACTCTTGCCAAACATTTCTTTAGAGTCCTTAAATTAGAATACAAGAAAACTAATGTGACTAATTGTACCTGTAAATACGTATGTTTAAAGCAAACTATACCTATTACTGATGCACACAAAGGAGAGCCATATGTACTCTCATTAGGGTAGAATCTGGATGTGTTTATCTAATTCCCCTTTTCCTATTTCTATTTGCAATCTTATTGCATTTAATTTTAACATCCAATGCTTTAAAACCAAATCTTTTTGAAAGGCTTTCAACACAAAAATAGTGTCTAAAAATTTAGTCATTGAAAACAGTAGGGTATTTTTCCATGCTCTGATTGTTTTGTTTTCTTTAAACATATCACCAGCTGGACTACTTCTATAAGACATTTCAGCCTATGGAGTAGGTTTGTTTTTTTTTTTCCCCCACTGCATTTTAAAAGCCTGAAAATACAGCTTATAACTTAAATGCCTCTCGCTCAGTCATAAATACCACAGAGCATCATAATACAAATGTTACAGTATTGTTATTGCAGAGGGGTAGATAAGGATTTACTGCATCAGTCCTAACCCCAGAATCTCAAATATTTGAAGTCTAAAAAAATAATTCTGCTTGGAAAAGGGATACATTTATTATCAGTGACTTGGGCAGAAGCATCCTGACGAGAACAGTTCTATTGTTTTCATTGGAGCTTCACAACAGAAGCTCATATTCATGAAAACCACTGAACCAACTTTTTACTAGTTTTATATCAAATTTTCTAAGGGTTTAATAATTCACTGTCAATTGGAATTAAAATGAAGTTGACACTTTATGTACACCTTTAGAGACTTGCCGCACAATACATTTCAGAACTTTCTCTTTTGGTTCAGTGCATCCAGAACTGCCCAAAATGGGGTTCAGTTGGGTCAGCTTCCTGACTTTTAAATTCCTAGAGATGAAAGCTATGGCTATGGCTAGGCATAGGAGTATCAGGGGCAGGTAAAGGGAACTGAGGCCTTCTCCTTCACTGAATTCCAGCCCAGGTCCTTGAACTGGGACAGTGTGGGATGGCCTATGTTCATCCCATATTCTGCTCACCTTCTCCAGGCCACTTTATACCATACCCAAATGCTCCATCGATTTATAGACTTGAAGGCCAGAAGGGACTACTGTGGTCACCTAAACTGTCTTGCACACTGCGTGCCAGATAATGTCACCCACTCATTCCTCCGTAACCTCTGCCTGAGTTACTGAAATCCTCTTATCACAATTTAAAAAGTTCAAGTTACAGAAAGCCCATGTTCAGTTTAGTTCAAACCATGCCCCACACTGCAACTGGTGATATACTCCCAGGGTCTCTGCCAGTCTGCTCTGGGGAAAAATTCCTTCCCATCCAGTCAATCAGTTAGACCCTAAGCATTTCAGTAATATATTCCAGCCAGACACCTGGGAGAAAATTCACAATAGTAACTCAGAACCCTGCCCATCTACTGACCCATCTCTGGTGACTGGAGATATTAGCTCATAATAGTAACAGACAAGTCACATACCATTGTAATTAATCCCATCATACCATCTCTTTCACAAACTTATCACATTCAGACTTGAAACCAGGCAGGATTTTTGCCCTACTGCCTCATTTTGAAGGCTGTTCCAGAACTTTGCTCCTTTGCTGGTTAGAAACTGTCTTCTAATTTCAAGCCTAACTTGTTGATGGCCAGTTTATACTCATTTGTTCTTATGCTAATGTTGGCTCCTAACATAAATAAGTCCTCTTCCTCCTTTTTTGTTCATTTATAGTGAACAATAGTATCTTCCCTCAGCCTTCCTTCAGTTAGTTCACACAAGCCAACCTCCTTGAGTCTCCTCTTGTAAAATAAGTTCTCTAGTACTCTGATCCTTTTTGTATCCCTTCTCTGAACCTGTTCCAGTTTGAATTCATCTTTCTTAAACACAGGAATCCAAAATTGAACACAATATTCTAGATGGGGTGTCACTACTGCCTTGTATAATGATAGTAAAACTTCCCTACCTCTACTAGAAATACCTTACCTCATGTATTTTCTAATCCTTAGTTGTTAGCGTTTGGCTGAAATCCTGCAACGTGATGTTTCATCTCAATTCCAAAAATTGTGAGCACCAGCCATAACAATTCTGGCTATTCTTATTATCTATAAGCGTTCAATGTTTATTAATAGTTAATTTCTTGACCTCAACAATGCCTTATGGTAATGAGCTCCTCAGTCCAATTTAACATGTGATAAATTATTTCCTTTTTACCAGTTTGAACTTGCAACCTTTCAGTTTATTTGAATGTCCTTTGCTCTTGTACAACTGGACAAACAGAGATTTCTGTTATATCTTCTATATCATTGAAATGCTCACCCACCAGTTTTCATTAGAAATCACAACATTATAAAACTGATGAGCGTGCATTTCAATCTTCCTGATCACTCCATTGACAATTTACTAGTTGCTGTGCTCAAGCATGAATAACAGCTCAAAGCTTCAAAGAGAGAAGCTTCAGAGCTCAAATTTATTTGCAAATTTGACTGTGTGGCTTTGGGGCTAAATAAGAGCTTCGGAGTTTTTTTCTCATTATCACAAGTGATTTGACCTCACCTTCCTCTATATGCTGCTCCCCAGTGTTTGAATCTTAACAACTGCTTTGATTTGCTGTTACAGTGTGACCTGATCCTGTGACTTACAGAATGGGAGGAAATAAATGCAGGGAAGTGTAAGTTCCCTCATCTTCAAAGCATGAAGTGGGATTTTCTCCCACAAAAGTTTGAGCAAAAAATAAATTTGTTAGTCTTTAAATGTCACGGTACTCCTTGTTTGCTTTATATCAGACTGTAACCTCTGACTTACCAAAACTACTCTTGCACACATATACGTTTAAGGCTTGAGCCTCACACATCCAAAGAACCACATAACTGACTAAGTCTTTACATCTTTTCATACTTCCATCCAAATGGATTAGGTGATCAGACTAATAAGACTTTTTTTAAACTCTATATGGGCAAGTTTTGACTCACTAAAATTAGGTAGAATGGTGAAATAGACTGCACTTTAGTTCCATACAATCTAAGCAGACAATTCTGACATAAATCAACCAAAAGATATCAATAAAACTTTCTATAAGCAACAGTGAGCAGAGAATGGATAAAGTTTTTCACAGGAAGCAGCAGTCTATGATGACAATCATCTTTATCCAACAAAGTTGTGACACTTCATAGATGCCTAGATTCCAAGGCCAGAAAAGACCATTGTGCTCATCTAGTCTGGCCTTTTGTATAACACAGTCCAAAGAACTGCCCCCCCCCCAGATTCCTAGAGGATATCTTTTAGAATAACAGCCAATCTTGATTTGAAAATTCCCAGTGATGAAAAATATTGGGAAACTATTCCAATGGTTAACAAATTTTTACTGTTAAAAATTTACACCTTATTTCTAGTCTGCATTTGTCAAGCATCAATGTTCAGTTACTGGATTTTGTTATACTTTTCCCTGCTAGACTGAAAAGCTCGCTATTAAATATTTGTTCCTCATGTAGGTTCTCATATGGAGTAACCAAGCATCCCTTTCACCTTTTCTCTGTTAAGCTAAATAGACTAAAAAGGAACTCTGTCTACAAAGCAGCTTTTCTAATATTTTAATTATTATTGTTGCTTTCCCCCAACCCTTTTCCAATTTACTAACATCCTCCCTGAACTGTGGGCACCAGCACTGGGCACAGTATTCCTTTAGCAGATGACCTAGTGCCAAATAAGGAGCTAACAATCTCTCTCCTCCTTCTCCAGAGTCCCCTGTTTATGCCTCCCAGGAATCCCTTAGTTCTTTTGGCCACAGCATCACACTGGCTATGTCTACACTACAAAAGCTAAGTCAACTTTATTAGGTCAACTTAATAAAGTCTACTTAAAGTCAACTTTAAATAGACCATATTAAGTCAACTTAGTGAGTCCACATTGCATTAATTCAACTCTATAAAGTCAACTTAAGCCAGGGGACCCATTTAAAGTCAACTTAAATGGCCACATTGTGTTAAGTCAACTTTATAAACTTGACTTAACCCTTAAAGTTGACTTTATGGGCAGGAGTAATTAAGTCAACTTAAGGAAGCTTTTAAGTCAACTTAATGAATTCCAAATGTGAACAGGGTTTTGCTTAAGTTGACTTAAGCCTCCTCAAGCTCATAGTGTAGAAATACCCACAGGGAGCTCATGGGCAGCTGATTATTTACCATGACTCCCAAATCCTGTTCAGAGTCATTTCTACCCAGTGTACACTTCCCCATCCCATAATTACTGCCTACACAATTTTTCCTACATGCATGCACATCCAGTTAGCTGTACTAAAACACAAATTGCTTGCTTGTGTCCTAGTTACCAAATGTTTGGAAGCCAGTTACCAAACGTTCCAGCTTGCTTTGAATAAATGACCTGTCCCCTCTTCATCGTTTCCTATTCCTCCAAATTTGTCATCTGCAAAACTTAATCTCTGACGACATTATGCCTGCATCCTGCGCCGCCTTCCACCACTCAAGTCGTATATAAAAATATTAAACAGCATAGGGCCAAGAACATATTCTTGCAGGACACTAATAGAAACACACATACTCTATCATGATTTCCAGTTTACAATTACATAGGCACTTAACACTTAGCTGACTTCGAATCCATTTAACGTGTCCCATGTATTGTTATTTTTTGAAGCAAGATGTCATGCAGTACTAAATCAAATGACTTACAGAAATCCATGTGTGTTAGAGCAACACAATCATCTTTAACAACCAAATCTGTAATCTCATCAAAAAGAGATATCAAATTAATTTGACTGGGTCTATTTTCCATATGCCATGCTGATTAGCCAAAAATTAATGGAAAGTAATAGTATTAGTGCCTACTGAGTGCAACAAATATGGCAATTTCCTGGACAAATCTTGTTAGAATTAAGTTAAACATTAATTAAGTTTACATATCATTGTGGGTCAGGGATTGTATGTAATTCCACTGGGTAGAGAGACCACAGCCTTTCAGGAACTAAGAACAGTGTGGTGGGATTAGGCAAATTCACCCATGTGATAACAGCACCAAAAGGATACCACCACCTGGAGATACACTTGTGCATATAGGTGTTCAAGGTGGACTTTAGAGATCAGCAGACCAAAAGGACTTTTGGATAAATAGCCTGAGTTTAAACTGGCTCAGATCTGCTTTCTGATCTAGAAAACAGATAGGACCTTCTGTCCAAGGCAAGGCTTCAGTCCCGCCAGAGAACTTGTTGGAGCTACGGTGATCTCTGCCATCTTTTCAGAATGCATGTACATTCATTGCTTTTAATGTGTTTTTTCTGTAACACTTTCCTCTTAAAAATGAACATTCTTGTTTAGAAAAAGCTATATGATAACTTCACTGTGGGCATTTATGCTCTCATAGCCTCTGAGAAGAAGGCAAAGCAGGTCTGCTTAGGCAGTCTGACTTGCTGGGGAACTCAGTTTAGACAGGAACTTCACTATCTGGAAATATGTTGGCCAGGATGGATGGATGCATGCACGCATGCCCCTCCACCCAAGAAAGGTGATGGCTGGGAAGCTTAAAGCCTGACTGGGTGCCTTTGCTGGACCACACAGGGAAGAATAGAGATAAAACTGTCTGGCATACATTACCCTTCTTTAACTCTTTGTTACTCAAGTGCCATATCAGCTACTCCCTTATCTTGGCCAGGATTGACATCAGGCTGACAGGCCTATAATTACCCAGATCATCCCATTAAATCCTTTTTAAATACTGGCACATTAGCTGTCTTCCAGCCTTCCAGAAACTCCCCCACGTTACACAATTTACAGAAAATCAATAGGTGCTGATTTACATCCTCCCAAAATACTACTGGAATAGTAACATTGTTATCATCCTATGATAAGACTACACCTATAGTGTCCTCCCCCCCCAACAGAGAACATAAATATTTGTTGAACACCTTGGCCTTCTCTGCATTAGTATTGATAATTATACACTTCCATCTACTAATGGACCAATAATATTGTTAGGATTCTTTTTTTATTCTGAAAATACTTAAACTCCTTATTGTCCTTAACTATGATAGCCATGTATTTCTCCTAGTGCTTCTTTGCTTTCCTTATCAATTGATTACAAAGCTTAGCTTCAGATTTATATTCATTACTATCAACCTTCCCATTCCTGCAACTGTTACATACAGGTTTTTAATTTTTATAGCAGCCATCTTGGTAGCATCTCTATCTATCCATCCAAGCCAAGAATCTTTTCAAGCACCAGAAGGGACTTACTGTGCATACAGAGTTTCAGTCAGGAAAGAAAAAAGCACATTACAGTAGGCAGCACCAGTTCCATCGCTGGCCACATTAAAACTGCACATAGAGCTAAACCTGGAAACAAAGACTTTCAACTCCATCTGAAACTCTCATTAGCTGCCTCTGTTTATCACTCGAGTTCACTTAGCAAGACCCTTTTTCACAAAGTCTCCCTCTTTAGTTCAGCTTAGCTCCATCCCTCACCATCAGGGAGTGATCGCCCACTCAGAGACAAATAATGGGGTTGATCAGAATCTGCAAAGATCAGAACCTTGGGGCCTTTATCAAGACACCAACAGACGTGGCTCAATTACTTACTCGAGACCTCATGTCCCAGCTATGTAGCCTGTCTACAAAGAACAACCAATCCACAAATGGACCAAAAGCACCACCTGCCAAGTGTCACTACATACAAGGACCGAGTCCACAGATATGCACTCTGAAATTCTCCTGTTAGCTGCCTCTGTTCAAGTGGTAGATTTTGAAAACCAAGGCTTCAAGTGTCCCTGAAGGACACAGCATTTCAGCAAACAAGAAGATAGATTAAACTGAAGTAGATGGGGAAAAGTTATAATATAAAAACCTGTGGTGTTGCTGGCACTGAGCATAGGGGGCTTTAGCCCCGAGCCCCGGCACAGTGCCCCAGGTCTGCTACTGGGCTGCCTACGATGGTGGCTATCTTCCCCAGCCCTGTCCCTAACCGGGAATTTGGAGCCAGGCCCCCCACAGCAGTAGCCCGATATGGGACCTGCTCGGGACCCGGGCAGGATCAGGATCAGGCCCAGGCCCCGAATTGGGATTGGGGGGGGGGCATGTGAGGCCCAGGCCCCAGGTCTTTTCCTGGGCCCACGTCACTTCTGATAAATAAAAAAAAACACACTACATAACACTATTAGGACCTTTTTCTTTGGGAACTTCTTTCACCGCTAAGCTGGAGTAGGGAAAGATAACAGACATCTTAAATCAGAGGATCCAAAAAGTGACTAAAAAAGAATATGTTGATTCCTACCTGTTTTCCAGACAAATTGATGATCTTTCCTGGCTTCCAAATCAGTTGTTTGTAACACTGAGAGCACAAATAAAAGCAAGATATTCCTCATGCTCCTCCATGCCCAATGAGCAGAAATCCAGATATTCTTCAGAAACATAATTCTGTCTCTTGTTTTCTCTAGGTCTAGATTTGGGGAGGAGAAAAAAAAGCAGCAAATTAGTTTGCTAAGATACATAAGGATAAGGCAAAGGTCCCAAGGGCAGTGCTAGTTAATACACATGGCACATCCTCTTCTGTGGAGCAGAGCTTGTCAAAGGGGTACTTTAGCTCAAACTGTAGAGATTTGTTCTTATGGCTGTGCAAGCCCCCAAGTCAGTTCTGGAGGTCAACCAAAATGACAACCATTACTAAAATTCTTGAAAATAAATCTGCTAGTGTCATAGCTTTAAAATTTTTGGCTTTCGGCATATGTCACATGACAGCCCTCTACAACTCTTGATCTCTTCAGCCTATTCATCTTTAACCTGCCCACCTCCATGATATCTATTTCTTACAGTTAAATTCTGGATGGAGATGGATTTTAACTGCAAAGTTAGCTGTGGATATGAATCCCAATTTCTAACATGCTAAGAGAACTGACATACAGGATTTGGGTTTTCAGCTCACATCAGCATACACTGTGAAGATATGGTTAAAAATTGCTGTTAGAATTAAGAACTGAATTTGAGGCACAAAAGTGAACATTAGCATTCATACTACATGTATTTCTTTTACTAGACTGACTTTTGCATTTATATTCCCCATTTTATATCTACATTTGTTATTGGTCTCACATGTCATACTTCAGTCTCACTTCCAGGACGGGGCAAGCAGAATGATCAGATTCTTCTGCACCATGCTAGTCTCATCATTTTTGTTATTGACATTCTTTTGGCACCTTTCCTTACAGTTATCAGATATTGGAAGTTTAGTTCTGAAACTCTATTACATTTGCAGCCTTATAAAAAACATTATAATAATACACAATATAGTTCTTGATAAGTCACAAAGATAACCCCGATAAGAGTGTACACAATGTACACAAACTTTTCATTCAGAGTTTTACTGAAATAAACATTTTCTGCCATGATAAATTCATGTAATTATAATTAATCAATCAGATTCAGACTTACTGCTGTGGTAGATACAATGTTATATCTGTTGTTTAGCTTAATTCATTTTTATAGCCAAGCTGCACTGCAAATCTGGTAAAGATATCAAACTGAGCTTTGACACTGGTGGAGTAATGCAAGAGGCTTATTGCATTCATGGACTTTTCTCACTGTTTGAAATTAATTTTAAGACTTAGCGTTTCAGGTTATGATCACAGTGCAATATTTCTTCTGGAGGGGGAAAGAAAAGCAAGTCCTAGTCCCTCTGTTAGAGCTAAATCCTAAAACTTACAGGGTCAAACAAAGGGCCATAAGCCCTTTAAAGCAAGCTTTGCGCTAGGCTACTCAATCCCAACAACCCAATATGGCCCGATATAGAAGTCAGCCATAGGGCCTCTACAGTATACTCTTTGGAAGAAGGATGTAAATGCGGTGCAGTGCAAATGAAATGCCTTCAGGAGAGAAAGTGACTCTGGATAGAGCTGATATCACCCCACCCCCTCCAAATCCATCCACACCCAGACTTTCCATCCCACCAAAAATTCCAAAAAAAGGTTCTTGTTCCATTTCAAAATAAAGCAGACAAATTTCAAAGCTTCTGCCAATGGGTCTGGGGGAGAACAAACCAAATGTGAGAGCTGTGGCTCTTGTGACTTCCAGCTCCCCACCCCTGAGCTGAGAATCAAGCCTTGGATAGAATGGGGGCTCCCAGATACGAGGCAGAGAGTCTATGAACCCTGGCACAACAAAGCTGCCTCTGAGCTGTGAATGTGGGATCCCAGGATTCCTGGTCCTCAAACAGTCTGCACACTTAGGCTGCTCAAGAACTGCAGCCCTTGGCACCTCAAGGTCTCTTGCAGCCCCCCATTCCTCACCTCTCCTCTCCTGTGAGTTTCCAGTGTATACTCACCTGTGACTTAACTAGAGTTTGTCAAACCCAAACTGTTCCTGTGCACCATTTTGGGTTAAACAGACCAGTATCTTCTGATGAAATTCTGTTCCAAAGGAAAGTTTTTGGCCAGCTCTAATGATAGATCATGCTGTAATTAACTCTACATGACTCTCACCCATCTGGACTAAACCTCCTCATACCAAATATTGAGGAGCACCACCTCCCTTTCTCTCATTCCCAGCATCATGGCCAGTATGTATGATACCAGGTATGATAGGTGTCTCTGTGGGGAAGTTGGCACAGTTTAGCAACATTAGGTCCAATCCTACACTGAACTTGATGCATGCTTACCGTCAAGAATGCAAGCAATCTCACTGAATGCAAATATTCATAGACTTAAATTTATAATATGTGCTAAAGTGTTTTACTGGACCAAGCCAGAGTGTTCAGCACTTTACAGGATCAAGCCATGTACAGGCATGCTTCTGCTGACCCTTACCAGACCTCTGTAGGTTTGAACAGGGCTCCTAACACATGAGAACCAGCACTCTACATTGTGGAGATGAATAAGGCCAAAATATGGTGTTTGCCTTTCCACTAGAAGATATTTCATGGAAGACCTTAACAGGCAGATCTAAGGAAATGCCTATACAATATTCACTGACTTATACACATACATACGTACGTACATAAATAAATAAATAAGCAAGCTCAGATGCCTTTTGAACCTACTTTCCCCAACTCAGAATTTAAAGGGTCAGTTGGTGTCACTAATTCCCCAATGGTAGGAGACTTCTGCCCTAATCAGGACACTTGGCATCTGTTAGTTCCTTGAGAAAGGTTCCAAAAATAACAGCCTGCTGTTGTCTGAGGTGCGAGTACAGAGATTACATTAAGTCTGCAAGAAACAGGAATAAATTAAAGACACTCTGAGCCTGATTCCAATCTCACCTACACCAGTACAACTCAGCTGGGTTCAATGATTTACAGCAAGGGAAGTAAGATCAGAATTTGTCCCTGTATCACAGTTTGTATAACACAATCTGAAATACTAGCAGTGCTGTGCAGATATGATTAAAAAGTTACCACACAGGCAACATATGCCATTCACAGAAGCATGAATAAATTACATTACGAAGACCACCGAGATTCTGCATCAAATTTAGTTACTGAATCTCTCAAACTTCCAAAGGTTAAGGCATAGTTAACTGTGAACTGGTAAATACAGAGACAAATAACCTGTAGTTAATATTTTTTTAAAAATAATAATTTACAGATTATTCAAACTAATCAACTGCGATCTGCACTTCATGTTCACGATAGTTTCCTGATAATCATTCATTGTTTTTAACCCCTGGATGAGGAATTTAAACCTCAAATCACAATGAAATTTTAAAATATACAGATATAGTCTCTTTCTCTCAACATTTTATTACTGCATATTCTTTTCATTTCTAGATTTCTCTCTCCACTTATTCCAAAATTTGAAAGTGCCCCATTGAGAGGTAACAATGATTTATATAATCCACAATTACTCAAGACACTTCATTACCCAAAGTAATTGCATGCCTGAGTACTACATATGCATTGATCTTGTAAACATATAATGCACATGCTTGCCTTTTAAGTGCAAGAAATTCCATTCACCTCAATTGAACTATTTATGTGCTGAGGTCACATGTGCATAAGTTTCAAAGAGATGGCTGTATGGCTATGTCTACACTATCAAATTAGTTCAAATTAAGGAGCCTTAATTTGAACCCTATCTATCCTAGGCTTTGCCTAGTATAAACTAAAAAAAATTAGCAAAGATTAGTTCAAACTAATGGCTTACTTCAAACTAATTTGCATATTTAGTTTGAACTAGCATAATGCAGACATACTAGTTCAAACTAGCAATTTGTTTGAACTAAGCACAGTTTTTTAGTTCGAACTAACTTTTAGTTCAAACTAATCATGCTCTTTTAGTTTCAAGTAAAAAAAAGTGCAGCTAGTTCAAACTAAAAGTTAGTTTGAACTAAAAAAAAAAGTGCTTAGTTCAAACTAACTTTTGAACTACTTAGTTAGGACTAACCAAGTCCAAACTAAGATTTTAGGTGTAGACATTAGCCTTTTAGTCTAGTTCAGTGTTTCCCAACCAGTGTGCCATGGCACACAGATGTTCCTTCAGGCTTGAGCAGGTGTGCCACAACATTTTTTGAAAAACTACTCCAAAAGTTCTGAATTGGCTCATGAATATATATGAGTTCATTTGGACACTATATGATGATATGCCTCAAAATAATTAAAAGCATCAAGGTGTGCCACAGCAGAGAAGAGGGTGGGAACCACTGATCTAGTTCAGCAAAACAAACAAGGAGTATAGTGGCATTTTTAAAGACCAACAATTTTATTTATCAGGAGATTTTGTGAGTGAATCCCACTTTGTCAGATGCTAGAAATCAAAAACTTACAGTATAAAAGAGTAAAAGTAAATATAGTAAAGGGTAAGCCATAAGATCAGAACGGACTCTGCAGTGAAGGATAAATCAGTTCTGATCTTATGGTTTACCCTTCACTACATTTACTTTTCCCTCTCATACTGCAAGTTGTCCATTTCTAGCGTCTGAAGAAGTGAGATTCACTCACAAAAGTGTATGCGATAAATAAATTTTTTAGTCTTGAAAAATACCATGACTCCCTGTTTGTTTTACTTCTGTGTAATTGTTTGCAGTGTTGCATCACTTTAAAAATTCCCTGATTTTTCAAAAACTTTGATTATTCAGACGTATTCAATGTCCTTTATGACACCTATATGCAGACTCAGAGACACTAAGGTCAGAAGGGACCAATATGATCATCTAGTTTGACCTCTCACACACTGCAAGCCGCAAAACCTCACAGACCCACTCCTACAATGAACCTCAAACCCATAATGGAGCTATTAGAGTCCTCAAATCATGATTTAAATACTTTAATGCAGAAAATCAACCAGCAAGTGAGCCATGCCCAATGCTACAGAGGAAGGCAGAAAAAAAAAAAAAAAAACAGTGCCCAAGCCAATCTGCCCTGAGGGAAAATTCTTTCCCAACCCCAAACATGGGAATCAGTTAAACCCTGACCATGAGGGCAAGTCCACAACAGGCAGGTCAAGAAGAACTTCTCTGTAATAACTCAGAACCCACTCCATCTAATGCCCCTTCCCAGGTCACTATCATACCCATCACCAGTAGTAAAAGATAGACAATGGCCAAGCTACATTGTACATCATATCATTCCCTCCATAAACCTATCAAGCTCGGTTTTGAAGGCACCTAAGGTTTTTGCCCCCACCACTTCCCTTGGTAAACTATTCCAGGACTTTACTCCTCTGATGGTTAGGAATCTGCATCTAATTTCAAGGCTAAATTTTCTGAAAGACAGCTTGTATCCATTTGTTCCTGTGTCCAAATTCCTCCCCCCCCCCCAACCTTGTATTTATCCCTCTAATGTATTTATAAAGAGCAATCATATCTCCTCTGGGCCTTCTTTCGATTAGACTAAACAAACCAAGCTCTTTAAGTCGTCTCTCATAGGAAAGATTTTTCATTCTACAAATCATCCTTGTAGCCCTTCTTTGCACCTGTTCCAGTTTGACTTCATTTTTCTTAAACATGGGTGACCAGAACTGTACACAATAGTCCAAGTGAGGCTGCACCAGCGCCTTGTGTAATGGTACTAACACCTCCCTAGCTTTACTGGAAATACCCCGTCTGATGCACCCCAGGACCATATTAGCCTTTTTCACTGCCACATTGCATTAGCTACTCATTGTCATTCTGTGATCAACCAGTACGCCCAGGTCCTTCTCCTCCCCCATCACTTCCAGCTGATGCATTCCCAACTTATAAGAAAAATTCCTATTATTTGTCCCTAAATGCATGACCTTGCACTTCCCATCATTGAATTTCATGCTATTTCTAATGCTCCACTTTACAAGGTCATCCAAATCATTCTGTATGCTATCCCGATCCTCCTCTGTATTGGCAATACCTCCCAGCTTGGTGTCATCTGCAAACTTAACTAGCACATTCTCACTTTTTGTGCCAAGGTCAGTAACAAAAAGGTTAAATAAGATGGGTCCCAGGACCAATCCTTGAGGAACTCCACTAGTAACTTCCTCCCAGCTAGATAGTTCACCTTTCACTGTGTCTAAATATCCTACTTATATAGTATTTCCACAACTACGTAAGTCCCAATCCTATAAATAGCCACATCAGTAAATTTCTCATTACATTAAAATCAGGACTTGTCTCAGAGGTACACATTTGTTTGAAGGGTCAAGCCCACGGTATTTATATTACATTTTGGTCTCATGTTAAAGCAGCTCAATCAAAATGTGAATAAAATTGTGCACACGTGTGTGAAAGTAAAGTTTCAAAATTCCATTTTCTTTGACATGCCTTCCAAAATGAAAATCCAACTGTGACAGCAGATGATTATAAATGCCAAAACCATGTTATATTGAGAGTGTATTAAAAAACACCACAGTAAAGATAGTTAACTAGTAGAAGGTATATTTCTTTTTATTTTAATTCCTCTCTCCCCGATAATATTACATTTACGTAACAGAATACCGACTGCAGAAGCCCCAAGAGTGGTAGAACTGTCACAGTTTCATACGCTTGAGCACCAGTGGAGTAGGCACACCAAGGGACTCCAAATGAGCATTTTTAATGAACAAAGAGAACAGTTATTTGACTCCTACATTTTCTAAGTTAGTGAATGTTGCCAGCCAGATTCTGGCTTTCCCTGCACAGACAGGTAAAGAGATGATGTAGTAAAAGTTGCTGGCCTCCCATCCAGATAACCAGAATGCCAGTGTTTGTACAACCTGAGCTCAAGAACCAGAATGCTAGCAGAGCCAGATACTAATAAAGAGTATCTGGCATGGTAGGATGATCAAAGCCTCTTTTTACTCTCAAGAGCAGCCAGTAAGTCATGAACACTGAAGGAAATACACAATAGATAATGTTGCAACAGTCTAGTAGTTGCTGTTTCTGCATTTACCCAAAAGAGAAAATAGCTGAGTACAATATCCCTCCACACTCTTTGCAGTGGCTTCTGAAGTCATAATTTAGCTCTGTTTTATATGAATTTGCATAATATTTGTTATTGAAACTGAAAATAAATCAGCTGAAGTCTAAAAACTCAAGTCCAAGAACTTAATTCACCATAGTCATAAAGAAGTAAAATTTTCCTTGAATTCAGTATGAGTTGTACCCACTTAAGCCACCACTGAATTTGTTCTAGGGCTTTTTTTTTTTTTTTTTTTAACTATGAAAATACTTATGGAGAGAGCTGGATAAGACTAATAAATTAATAAACACCATGAAATTAAAATGAACATATACAATTTGTATAAAAATAAAAAAAATGTTTTTCAGGTCTCATACTTGACCTGAAAATCATTGGTAATTATCAAAAACAAACAAAATATCTTTAATGATTATTAAATTCTCTGAACAGAAAAACAAAATTATAAACAGTAATAACAGTTTGCCTGAAATGCAGGGCAGAAATTCATCACTTATTTATCACAGGATTTATAGATCCTCACTTCTTATCTTGACCTGTCTGTTATGTTAACACCCTGTACTAATAAACTTTTCCCTGCCTTCTGTAAAAGGCATTAGCCAAATATTAATCCTATTTGATTCCTGATCAGCAGATGAGGACTTGAAATAGTGCCTGTCAAACCACCCCGACATGTCCCAGAGATAACCTGTAGTTATCAGGAGATCAAAAAGTCTTCAGATAAAGTTATTTTAAATCTTTTAAAGCACTTAGATTTACAGAAAAAGTAAGAACTACTGGACTGTGATTTTACAATCAACCCTCCATAAATTCCATGAAGCAATGTTCACCAAGCCAGGATCTGATCCTTCACTAGTAGCTACTATTTTGTGTTCCAGAGGAGTAGCTGTGTTAGTCTAGTTCAGCAAAACGAACAAGGAGTCCTTGGGCTTTTTTTGGGGGGGGGGGGGGATGTGTGCATGCATGCATGCATGCACAGTTTTTAATATAATGAGAAAATACCAAGTTAAACTGTAAATAGGTTTTATTCCCATATGATTTACACACACTATAAATCTGCTGTTGCTGACATATTTTGGAGGAAGACAGTCTCGTGGATGAAATGCAGTGACCTAGATTCTATTCTCAATTTTGCCATAGACTTCTTATGTTACCTAAGGCAAGTGTCTAAGGGACAGATTCTGCCACTTGTCTCTTACTCCACAAGTAGTCCCACTGACTTCAATAGACCTACTCAGAGAGAGTAATAACAGCACTGGGGACCTTTGTGCCTCTTTTTCTATTTGTACAAGATACTTTAGGATCTTTGCCCTCCTTTGCAAAGCAGTGAGATTCCTGAATGAAAATACACTATGTAAAAGTGCCACATTTATAGATCTACAACAGTAGTTGGTAATTGCCTCTAAATGTCACCTTCTTAATTGGTTATTTATATGACTCAAACATTACACTGCAGAACACTTAATGCAGTTTGCTGTAATAATTGGGAGGGTGAAATATTCTTAAAAGAACATAGTGCTAATCATATATTTGCATTTGGAAGTGAACTTTTGCAAACAATTAAGAGACAGTCTAAAGTCCATCCACTCTGGCATTTTACCCAGAGTAAGTCATACCAATGCTGCACTGTGGTGTCCAACATGGTCTCCATTCGCCACATGGGGCGAATGGCTGTTGACCTGTGGCAAATTGGTGCTTTACCCCTACCACCTATCTTTCTAAATAAAAATTTTAATAAAATTGATTTCTACATGTATCAGCTCAAATAACTGGACACTTTTTTGTCCCTACAGTGTATTTACATAAGTGTGGTTGCATGATATAAAATAACAACAGTCTTAATTTAGCACCTCTAAGCCCTTAACAGTCATGGATTTGTTCTTGGGCCCTATACAGCTTATAATATACACATATGCTGCAAAATGCACTTGCGCTGTGGCCAAAATCCACACACAGTCATTGCTGAATGTCACACTGTGTAATTCAGAATAACCATAATCAGCATCAAATGTAATGTAGATTTAGTGACAGTTTCCCAGAAGCTAACATAGTGAATGTCGTATATGCATGCAAGCACAAATTTGTACTGGTAAGGTTGTTGTCTATTTATCTTATTTGTAACAATAATTACTGCTAATTCTATCAATAAATAATTCAAAACTTTTTTTTTTACTGTTCTATATTTTACAAAAACAGGTAATTTTTTTTGTCATATGGCAAAAATGTTAACACATTTGCCACAATTTTGGCAACTATGAAAAAACTGTTGGACACCACTGGTCTACATTAGGGCTTGAATTGGCTCGATTCTAGTGAGAAAATTGTTAGGATTTGGTAAGCCCAGTTTAGACAAACCAGAACAAACATTATTTGGTTCCTTTCCATTTTAAACATCAATGACGCTTTTTAAAAAGGTTTAGCTGCTAAAAAAGCCACTCTACAAGTTTTCCTTACCTATTGCTAAATTGTAGCTGATGCACTTGAATTTGCGGATACATCAACTAGCAGTATTTGCTGCTTGTTCCACAACAGAGGAGACTAACGAAGTGGGATTTTCTCCCACTAAAGCTCAGGCGATAAATAAATTTTTTAGTCTTTAAGTGTCAAAGGACTCCTTGTTTGTTTTGCTGAACTGGACTAACACAGCTGTCCCTTTGGAAGATGGATTACATAATACAGATAAAACAAACAAGGAGTCTGGTGGCACTTTTCAAGACTAAAATTTATTTATCGCTTGAGCTTTCGTGGGAGAAAATCGTCTTCGTCAGATGCTCAAAGATGTTGCATTGCCACTGAAATATCATCAACCTAGTTGAGAGAAACATATAAAACCAAAATCTTCCTGTGTTTTGTCAAACTTTGCTTTCAGAATGCATCCTGGAAACTTAATGAAGGCTTGCATTTAGAAGTTTATAATTAAACTTAGATAAGTGGGTTATAATGAAAGATATCTCTAGCAAGGGAGCCCAAACAGATGCATTACAAATACATTAAGGAAAACACCAGAGATTGAACTTTCCAACAGCAGAGTGGTTTTAATTAAAACAGCAAGAGAATGCGACTCTTCTGCGAAATGATACTGCCATTCCATTCAGTACATTGTAAGTGCAGAATCATAGAAACTGGAAGGGACCATGAGCAGTCATCAAGTCCAGTCACCTGTACTCATGGCAGCACTCAGTTTCCTCTTAAACTATCCCTGACAGGTGCTTGTCTATAGACTCATACCTACAATGCATGCTGTGAAAAAATACCTGACGTACAATAATAGAAAGCACACATGATTTTAAATTTCTCTAAGTACCCCCAGACGAACAGATCAGTTAAAGAAACAACTTGAGCAAAACCTTATTGGTCTGCATGCAAAATGTATATAACATATTACACCAATAACAAACCACAAAATGCATACTTTAAAAGAATACTAATGTTGCAAAATCAAGAGTTCAGAAGTTTGTTTCAAAATGCTGACATTTCCTATCTTTAATTACAATCTTGAAGCATTTTTTCCACAGGAACCTTATCTTATTCAGTCCAAAGAATGTTTGGTACTCTCTGAATGGTTAACAATTTAATATTGTTTTATCCTCATCATTTAATGCATGCCCACATGCATTATTTATTGCATGCCATCCAAACCCTGCACTGAATACAAATTTATTCGTTTCCTCATATACTTTTCTATGGTGCTATCATTGTTGTATCTTAGCGTTTTACAAGCATTCATGAATTTATCTTCACAACATCTCTGCTGTATCATCATCATCCCCATTTTACACCCAAGGGAAAAGAAATTGAGGCCAGAACTGTCAAAAGTATCATTGCCTTTAGTCTGACAAACCTCGGGACTGATTCTTCCAATTGAAATTGAAAACCAGATCTTATAATGGAAAGTGTCACGCAACGGTACCTGCAGTGCCTTTACTTGGCGCACACGTACTTAAATTTCTGAACTGCTTGTTTAGTACAGTGAAGATGAAATTTTCCCTGAAGTTTCACAGATTATAGTGGAGAGAATGTGCAATATAAAACTTTGGAAGATGCCCAGAGACTCAAAATTTTACAATGAGTAAAGTACAAACATCAGTATTTCTTCACAATGTGATGACCCTAGGTGTAAAAAACATTTCAACTGGCTAATGCTTAGACAAGTCTGATATCAATTTAATATCTGATGTACCTTTTAACACTGGCAGTCTCATGGAGTGGATGATCCACTATGTCTTTTCCATCTCCAACTTCTTTGACCTATGATTTCTAATAAAAATATTGCCCATAATTGTGCCAATTCTGGAACATTATTAAAACTCAATTAACAAAACAAAGGATAACCTGTATAGTTAATGCTACTTCCCTAACTTCATTTAACTAAAGATTATGATTTGCAAAGCTTTGCTGAAACAATGTTGGTTTCCTTTCATTAACAAAACCCTACATATAATGCAGATTTAACAGTTAAAAATGCATTTTAAAATGAATATTTGGAAGATTTTCACCTTTTCAGGCAAACTTGGAATTTAGAATTCGAGACAGCATAGGTGTCTCTCCATGGGTCATAATCCCAAAGTGTGAAAAACACAGGAAGATAGAAAGTCATCAATTCCAAGGCAGCTCAATCTTCCTCCCCAAATTTTGCCTCTACAACAGCACCCCTTAAATCACTTTCAGTTCAGCTGTTGTACTGCAATGATTCTTGTTTGTCTTCTGACATTGTATTTGATATTAATATGGGAAATACTGATGACAGAAGGAATTTTCCCTCCATTGTAACTTGCCACCGCAGAGTCTGTCAGTCTTAGATGCAATGAGTAGTAACCTTAACCACTGATTTCAACCATTTTTAGAATGAGAGAACTATCCTCTTTCCCCATCTTTAAGAGCTTTGTAGGACATGGCTGAATCTATAGAATTCTACTGGGTACTTGAGGACTAAAGAAAGGATGGTTTGAACAGTCTGTTTCAGAAGCATTTCTGGGATAGCTGACATCAACTGTAACAAGCCCTTCAAGCTCACCTGCAAGAGAAGACATGGCTCTTTCTGATATACTGCCAACAGGACTGATACACAATTTGAATAATAGCATAGAGAATACACGTTTAAAGATTGCAAACAATATTGAGCTAGGAAGGGTTGCAAATTCTTTGGAGGATAGAATTAAAATTCAAAATGATCTGGATAAACTGGAGAAATGGTCTGAAGTAAATAGGATGAAATTAAATGAGGACAAATGCCAAGTACTCCACTTCGGAAGGAATAATTAGTTGCAAACATACAAAATGGGAAATCACTGTCTAGGAGGGAGTACTGCAGAATGAGATCTGGGGATCATAGAGACTCACAAGCTGAATATGAGTCAAAGAGTATAACTGTGTGTGACAGGCTGCTCCTCAGATCCAATCCAGTGTGCCACAGTGATCCCCCCCAATTCCCACTCCTGATCCCTGATTCACCCTGCTTTCCCAAGTGACCACTCCTGAGTCAGTCCACTCTGGCCTCTGGCAAGCAATCAGTCCCAAGCAGTGGGTGTATGCCCTCTGGCTACTCGAGGGATGGTTCTCAAGTGAGCACCCCCAGCCCCAGTTACCACACCAGGAGGCACCGTCTACAGAGATTGGGACCCACTCCCAATCATCATATACTCAAGTGCGTCCATTTAACAAAGCATGGGTCATGCCCATCCTTTCTCACTTACACCCTCTAAAGACCACATAGCTTTAGATAAAATAATTACTAGTGTATTGATCAGACTATAACTCTAAGTGAGAATATGGCCAATCATGGCAGAATCACACTATAAATGAGTCAGGAATGACCACAAGGAAATAAAAGGTAAAAAACACACTTACTAACCTAATATCTCTACCTAAACTGACCTCATAGTACCAGATCCAAAGGGGCAGCTGTGTTAGTCTAGGTCAGTAAAACAAACAAACAAGGAGTCCTGTGGCACCTAAAGACTAATAAATATTGCTCACACAATAAATATATTTGTTAGTTTTTAAGTGTCACAGGACTCCTTGTTTGTTTGTCTCATAGTCCAAGTTTATGTTCAAGATGTTCGGCTGTCAGACGTTTGTACACCAAGTCTCTGCCTGAGGCCAGGTGGGGCCCAGATCTTCCTTGAAGTTGTTTCAAGATGGAGATTCTCAGGCAAAAACCCCAAATCCCTCCCAATGTGTCTCTTTGCTTCAAAACTCCCCCAACCCTTCCCTTTCTGGACAGAGGTGATTTATTTGTCTGGTCTGAGCCAGGGAACTCAATTAGCATATCTTTGTTGCCTCCTCCATGTGCTTGCTTGCTTGCTGCTTTGGTTGTTTACCTGCTGCTGGGAGATAGTTCCGTCTGTCTCCCACCCCGTTGAGTTGGCATAAAAAAAAAATACAATCACAGAGCATAAGTGAACAGAAAAAAATCATATAGATCATAACCCAGAGTGCAGAAGTGCATCCCGTGACACAACATCACACAAGCACACAAAAAAAGGCAAATACTCTGGAACATATCAGCAGGCATGTTATAAGCCTGGACACGACAAGTAATTCCTCTGCTCTGCTCCACACTGATTAGGCCTCAACTGGGTTATTGTGTCTAGTTCTGGGTGCTGTATTTCAGGAAAGATGTGGACAAAAGGTTTGTTTAGTCTGGAGAATATTGAGGAGAAACATGATAACAGTTTTTGAGAATGTTAAACGTTATTACAAGGAAGCAGAAGCAAAACTGATCTGCTTAACTTCTGTGGATAGGCCAAGAAGCAATGGGCTTAAATTGCAGAAAGGGTGATATAGGCTGAACATTAGGAAAAACATCCTAACTGCCTGGATAGTTAAGCACTGAAATAAATTGCCTGGGGAGGTTGTGAAATCTCCATCTCTGGAGACTTTTAGAAGAGCAGGTCAGACAAACATCCATCCGGAATGGTCTAGCTAATGCTTGATCTGCCATAAATGCAGAGGACTGGATTAAATGACCTCACAAAGTTCCTTCCAGTCCTCTAATTCCATGAAAAGCATTTCAGTAGATTAAAATGTTATGTTCTAAATGGGTGTGCAACAGCCAGAGCAAAATGATTGCATGTACATGCTCAACTACATGATTCAGCCACTCAGATACAGAAAATGCTACCATTTTACTTGCAATTAAGGTGAACACATCTGTGGTTACAAAATTAGATCCCCAAAATTGGAGATAACTTGGGGAGGGGGAATCACACTCATAATGTGCTACTATAGATATAAAAATAGCACAGGCCATCTTTGATTCGTCTTTAAGCCATAAAAAAATTCAATTCTACTGTAGTGGCTACATTTTAAAGAGTAATGTGGTCTCCACGGTGTCGGTACCTATGAATTGTGCCCTTATTATTCTTGCCTTCTCCACTACCTAGTGTTAGTCCAGACACAAATGAGCTAATATAAACAGACAGGCACAAACACATCCATATGATAAATTCTGTTGTTTCAACAACTCATTTCCAAAGTGCTGAAATAAACATTTGTTCCAATACATGCTCTGTCATCAGCTGTTTACTTCGGTAGACTGAAGTATCAACCTTCAAAAAGGGCAAAAGTTGGAAAACCTGGTTAACACTCAAGAAATTGACAGACAATAGAACAGATCCATGTTAGCCTACACTCTAAAACAGTAGTAATAGCAAATAGCAAAGTGTTGTAACAAGATCTCATATATAGTTAGGGCTTCATTATTTTCACAAAATACGCTCTACAGCATACAATATACCATACATTAAATACCACATTCTGACATTTGACTCTAAACAATAAAGTGAGAAGTGTCAAAATAAATGAACAAAGTGTGACTTACTGTTGCTTCATTCACTTTCTTTTCAGTTCTCATGCACACACACACACCAGCAATTTGACACAGGTTTTTCAATCAAATACAATAGATGTGTGTATACTGGATTAAAACAAATGTGTAAGGAATATTCTACTGTTAAAGATTATGATGCTAACAAAAAGTCCAAAAAGGATATTGGAATACACAAACTCAGAGACGCTGATGGACAGGGATCTGAACAAATGAGCTTGCTAGGAGCCTAGAGCTGACCCAGCACTCTAGTTGCTAATATTGCATCCACACTGCAATGAAGTACCTACAGTTGGCCCAGTCAGCAGACTAGGGATCTGGGAGCTCAGACTAAACCATTACTAAATTACAGTGTAGACATTCAGGATTGCACCGGAGCTCAGACTCTGGGACTCTCCCCCTTCACTGCAGATATAATTTCAAGAGCATATTAACAGGAATGTCTTATTTCAGACAAGGGAAGTGATTACCCTGCTCTACTCAGTACTGGTGAGGCCCAAGTTGAAATACTGTGTCTAATTCTGGGTACCAAGCTTTAGGAAAGATGTAGACAAATAAGAGACAGAGCAAACAACAAAAATCATAAAGGGCTGAGAAAAATCTCACCTACGGAGAGTAGTTAAAAAAAATGGGTATGTTTGATCTGCAAATATGGTAAGGGCTATTATAAAGAAGATGGTGCTCAAAAGCAATTGATCACATCCGCTGATGGTAGAACAAGTAGTAGTGGGTTTAATCAGCAGCAAGGGAGGCTTAAATTACATGTTAAGATTAACTGTATGGATAGTTAAGCACTAGAACAGGTTACAAAGGGAGACTGTGGAATCTTAATCACTGGGGGACTTTAAGAACAGATTAGATGAAGACCCTTCAGGAATGGTCTAGTTAAATTTGCTCTCACCTCAGATCAGGGGTTGGAACAGACCACCTCTTGAGGTCCCTTCCAGCCCTATATTTTAATGATTCAAACCATCAATTGTGCAAAATGATACACGGCATGGCTTCATCTTGGTTACACCTCCCCCCTCCCTTTTTTTCCTCTTCTGCTCACTTGTATTTTGTTTCACATTGGAGTGTAAACACACCAAGGCAGGGACATGTGTGAATGGCACTTCACATGATGGCGCTGCAATCCTGACTGTGGCGTCTGGGCACTACCACAGTACAAGCAGCAAAAAATATAATGCTGTAGCCTATAAAAACTAAAATGGTAACATTATTTAAGTGAGGTCAATTATCTGTTCAGCTTGTAGGAGACCAGAGTTCCTGTTACATCACTGGTCCTATCATTTGACCTTCCCTGCTGTCATCCCCATTATAGTTCAATTAACAGAGGAGTCCTGCAGTGGCCTTATGAGCATCTGCTGCATCTACCTGGCAATAATTCAATAAGGATATGCCACAGGAAGAAATAATGAGAAGTCAACCCCGTTGTGCCATTTCCCCTTGGGAGTGCAGAGCAGTTTGGCTGATGGGGAAGAGCATGACCTTTGGAAATTATCAGTTCATTTAACATTTCAAGAGCTTCAGTGTGTTATTACTAACTGAAAAACAAAACACATTGGCTTGCTTTTCTGGCTATGCAGCCAAGAAGTTTCTGAAATCAGTTTTTCAGACACATGCATTCTGTTGGTATCCCTTTCTGTATTTGTAAACAAAATTTAAAAAAACAAACACAAAAAAAGGTTAATTGCAGGTATTTTCTGCATCTCGGTTCTATCAAATGAATGGTTGGTTTCACCCATTCTAAAACAAGTGAAGTGTTAAAGCTTAAAATGAAGCACCTTAGAATTGAAAATAGTGTAAAATTGAAACCATATATACAACACACACTACACCATACCAGTGAGTCAGATACACTAAAACATGGATCCCAGCCACTCCTAGGGAAATCAGATAGAAAAACACAAAAAATACCACACCACTAAAGATGCCTGGGTTTGCTCCTTTCAGAGATGTATTTTATCTCAAGCTCTAGACTTGCTTCCCTTACTCCCTGCAAATTTGGTTATTTTCATAATGCTACCAATATGAAGCAGAGAGCTAAACAATCCAAGAAAATATATATATATATATATATTCTAAATTCCATAGGGGTATCCATGTTAGTCTAGTTCAGTAAAATAAACAAGAAGCCTGGGGGCACTTAAAGACTAAAATTTATTTATTGCATGAGCTTTCTTGGGAGAAAATCCCATTTTGTCAGATGCTTAGAAGAGGGGGGAATTTACAGAATGGGAGGAAAATAAACGCAGCGAAGTTTAAGTAATGGGATCAGGTCACACTAACAGGAAATCAAAGCACTTTTTAAGTTTCAAATACTGGGGAACAGCATATAGAAGGTGGTGAGGTCAAATCACCTTTTGTAATGAGAAAAAAAAATCCAGAGTCCTTATTTAGCCCTGAAGAAACACAGTCAAATTTGCAAATTCATTCCTGACTCTAAGGACAAAACAATGAACTTTTGGGAATACAAGGGAAGGCAAAGGGGCACCATTTTATCTGCCCAACTATTTCTTCAGGTACAGGAGAAATGACATTTACAAAAATGTTTGAAATGTTGCAAAAGATATATAGCGTGGGACAGGATTGATTTTAGACAGCCTGTTAAATCTAGTCTCTAGAAAAGCATGTTATGATTTTGTTTTAAATGTAACCTTTGTTTCCATTACCTTTACTCACCACCTCTTAAACCTTAACCTTTGATAACAAAAACTTGTGATTCTTTTGACTATAAATATAAGTCAGCGCTATGATGTTATACAGGAATTGATCCTCCCTTGAATCAAACAAGTTGCACTTACACAGTCCCCTCAGGAATAGCAAACGTGGTATGTCTGCCACTGACGGGCAGGATATCACAGGGGAATTCTTCAAAGGGACTCAGAGGTTGGGGTTCTCTGATTGTTAACATGCAAAGCAAATGGCCTGAGGAGATCAAAGGCTAGAAGGCAGTTGTCATTAGGGAGCTGACACCCAGTTTAGCAGGAACAAGACTCTCCCATGTGAACGCAGAGGGCTAACCAGGTCATATTCCATCCTGGACATCCTGAGAAAGTCTCATAGCCACATGTTGACCACAGAGGAAAGCAAAAGACTCCAGAGTCCTAGGTTCAATTCTTGGAGGGGTTTGTGTTCTATAATATCTGTCCCCTTTATTTCTCGCCACCCTCAAACTCATTGTGGCTGCTGCTCTCCCCCACCTCCCCATTGTTGCCATCATCCCTCATCACCATCTGGCTCCTTTACACACAGATGCACACTCATCATCCTTCTGCATTAAATTCAGACACTGTTTCTCCTCCTCTCCTCACTTCTGGGGTGCCAATAAGGGGATAAGCGAGAACAAGAGAATCTCCCTGTTCTCAGTTCTGGGGACTGAAGCCACAAGAACCCCTGAGAGCCAGAAGCAATAAGTAAAGGTTAGTTGTATTCAGAGGTGGAGCATGCTCTCTCATATCCTGTGTAGAAGGTCCAGCAGAGTCTGGTCAGCATGTAGAAGCTGTAAGGAGATGGAGCATGCCCCGTGCACACAGAATCTTCAAAAAATGTCAGCTGCTAAGCAAACAAGTTTCAAAGCATGTGCAAACTCATTTTCCCACGAGGCTTAACTTTACCAAATTTGGACTGACTTTCATTAGGTTGGAAAAAGATCCTCACCCGACATAAGGATGACACCTCTGCTAAACTTTTAAGTTCCTCCTCCAAAGCATAGAAGCACTTGGACTTAACAAAAAAAGTTGGAAGTTTGTTTTAAAACATTGGCAAAACGTTTTTCTCTAGCACCATTCACAGAAACAGGAATCAATTAAGTTCACGCTTTCTAAAAAGGAACTCAGCCTGAGGCAGACACCGAAATGAAACATGCTGCCTAAATAGTAGTTTGGTAAAGTTGTAAGGAATTAAAAACAGGCTCTTATAAGGCATTGGGCATCCTTAACTACAGCTAACACTATTTACTCTGCGTATTGATTGACCCAATATACATATCTATCATTAAGGGAACTATATAAGTAATATATTACATTAAATTGATTAAAAATGTCTAATCCAGGCATGGTCTAGCTTTATTTTTGGCTCAAGAGCAGTGTTGGAGGTACACAACAAATACTGTACTGAATTAAAGCTGTATCTCAATATTAATAATTCAAACAACAAATACCTGTTCACAGATAGGAGGCCCAATTCTAATCTACATACAAGGAGTATCAAGTGTTTTTCAGGGAAAGAGGAAGGACAGGGAATAGGATAAAATTTTATTTAAAAAATGCCTAGGGAGAGAGCTTGGGCTTCAACTCATCTAGCTAGGACATGCCAAAGTACAACTGCCATGTTCGCACACCAATGTTTTAAACAACGTTAGTGTGTACTAGCTAACACAGAGTTAAAGGCCAGGAGGAACACCAGCTCATCGCATCTGATTTCCCATATACCATGGGACACTAACACCACCCAACACTTGACTAGTAAGCCCAACACCCAAAATTAAACCAAAGTATCATAACACAGGAGACTAGACTATTATGATCCTCCAAGAAATGACCAAAGGTGACCAATTTCCAATGCCCAGGTAAAGGCAAGAAAATGATTAAATGAGCTATACCCAGATAATCCTGGCAAGTGATCTGCACTCACATGCTACAAAGGAAGGAGAGAAAACCCAGGGTTTGACCTGGGGGAAAATTCCCCAACACACAGGCCCTGAGCATGAGAACAACAACCAGTGAATCACACACATGAGAAATAAAATGATCAGTGCTGTCTTGAAGCACTGGTCCACCCAGTTCAGTGTTCCTTCTCCAGCAATAGCCAATGCTGATGTGTCAGAGGAAGCAGGAAAAAATGAATATGTTGGGGAGCAGAGGAAGAGAATTCTATCCTGACCTCACAGGTGACAGGTGAAGCTCAAGAGTTTTTAGTGTCATAAGACAAACGCCAATATTGAGCCCCAGGACTGCTAAGCCCTGCCTTCTTCCATCAGAAGCAACCGTTACATACAGTAATACATGTATTTGTTCAGCTTCTCTGAAAATCAGTTAAGGTGTTTGTCCCTACAACATTAATTGATTGGTTGTTTCATTCCTGTGGTTACAAACCTTCTCCTAATTTCCAAGATGAATTCGCTCATCACCAGTTTATGCCAGTGTGTACTAATATTGTCCGCTAGCCTGAATAGCCTTTTACCTTCCATGGCATGCACCTCTGATTTATTTACAAGGACCAATCAGACCACCCCCTTCAGCCTTCTTTTTGCTAGACTAAACATGCTCTTCTAGTCACTTCTCAAAAAATAGGCCCTCTATTTCCCCTGATCATTCTAGCATCTCATCTTTGCAACTCTTCCAGTTTAAAGTCCTCTTTTTTGAACATGGGTAACTAGAACTGGAAACAGTATTCCAGATGAAGTCTAGCCAATAACTTTTACAGTAACATTAATATGTTTTGATTTGTATTGGAAATCTGATACATTTTAAGATCTCATTCCCCTTTTTCATAGATGCATCACACTGATGGCTCATCTTGTGATGGACCCACATCACCACAGCTCTCACCTCCTCTGTCACTTTCAACTGATGACCCCCTCACTTGCAGCATAAATTCCTACTGGGCCATTATTGTGTGGCCTTGCATTTTGTGCAACTGAATTTCTTCTCATTTCTGTTACTGCAGTCTTTAAGGTCATCCAGATCTTCCTGTGTAAAATCCAGTGTTCTTCCATGTTGAGGATGCTGCACAACTTTGTATCAGCAGCAAGTTTTATTAGCACACTCCTAATTTTTGTGTCAAGATCTTTCATAAAAATATATCAAATGAGACTGGTCCTTAAGGAACTCCACTATTAATTTTCCTCTAGTCCAGTGGTGTCAAACTTATGGTCCATGGGCTGGATCTGGCCCACCAAGGACACTGATCCAGCCTACAGAGCTGCTGCCTGGGCTGTACCTGGAAACTCTCTGCAGCAGCAGCAGCAAACAACAAAGACAGGCTGCCCCGGGCAAAGCAGGGCTAAGCGTGCTTCTGACTCGGATCCTGTGGTGAATCAGAGCACCGGGGAACAAAGGAAGCACTCCAGCTAATCTCAGCTTAGCTCTGCTGTGGGGTCTGCCAACCAATGAGACTCTCAGTCACAGCAGGCTGGACTGGGATCCCAAAGAGCCACCACATCACTCTCCACTTCACCTGTTCACTGTCAGTCAGTTGGCATGCTAATCTGATTGACCAAACACTGAACAAATGACAAACAAAAGAAAAAGTGGCTAGAGCCCATGTGAGAAGAAGCCAATCAAAGGCCAGCAGGGACCAAGCCAATCAAAGGTTACCATGCTGAATGACTGACAGTGAGTGGGTGGGGAGGGTGGAAGGAGCCCGGCCTGCCTGTGGCAATGACTGAGTTTGATTGGCCACCACCATGTGGTAGGGGAAATTGAAAGGAAAGAGGAAGGGGGGGGGTCTTGGGCCTTTACAATAGGAGAAGTGGGTCAGGCAAAGGGGAGCCCACTGGGCAGGGAAAAGGGAAGGTGTTGCAGAGCCTGCAGGGTTGGGGAGGAGGAAGAGGAGCCCATGCCACTCCGAATGTGGCAGGGGAAAGGGTTGGGGAGCCCATGAAGACACATGGCCCTCAACAGATGTCCTTTCAATGCCCCCTGACATGGCATGAGTTTGACACCTCTGTTCTAATCCAGTGGTTCATCTTTTAGCATGAACTGTTGCTTTCTCATCTATCCAGTTCTTTCCTGCCTTATTATTCTTGTGCTTAATTCCTATCTTCTCTAACTTTCCATGTGGTGCCATCTCCAATACTATACTGAAGTCCAAGCATATTAGATCAACCACATTTCCCTGATCTTAAAAAAGTTAACTTCCTCAAAGAAGAAAGTCAAGTTAGTCTAGCATGATCTAGCCTTGGTATACCCACGTTGCATTACATCCTCTCTACAGGATCGCATGCTTATTTCCTGAACTAGACTAACATGACTACCTCTTTGGAAGTTATCCTCTTTACTGTTTACCTCCATAAATTTCATTATCAGTGCTTTCATACTACTAAGTTCAGACTGGTCTGTAATTACCTGGGTCAGTTTCTTCCCCTTCCTTAAATATAGGTCTCACATTAGCTATTCCTTAGGTAATGTGATAAATTTATTAAGAATCCATGCTACCATACTAGCAATCTAATGTATGAATTCTTTCCTTAGTCTGGGATTTAAATTATACAGTTACCCTGACTAGAGTGCACCAAGTTCTATATTCTTCTTCTATCTCAGACATGGGAAGTTTCCTTTCCTATGTTGTCTTGCCTTCATGCATGTGTTCCATATTATCACCCTTATTGAAAACAAAATTTTTTAGTTTTGGGACCATCCCTAGATTATCTTTAATCTTCCCATCCATACCGTACATCAGCCCAACCTCCTCCTTTTTTAAAAAAAATAAAAACTAGAAAACCTCTCATTTATTTTCATTTGCTTGGCACGAACTAATTTAGCTTGACTTTTAGCAATTCTCACTTTTCTAACCTCCACAGAATGGCTGTCTTTGCTGATCAATCCATTTTTCCATTCCCCGTTGCCTTTCTGCTTTCTCCTAATAACTTCTTTGAGGTGGTTATTCATTCAGCTGAATCTGGAGCCTTTCCCTACAAGTTTTTCCTCCCTTGTTTTGGAGGCAAGCGTCAGAAGTTTTTTGTATAGTTGAGTTGAAGAAATTCCAAGCCAGCTCCACAGCTATGTCCTTGAACTCTTCAGTCCAGCTGATGTCTTGAAATCATAGATGATGACCTGGTTTGGATTATCTTTTCATTTAATTTAAAATGAATCAACTCATGATCACTCACTCCAAGGTTATTTCCTACAGCCAGTTCTTCTATAAACATCCTTACTGCTTACCAAAATTAAGTTTAAAATTATATCCCTTCTTGCTGGTTCAGTGAACCATATCCAGGAATCACTAGGCCCTTACCCACATAATTTCATTTATGCTCCAGTCTATATCAGGAAATCACTCTTTCATGATGACATAGTACCAAGTAGTATTTATCTCTAACAACATTAGAGATTTCCACCTATACCAGAGTTCACCTTCGAAGTCTATGGGTGACCCCCTAACAGTGAACTAATTGAACCTCTTTTACAGTCCTTCTCCAAAGTAAATTTTGGCCCAAACCCATTTTATGTTGTTTACTGTCACTTCCAATTTCTTCAGTTTACAGCTTCATTGATGAACACCACTACTTGCCACCTCTATCTTTATTTGTATTTCTCCTAAACAACAAATAATCTTTAATACATGTCAGGAATGCTATTCATGCCAGTCAGGAATGCCATTCAGTCATGTCTCTATATCCCTATAATATCAAGATTGACCTTCTGCACCAGTTCAGTCCGTTCCCCCATTTTCTTGCCCAGACTCCTTGTATTTGCATATAATTTGATCCATCTCAGTCATTTTCATCAAACCTCACTCAGTTGTCTAGCTGGATAGGCATAACCCTTTCAGTAACTTTAACTACTACCTGCCTCCCACCCCAATTTAACTCTGTACTTTCTTGGGCTTTGCTGTCTACGCTGTTCCCTTGTGGCATTCCACTCTCCCTTACGACAATGGTTCTCAACCTTTTGCAGGTCGCGACACACTTGGAGGCATATCGCGACCCTACAAGACACACCAGCCCACCTTCCCCAGGCCAAATCCAGCCCTCTCCCCAGCTCTTTGTGACACACTTATCACTGTGTGGTAACATGGTACTGTGTCCCAACAGTAGTTGAGAACCCCTGCCTTACTATGTCTGTTTTTAGCTGATTTTACTCTGTATTAAATCCAGGCATGGTAACTTCATAAATCTCTCCTAACCTTCTCCACTCACTTCCTAGGTTAAAGCTCTTCTTATTATTTACATACCACCCTTCATCCAGAAGGTTAATTTGAACTCACATGGAATCCATCAGTAGAAAAGATTTTTCTCTCCATGAATGTCTCCCAGTAGCCATCATTACAAAACCTTCCTCACAGCACCCACTATTGTGCCTTCTCTTGATCTTCAATATCTTGGTACACCTTTGCCTTCCCTCTCTAGGGACCAGGAGCATCCTCCCGAAATTCAACTGAGCTTCCACTTCTTTAAATATCTTACCCTGCCAAGCACAGTAATCCTCAAACCAGTGAACCAGGGGGAATATAGCAGTGTTATTCATCACAGCATGCCACTCCAATATTTTCCCCCATTCTCATTAGCATTCTTTTCCAGCCCCATGTCCATATCACAAATCCTTGTTCCTGGCAGACACCACACTTTTTTGTTCTCTGGATCTGGTTTGGTGACCAAGCTGTTATTTCTTCTGAGTATAGAGTCCCCACTCACACATCTGTCTCTTCTTGCTATTGGTATAATTCTGTCTTATGTTATCTCCTGCAATCCCCTGTATATGATACCGATTTTTCTTCAGGCTCCCACCCCATCATCTCTTCCTCTTGTCTGCACAGATGGGAGTCCTTGTTTTGCTTCCTCTCAACTCCATCTTCTGCCTGTTTCTCTTCTCCTTGTTGCTTAGTGCAGCAAGCAAGTTTCTCAACTCAATTTTACTACCATTAGCTAGTGTTTTTTTCCTTGTTCCCATGGACATATTCTTCCATTGACCATTTATATACCTCTTCTGCCAGTCCATACCTTGCTCCCAGGGCCTTTTGTTCATCAGGTGTCCACAAATCTTGAATTAACTATACCCTTTCTTCTCTCTATCATTCACTATATCTTCAAATCCAAAACTCAATTCTGTCATCATAGCCAACTGCATCTTCAATCCCGGAATCTTCTCTGTCATGAACTCTGGCAGATAACCTTTCACGCATAAGTAACTTCCATCAGATGTCAACTCAAGGGTGATGTACATCATGCAGCTTCTGCATCCAACTATCTTTTTTGTTCCCTCTCTTCCTTGGGTCACTTCTAGTACCACCTCAATAGCCATCACCTTCTCCTCCTAGATGCTAATGCTAACAAAACAAACAGAACAGAAAATAATCTCCCCAAATTCCCACTTCCAAGCTTTCACAAAAACCTAGCTTTCAGCTCTTGCTGTTCCAAAGTTTCCTAGTGACAAGTTGGGTCAGCACCACCCCCTCATATCAGCAAGCACAGAATCAAGTTGCACGCACACGCGTATGCATGCGCGCACGCGCACACGCGTATGCATGCGCGCACGCGCACACACACACACACCAAAGCAACCTACAGAACACAGAGTCACCACTCTTTTCTCTGGCCAAACTCCTGCCCCCACCGCCTTGAAACTATAGTGTTGGCTGTTCACACACTCTCTAAACAGAAACACCTCTTTATCCTAGTCCAGAAGACCTGTGTCTTCAAAAAATCTAAAAATTATATTGCAAATCTGTCACAAATGGCACTCTTTCCAATCTAGATGCATGAATGAGTAGAGCTGACTAATCTAATGCTAAAGTTATAGTAAAGATATTTTTGCAAGGGCACATTCACTGATCAGTGTTTTGCCAGACTTAAGCCTTCATTCTTCTATCTGTAACAATGCTGAAATACAAATTGAAGGAACATCCCTTGACTGGGAGCAGTGGGTATTGGCATAAATTTTCTCATGTGGATTTATATCCAAAGGGATTACCAGCTTTCTCTGCAAAATGGCTTTAGTTGAAATTACATGAAATCTCAGTTGTTGATTGCTTAGCAAGTTATCTGCATTCCTGCTTGCCTACCATCTGAGACGTCTCCTACAGCTCTTTCAGATATTAAAACCTGAATTTGCCTCCCAGCTACTCTCAAAATTATCTGCCATGTTATTTTGACTATCTTTACCCAACTTGTGCATTTCAATGTCTCAGAGATGGCAATATATGTTAAACGCATGCCTTGATGATAGCAACAGTGAAATATATTGGACTTTGCTACAATGTATTCAACCAAGCAAAATGAAATTACTATTTAAAACCATACAGACAATTTATTGAAGTCCTGTACATTTCTTCAAAACTTGGACCACTTTTTTTCAAATGGTAAAGACAGCATGGGACCATGAATTAGCAGGAGTCAAAACTATATTTTCTTCATAACTTTTTTTCAACAGATGATGCTACAAAATTCATTTTAAAATGTGCCACAATCACCCTGGATTCTAAGGATTTATCCTTTGAAAATGTAAAACTTTGCATGTCTTACTTTGAAAAGTTTGGAATGTTGATATGCCAGATATCGCTTCTTGTGAGCAATTTTTTTTTATAAATAAAATGACAAAGCTCAAGATTTTTTTGGAGTGAGGGAAGACTTTCTTACCTAAAGGAAAATACACATGTGCAAGTGAGATGTGCATAAAATAACTAGCCAAGATTTAAGTTACTCAATTTACTAATTTGCTTACAACCACAACGTTGACAGTAATCTGGGTTAGTCATTCTGCTGCAAAGGATTTCAGTTAGCTATTTACAACAAAGTTTAACACATATAAAATAAATAAAACAATGACCCAGAATATTTTGAAAGCTCAAATAACCTTCATTTTTAACAATCACCCTTGGGAGACAAGAGGAAAAAAATTAGGAAAATGCAGCTGTTGTTTGAGTTACTGGTCAGTTGCTGTGGAAAAGCACACACTGAACATAGCAGAATTAGTCACTCCTAGATCCTGGCTATACCTACTCCAGCAAATAAAAGAAGAATCCTAAATTTTGAAAGAGTTCTCAATATTCAGGACTATCTCCTAAGCCAGATGTCTCAATTTCAAATCGCCATGAGGGCCGCAGCACTGAAACCTTTTCATACAACTATATTGAAAATATCAATAACAATAATGTTTTAGGCTGCAGGCCGTGTGTTTGAGACCCCTGTCCTAAGCAAAGAGTTTGGCATAATCACAAAGTTAGTTAACTTTTGAGTGCACTACTCCCTTAGCCCATGTCTACACTAGAGAGCTTACTCCGCCACCACTGTATTACTCCAGGGCACCCTAGGTGGGTGCAGGGCCAAAGGCAAGCCCCACACTGTGTGGAGACCCCACCCAGCTCTAGTGGCATACCCTGTGTCTCCAGCACCCAGACACAAAGCCTTCATTTTGGCCCCCACTGCCCCCCACAGGACAGGAAGGGTCTCCAGCTCCCATAATACAGTTTCACCCTCCAGCTGCCTGGGGGGCAGGGGCAGGTATCTATACCTGCAGGGGGAGAACATGCTGCTTGCCTCTTTCTGCATGAAGGGTGGAGCCTCACCCCCCTACTTCTCTGCCATACAGCACTTGCTTTACCTCTTCCAGCCTTGCAGACTGCTGCCATGCTTCACAGGTCAGTGGCCAGATGCCTGGCCCCCTCAAAACACCACTGCCAGCCTCTGTCCAGTCTCACACAAATCCAGAAGGAAGGCTGCAGCCACTTGCCTCCCAGCTGGTCCCTGCACCCACACAGTGCCTCCTGCAGCATCGCCGAAACTCCTGCCACTGAAACCACTCCTGCCACTGAAAACCATTCCAGGTGGCTTCTTTCAGCAGTGGCTGGGAAGGTTCCCCAAGCATGCCACTGAAAGCCACTCTGAACAGCTGCTTTCTGTAGCATGCCTGGGCTCGCCCACTCCACAGCTGCCATAAAAAGAAGTCACCTGGAGCCACTCTTGATGGTGTGTCTGGAGCTGCCTCCACCTCAAACAGGTGTGCCCAGGTACCCTGCCCCAGTTGCCACCAGAAGAAGCCACCCAGAATGACTTTCAGCAGTGTGCCTGGGGACATCCACCCCAGCAACCACCTGCTCCAGGTGGCTTCTCTTGGTGGCATGCCTGAGGACCACCCCCACACTACCAAAAGAAGTTGCCTGGAGCAGCTTTCATTAGCATCCCTCTCCTGCCTCCCACCTGCCACAAAAAGATGCCTCCCAGGGTGAGCTGCTGCCAAATGTTTAGGTGGCCAATGCTTTTTTTCTTTGGTGCAGGCAGGGCACCTGGCAACAGCTGAGGCTCACAGCATGAGGGTTGGCAAAGACTGCCAAACCCTGAAGCAGAAGCTTTTAGAGGCCTACATTCCCCTGAAACAAATACCATCAAACACAGGGATTGTGTACTTTACACCTCCATGCACCAGCTTCCATGAATCTAGCCCCCAGTTACATATGCATCTTTATGTATTTATTATACATACTGTACACCTTTGTTCAAAAAGTTTTTGATGCTTCAGAAGATAGCTTTTCAGGGCTTAATTTTAGAGATATTTAAATGGTGCTGCTTTGACACTGCCAACACTGAAGACAGCATAAGGCAACACTGAAATTGTGAGAGAATAGTTCCAGAGACCATTTCACTTCCTTTTACATATTTGCTGAACTTCAAGTTACCAAATGTTGGGTAAAAGAAGGACATGTACTCCTTTTTACCTTCATGTCCTCTGTCCAGCAGGCATTTTTAAAATACATGATTTTGCCTGGCTTTTTACTTACAGGGGTTCAAGTATGCTGGGACACCCTGGAATGCCCTATTTTTAGTGGGAAGCATTCCAGGGCCCCCTAAAAAACAGACTACTACTTTAATACTACATTTTCTCCATGTGTCCTCTAAATGTCCTTCTTTTCATACTTCCCATGCTTTGGTATCTGGTAACCCTAGCTGAACTGAATCTCATTGCCTGTTACCACATGACAGCATTTGTAGAGAAATTAGTTATAAATTTCACTCTTCCTAGGTCTTCCTCTTTCCCTCCTTCAAATAACTGCCAGCTGTTAGAATACCCTAATTCTCAGCCAGAGGAGGACTAGGAGTTCCTGGTAGAGCTACATAAAATAAAATAGTTATTCAACTGGATATGGAGTTTTGATGAAGCAATACAATTCTTTTCCCTCTCTTCTCTGTCAATTCCTTTATTTAAGTGCATTTATATTGTAGTAGATTACACTTACACAAATTCATGACCTATCAGCCCTCCAAATTGATTACATGCACCAAAAGGATTTTGCAGGCAGTCTTGTAGCTCTGTTGGTCCTGGGACATTAGTGAGACAAGGTGGGGTAGGTAACTTTTTATTGGATCAACTTCTGTTGGTGAGAGACAAGCTCTGACTTCACAGAGAGCTCTTCACCAGACCTGGGAAACGTACTTTAGCCTTGTCTACTCTTCAGAGTTTTGTTGACACAAGTTATGCCAGTGTGCAGCCACCATGTAATTAAACCTGCTGTCACATGTCTTCACTATGCCGTGTGTCTGTGAAGTGCATTCACTCTACCAGCTCTTACATAAGCTACCCTCAGTACAATTGCATGCAGGATGCTTTGGGAAGAATTTGCAATGCCTCATGGGACAGGCCTGTGTAGCTGGAATGCAGAACAGTGCAGCAGAGTTAAAACCATTGAGCTGAGAGGACAAGAGGGCATTGTGGGATAGCTCCTAGAACCCAATTACAGCACATAGTGTCTACGCTGATGTGTTGTTGCTCTTTCTTTGCCACAAAAAATCTCTATACCTTTCCTAGAGCACATGGTGCTCTAGCTTTGACAGTAAAAGCAGTACACTTTTGGCAGTTATTTCACTATGCTACTCAACATCTTCTACAGCTAGGAGTTGTGGGTAGGCAAAATGATCACAGTGCATTGTGGGTGCAGTTTTTCCTGTCCAATCATTCCATGTGCTCCCAACTGCATTTCACGCCGTTTTTTCAACAGTTTCTCTTCATCATGCACTACCATCTCTTCCTGAAAGGACAGATCCTGCACTGATCTCTACTGTTACGGTCACTATTGTGAATTCATCACAGCTGCTCCTGCAATATATCATGAGCTCCCATCTTGAACAGGAATATGAAATGCCTGACCCGTTGTGTGCCATGGAAATAAACAATGCCAGGTTACTTTTGGCATTCATGGAACAGCTGCACACAGTGGGAATCAAGCTTGTTATGCTTGTCATTCAAGACCTGCAGAGGCAACAGAACTTTGGATGCGGAAAGTCACCTTATTGGAAAAAAAATCACATTCAGAGCTCGTCGCAGCTCTGCGGCACAAGTACACTAAAATGAGAGCTGCCTTCTTGGTGGAGAACCACATACCAATCATTGTGTGGAAGCTGGCAACTCCAGACTGCTACTGGTCAGCCACGCATCAGTTTGGAGTTGGCAAGTCTACTGTTGGGGCTGCATTAACAAAAACATGCATGGCCATTAATCAGATCTTGCTACAAAAGACTATGACTCTTGAAATATAGTAGATGGCTTCTCAGCAGTGGGTTTCCCTAACTGTGGCAGGGCAATAGATGGCACACATGTCAGTTTTGACCCCACATCACTTGCAACAGTCTACTTCAATAGAAAAAGGTAGTTCTCTATGGTATTGCAGGCACTTGTGGATCACCAGGATTGTTTCACTGACACAAATGCAGGATGATCAAGGAAGATGCATGTAATTTCAAGAAAACTGCACAGAAATCTGGAAAGTTGGGACTTTCTTTCCAGACCAAAATATTCCAACAGAGATATCGAAATGCCAGCAGTGATCCTGGGAGACCCAAAACACCTTGTACTTCCATGATAAGAAGTGCTTTAACAATGGGCTGAGCAGGTGTAGAATGACAGTTTAATGCACATTTAATTAATTAAAAACTTGCCTTTATGGCAGGTTAGACCAAAATAACGAAAATATTCCCATGGTCAGAGCAACCTGCTGTGCACTGCAGAACATTTGTGAGGCTAAAAATTTTCCACCAGGTGGAGTGTGAAGGCTAGCGGCTGATTTTGAGCAGCCAGATATCAGGGCTATTACAGTGGCACAACAGGGAGTTCTAAGATACCATTTTGGACAGTGGGTGGAGCTGGCGGATGGTGAGAGGAGCCAGTGACAAGCTGGGCGGAGTGACCGACCAGAGAGTGAAGCAGCGAACAGCAGGCGGAGCCAAGGAACAGTTCTACAGGATGAAGTGAGTGACCAGTAGATGGCGTTGGCGGATAGCTGGTGTGAAAGTCACTCCCTACGTACCCTGGGGTTGCTTGGAAGCCTAGTTAATACTGATTCCACAGATCAGTGCTGGCTTTGCCATTAAGTCTTGTATGCTCTGTTATGCGGTGTGGGTTGCTGGGAACTTTGCTCTGTACGATCAGCACTATTTCTGTCATTTGGCCTTTTGCACTCTGTTTTGCTACTATTAAAAATTCTGTTTACTATACTCAGTCTCGTGCATGTGAGTGGGGATCCCTTTGGGGTGCCCAGGAAACAGTGCAGGATTCCCAGAAATCTGGGTGGGGGGGCTCAAGCCAGTTGGTGGTGCTGCATCATTGGGGAACCCCTAGATATAGAACCTGGCCCTTGTTCTGCCAGCCTGCCCTAGCAGAAGAGTTACATTTTGGGGGCTCGTCCGGGATCCTGGGTCAGTACCCCTCGCAAGCACACCTGAGTGACCCCTCAAGTGGGGCTCTATTTTGTTGTGATTGGAGCTAGACAAGTTTAAACAATGGCTTCACAGGTATTGGAAAATTGGTGTACAGAGTTGAATATTGACTACAACAAGTGCATATTAGTGCAAGGGATACCTAAGGGATTTGATGAGGGTTCCATTGAGTCCACCACAGAGACACACTTAGCCAAATGCAGGCTGCGTGGGCAGGTATCCCTGGAGGACAAGGGGATGCACTCTATGAGTCGGAACAGGCAGTGGAAGCCCTGTTGGTGCTATTAGAGTTAAAGATTGCAGGCAACTTTTGGAAAATAGTGACTGTGGGAGGCAAGTCCCCAAAGACTCCAACTTCCCAGACAGAGTTCCTGGAAAAGATGGCTGCTTTCCTAGAAAAGGAAGGAAAGACCATTGACGATATATCAGATCTATCGGGCCTTAGCCCAGGGGCCTCAACCCAGGAGACTGGCTCTTCATGAGCAGCATGGGAGAAGGCTTTAGAGTTGGTAATGGACAAGGCCACGCAGCCCCAACACGCCCCCAGCAGCAAACCATTAGAGCTTGTGTGCATCAACTTCTTGTCTTTGGAGGCAGACAGAAAGTATATGGGGAACATATTGGTGGTGACAGACCACTTTACACATTATGCACAGGCATACCCCACACGTGACCAGAAGACCACTACGGTTGCCAAAGTGTTGTGGGACAGATATTTTTCAGAATACAGATTCCCAGCCCGCATACACTCCGATCAGGGACGGGACTTTGAAAGCCATCTCCTGAAAGAAGTGCTAAGGATGGCAGGGATTAAGAAATCCAGAACCACACCTTACTACCCACAAGGTGGCCCTCTGCCAGAACAATTTAATCGGACACTGTTGGATATGCTAGGGACTTTGCAGCCAGAACAAAAAGCAAACTGGAGTCAGCATGTAGCTTCTGGTGCACGCTTACAGTTCTACATAAAAATGATGCTACAGGCTTCACCCCATTTCTTTTGATGTTGGGAGAGAACCCAGGCTACCCATAGACTTGTGCTTTGGTATGTCTGAGGATGGAGAAAGCTATGAGGCACATCAACAATATCTTTCACGACTGAAAGAAAAACTACAGGAGGCATATCGCTTAGCTACAGCTGCTGCACGCAAGAACTCTGACAGAAACAAGCACTGCTATGATGCTAGGGTGTGAGCACAAGACCTCCAGCCAGGAGACAGGGTACTGCTACGCAATCTGGGGATTATGGGCACTCACAAGCTAGCAGATCGATGGAAGGCCATGCCTTATCTGGTTGTGGAGAAGCTAGAGGATCTGCCAGGCTACAAGATTAGACCTGAGACAGGTTTGGACAAGTAAAAACGGTACACAGGAACCTTTTACTACCACTAGGGGAATTGGTGGGTGCTCCCAATGGAACAAATCATAACATGGTGCTAAAACAGAATAAAGGCTCTGAACGAACTCCACCATTCAATGTAAATGGAGGCCCCCAAGGGCTAACCCATATCCACTGGATGCATCGGAGAGAGAGTCTGAAGACGAGGACTCCCCAGTAGTATACTCTAGGATGGAGATCAGATCCCAGACCCAAATGAAGGAGCTTGGTGAGAATTCTAATGCCTTGGTCCTGATTCCCATGGCTGAAGTATTCAGGCCACGTGCAGAGGCACCCTTGATCACAACAGCACCAGGACAGGACACTGCATTACCTCCTCCAGTATTCTCTGACTGCGAGGAATTGCAACAGGACGCTGACACAGCTAGGCCATCAGATGATCGGGACATCTTGTCAGAAGTGGAAGTAGGAATACAGGACTTGTGGGCAAGTGACAGTGAATCCGACAAGGAACTCTCACCTGTCTTGGCCCAAGAGGAAGCCCACGCAATCCCAAAGGAACCCATGTTCAATAGACGTGACAAAGTTATAAAACCAGTCAACAGGTTGACTTATGATGCACCTGGGGTGAATAGCGAATAGAGGAAATAACACACCTCGTACACAGACTTGTAGCTGCCACCGTAGGCTTCCTCAGACCCTTTGGGAGGAGACCACATGGGTGGGCTGATCTGCAGCATGATTTGCCAGAACGACAAATTCTTGGCTGGGGGAAGGATGTAAGGCAGGCTTAGGAGCTGTGTCCAACAGCTGCTGAAGTGGAGCTGTTAGGCACAGCTCCTAAGCCTGCCTTACATAGAAGGGTTACATGTAAAACGTTCTAGAGGGGTAGCCATGTTAGCCTAGTTCAGCAAAACAAGCAAGGAATCCTGTGACACTTTTAAAGACCAACAACTTTATTTTTTGAATGAGTTTTCATAGTGAAATGTAATCAAAGGATTTACCTTTCCCTCCCATTCTGTAAGTTTTCCATTTTCTACCATCTGAGAAAGTGGGACTTCACCCACAAAATCTTATGTGATAAATCAATTTGTTAATCTTTAGAACTGCCACAGGAGTCCTTGCTTGTTTTACAAACATTAAAGCAAGCTAGGGTCACACACTTGTTCAGCTAGAGAAGGATGTAATACTGCCTACCCATTTCAACACCTTTTTCCAGAGAGACATTTTGCTACATAATCAGAGCACCATTAGTCTTACCCATTTGTATCAATGCTATGCATCCTGTGCCTTCTGAGGCCAACTGTGATAAAGTGAGGGATTGCTTTAATCTGCTAGCTAATACATTTTTAGCTGACATTATTAGGTGTGAACACTTTTTAAAAATGGGAGACATCAATGTTCTTGGAACAAGGAAACTGTGAAAGAACACCATACAATATGCTTTTGACAGCTGACTGATCTTAGGCTTCTCCACTGCATATAGAGACAGAAATCCAGCCTCCTAAAAAGAATAGCCTTGAAGAATCCTTTATATGGTGTCAAAACTTTTATTGTATCCTTGCTGGTTCAAAACTTTGAATCCCACTCTTTCTGGCTGCATAGTTTCTTGACAAGGGCCTGGAATTCAAGGCTTTGTACCAAAGACAACTTGAGAGTATTCTGAATGGGTCTTATTTTTAAAGGGAAGGTATTTAACTGAAATACTTCTTTTACTTTCCTCAAAAGGGATATTTTCCAACCAGTGTTTAAAAGCTATATCCTCACTTTCCCCTAATATTATCTGCCCTTTAAAAGAGAAATCCAATTATGCAGCGTTAAGAAGTGAAATCCAAAGGGACATAGTTTTTACTTAAAGATTTATCTTCCAGATAGCAAATTAAATGTTAAATTCTGAAATAAGAACAATTCACAGATTCTTTGCTCACACACACCACTACCTGCTACAATAGCCCTAGTTAGTTCTACATTCTGTGCCAGTGTTTCTCAACAACAGGCCCATGAACTGGCACCAGTCCCTGATATCACCCTAATGGTTTAGGAAGGCAGCAAGCCCATCCCTGACATCAAAGAGGTTGAGAAGCAATGTCTACGCCACTAACCTGAGCAGGTTTCATAGCACTTGATTAGACCCAGACCTTAGGCTCTAACAGACTACTTAAAGCCACCAAAAAAAAAAAATGTCGAAGAGAACGTGTACTACAGTTTGTATTGGCTAGACTCTGCCAAAAGGTACATCTTAGGGGTGGTGATTTCAAAAGTGCTCCCTGTTGGCCTACTGCTGTTGTCATTGAAATCAATAGAAGCTGAGTTAGGAAAATGCCAAGTACTACTGAGAATCCTGCTGTTAAAAAATTTGATTAAAAGATCCCAAAAATATATACTTGGATTGTGTGTAAAGCCTAGTTGAATATGACTAGATGAATATTTCAGTTTTAGTGGATTTTTGTGCATACCTACTGACTAATATTTCTGTCCACTTTTTTTCTCCCCATTCCAAGAGTATATGGAAAGAGCTACACAAGTGCCATGGTATGCTTAGCCCTAGTCTACACTCATTGCACTTTTTGGCAGCAGTTGACAGGAGATATGCTAGGTACATTAAATACCTTGCATATCTCCCTGTACATGCTGCGTTAGGCAACTGGAAACGCCAGCCAGTTGACTTAGCGCTACTCCAGTTACAGGACAGGAGTTACAGCACCGAGCTGTAGATCGATTAAGTATGTCATAACAAACTGCTCAAATCAAACCTGGAAGAGCGCACTGCTGGTGGCCAATTTGCCGCCATCAGCACAGACATACCCTTAGAATCCCCTATAGCAGCTGCATGACAATCAAGCTACAGAACGCATATTTTGGCAACAGCTGATTCTGATCTGAAAGAAAAAGGCCATGACAGGAATTCATTTCAAATGAAGAGAGAATTAAACTTTTGCTCAGCAAGAAAGTGGGTCTCCAAATGTGTAGGTGAATAACTGACCCAAAGATTCTATTCCTAAAATAGCCCTGAACTGCACACAGGTTATAGCGCAACACACCACCAAGTAAAATGGAAGTGGGGGGGGGGTGAGGAAAAAAGATTTTTTCTTTTTTCTCCATCATTTGACTTGTGGTATTTGCCCCTCATTATTGGCTCCTAAAATTCACATACAGAATCTGAACATAGATTCTGGGGCATAGTATATTTTTATCACAGGTCTATATGTCATTTCCCATCATGCTCTTCTCTTCTTCATCCTAATACTTTTACAAAGAATGTATGTTTTCTTCGGACAGAAATAACTGTCAGATACGAGGTGGAAACCAACACATATCCACCTATTGGAATCAACCTACGTTTGACCCTCATACTGTGACCAGGTTGATGTGGCTAAGATTAATGAGTCAATTATTTTTGGACAAGGTACAAGGCACACAAATGGTTTCACTGTTTTAATACCAACTAGTATGTTCTTTCAACAGCTTTTCATACCCATAAAATAATCCTCAACAATTTTTCATTAAGACATCATGTGTACGAGGCTTATTCTGAAAATACAGAAATCACTGAAATGAAAAGGATGGGGGCATAATGGTATACTTCAAGTAGTTCTTAAAAACCATTACCCTTAAGGCTATTTTGTTTGACAAATTTAAGCTCCCACGAGATTCACTATAATACAGCCTAATAAAATGTTCACTGTTCCATTGACCTCACATAAGAGCTGAAAGCCAGTCCCCTACCGTCACCACACTGGACAGTGAATGCCCCAAAAGTGAATAAAATGTGCACGCACACACACACACACAAACATTGGAGTAAGAAATTAAATACATTTTCATTAACTAGAATTCTAAGGCCTATCATCAAGTCAATCTATAGGTTGAAGCAGCATAATCCAAATATTTGTTATTTTGCCACAAGTAACCCTGAAAGAGTCAATTATTTGCTTTAAATGGTCGTTAAAACAAACAGAACAATTACCTCAAGGCCAGGTCTGCCTAACAGTAGCACAAGATGAAAAATGGGCCAGAGCATATATGTCTTCAGTGATAAATTCTTGCTTCTTCCTCACCATTTGACACATTCTAGTTCAGTGGTTTTCAAACAATGTGCCATGGCACAGTGGTATGCCGTGAGAACTGTCCCAGTGTGCTGTGAAATTTTGTACAAAAAGTAATGAAAATCAACATAAAACAATGTTTCATCTTAAACATCTTAGAAAATGTTTCAGTTTAATATTCTATCCATCCATAATTACAACTCATAAAACTCATGAAAATTAATCATCAAATTAAAAGTGAGGTATCGGTCTTTCGATTCAAAAACATGAACATTCTAAATGCAGGTGGTCAATGTGTGTTTTTTCATAGTGGATTTCAAACATTAATGCATTTCATACTTCTTTAGCTTGGTGTATTTACTATGTTGCAAAACTCTCTAAATGAGACCATAACACAATGACTATAAGTAAATGTGACATTTATGAGCAATCAATTTAGCTGAAAAAAGTATGTGCACCATGGAACTGTTTGTCTCACTATAGTGTGCTGTGTTACTAAAAAGGTCGGGAACCACTGTTCTAGTTATCACTGGTTGTTGATTGCATATGCAACCAGATGTGCAGCACTGCAGTGACACATCTTGAGCCTGCTGAAAGTGCCATCAGTTCCTCACCTAAGACCAAGGGAGAAGTTAGGGAACCCATGTCTAACTACAAGCCCTAATTATAGGAATTTTCTTTCCCTTAGGACTGGACTGCACTTTAAAACGTGGCTCCAAATAAAGGCAGCATAGAGCCACTCCAAAGAAACTCTGCACCAGAACTTTGCACAGTCTCCACCAACACTTCTTGGTGAAGCAAGAATGTGGCCCACTACCTGCACTATCTTAAATGCTTTCAGGTGATGTACATAACTGGGGTGCACATAAAGAACCAGACCCCGTGGTTTCCAGAGCTCAAAAAACCACAATTGGCCTCAAGTCTTGCACACAAGGAGCCACTAGAGGAAGAGGGCTCCCTTTGTCTGATCTCTCCTTCACAAAGGCCTATCACAATCTGGTTCTTTGCTTCACTCTACTTTTTAATTTGAAGTTCTTGATGACGGTTTTCAGCTGTTACCATTGTATGCACGCAACCACCCAAAAATCATCATACCACGCATTTCAACACAAATACTGAAAATCTCAGAATTCCTGACTCCCAGAGCAAAAACAGAGGCTTAGTCATAGTATGCTCTGCTTTATTGAATTAGCCAGGAAACCAGAGTGCTGAACTTTGCAAAAATGTGGATCCTGTAAGCCTCTAATATCTTCTCTGGATCTGTTCAATGAATGTGTGTATGTGTGCACACACACCTGTGGGTGCATCCACATGCAGTCCCCCTGTTTTCTTTCCACACCCATAACCTTGAGCAAGAATGCACACTCTCTCATAATGGAGAATGGCAAACACTGAGTCCATATCTTTGTTTGGATTATTCTCACTATAAAAATGGTTTCTCACAAAAAAGGAAAAATAGGTGTTAAGTAACTAGCAAAGGAGTTCTGCTCAGCCTTCTACACCTTTTTTCTGAGCATTAGAAACACCCAGTCTCCTTGATAGACTGCAGTTTAAAATCAGAAGTTTTAAGTGTTTGAAACCTTCAGAGGAAAGTCACAAAGGAAGCTATTTCTAACAAAAATTAATTATAAACCCCTTTAAAGTACACTACCTATCCTTGAACTTCCCTAGCTCATATGCCAGAGTCTCACTTCAATTTATTCTCATAATTCAAAGAACGAATGAACTACCAAACAGTTAATCAAAAAAGGAAGCATCTAATAACAAATAGGACATGCAAAAGTGAGGATGGTACTAATTGGGATCTGATCCTTTAGCTCCTTCATTTATATTGGGAAGATCATATGCAAACATGTAGGCAAATACACTCATGTTTCAGGTTTATCTTCCTAAAAGACTTTTAATTTTAATCATTTGCATTGTATATATGTTTACATGGAAGTGGGATTTGCCTAGATGATCAGCTCTTGCCCTCAACCTCATGATAGCAGCCTCAGTTATGTGACAGATCTTTTGTATCCATTATAATAATGCTTCTAAATGTTGCCAAACTGACATAGCTTATCACATAGAATCTTACAGAAATTAGAAATAAAGGAGTCTTGTGTCATCTAGTCCAACACCTTGTCAGTATGAGATTGTTCTCTACTGTTTATTCTCAAGTGCTCTGTCTAATCTAACTTTAAGAGTCCCAGGTGAAAGACCCTCTGGGAGTTAATTTCACTATCTAACAGCTCTCACTATCATTAAGTTTTTCCAGATAACCTACATTTCCTCTTCTTAATTTCATCCTATTACTTCTAGTTCCCTCCCCCCAACATCCAAATCAGGCCTCTCTGAAAAATTTCCTCTATATCTGGTATTTACACACCAAAAACAGGCCACCCTCACAGCACAAAAGAAACATATTTGTAGCTTAAAATGTGCTTGCTTTGCAATACACTCTTTCAATCTGTTTTCATAAGCCAAAAAAGATCATTTACTACAAAGCTCCAACAAATTTATATCATTTCAGTGAATATACCAAGACTGTTATACATACTAAACTTAATTTATCAAATATTGACATCTGCACTCACAGGGCTTATAGTCAACACCAGTTTCATAAGGTACCAGACGTTGCTCTTATTTATTGTTGTTGTTTAGTAACTAGATAGATATCTAAGGAATACACTGGCTGCACCATTTCACTTTGCTCTCATTAAAGTTTTTGAAATCTTGCTGGAAAAAGGCACAGTTGAAAATGTTTAGGAACAATAACCCTAAACTTAACACTTCCCTACAGGAACCATTTTCTTCATTTCAAGTGTTCTTGAGCACACTTGAGAAGACACAAAAATGTAGTCTCAAAATGAATTAATTTTTTCCTCTTTCATTCTATGAATTTGAAGTAAATGTCAGTTGCTTGCAAAATTTTCTGGACTAAGAATCTTGGGGACTTGTCCTATACCTTTAGAACAGAGGTCTCAAACTCAAATCACCATGAGGGCCACATGAGGACTAGAACGTTAGCCCGAGGGCCACATCAATGAAACCTTTTCATACAATGGTATTGCAAATATCAGTGCCAATAGTGTCATTGTGGGCCACAGGAAATAGCTATAAGGGCCACATGCAGCCCATCGGCCATGTGTTTGAGACCTCTCCTTTAGAACAAGACCACCACAAAGAACAACAGAAGCATCGGCACTGAACAAGCACGCCTCACCCCTCTGGTGGACAGAGCAACTCCAGGAAGAAAGGTATCCCTTAGTCTCCATACCCATTTAAACCTCAACATCTACACTGAAACTATTAATAAAAGTACATCTGAAATGGTGGGGTTTGGGGCATAAGACTGGGATTAATGAAGTTTGAAACAGCATGTTAACTAGCAGCAACTTCTGTTCCACCTGCAGATGCAGATATGCAATAAACTAATAAAATTCCACTTTGAGAGATGATTCAGGGAGCTCATGCAGGGCTCCACGGGGCTAAGAGTCGAGCTCTGCAAGGACATATTATTATGGTTTCAGGATTTCAATGTACAGCAGGACCAGGGAAAAGTAAACAGATCTAGCATTCAACACCAGGGCTTCTCCATGAGTGCTGCTCCAACTACACTGCCAGAGCAGAAAGGATTCATTTTCCCACACTAGCATGCAGTCCATCATGTTGCCTATACAGGGGTGTCATATTGTGCCTCAGTTATTTTCAGGTAATCAAGTTACTGAGCCAAATCCTGCTCAACTGACTCACATAAAGGGTACCAAAAATGTTTCATGGAAGCTTTCCCAATTTACTCCAACAGACGTAGGATGAGTCACTAGATTTTTAACACTCCTCAGAATACTTGTGATCACAATGGAACTTTCTTATGTGAGATGTACACATTATTGCGGTTTTCAGTAATCCTAAATTACATGAGGGATTGAAAAGAACACAACCCACATTTAAAGTACTCATAACAGGGAGGAAGGAGGACTTGCCTTTTCTGAAAAGCCAACAGTCACTAAAAGACAATTTTGAAATTTGTAACAAAAAGCCAAATGCACAAAACATCACAAAAATAAATGATTTTGCTCTGGTTATAATCAGATTGCCTTGCTGAAAAAAGTTTTCACCCCACACAAAATCCCTTTATTTTCAACTTTACATTCAGGATTCAATCTGAAAATAAACTGCAAACTCCGTGTACCTATTGCTTTCCTGAAAGCTTTGGGTAAAAAGAAGCAATCTTAAATATTTAACAGAACATAAAACGAGCTAAGCTAGATAGACACATACCTTGCTAGTGTTTTAGTGAAATATTTCATTCTTGCATTTCCCTAAGTCTGTTTCCCTACTAGTAAGCACATGGCAGTTAATGAGATACCTTGCCAAGGATTTAGCATGCAGCAGGAGCACTGTTTCTACATATGAAACATAGCTGATTCTGATCTCAACACCTTATCTGTTTGTACAGAAACAACTATTGGGAATAGAAGGGACAATGTATTAAAACTTTCCTCAGCCTACTTAAGCTATTGGGATCTAGATAGGAGACAATGCATTACAGTGCGCATATCTAAAAATATTTTGCAGGCACCAAATTTAACCATTCAGAAAATTATTGTATTTAGTGAAGGTAGGAGACTGAGCTCTGGCTGTACAATGTTTCGGGAACGATATAAAAAGAGTCTTTACAAATAGTTATTTATTTAAATCCTTCTTCTCTGCTTACACAAACTGAATACATAAATTTTGATTCAGAAATTTGGGTCCGAGTCAGTTCTGGTGTAAACCAGTGCAACTTTTATGGAAGCATCTTGGAAAGAAATACAAAAAGCAAGGAACAACTGCTCAGTTTTGTCTGAAGATAAGTATACGAAATGCAGCTTACACTGATTGAGTGTTACACTTGGTGGGCAAAACAAGTAACATACAGCAGTAACTGGTCAGCATAAGAACAATAGGATAGGCGAACAGGAAGGGGTAATGAAGTTGTCAAAAGACAAGTTTGCCGTCTCTTTGCTTATCCTGCTAAAGCAGTCGAGAAAGCGGATCTCCTGCGTGGAGTGCTCCAGGCTCAATTTCATTGTGGAGTGGAAATTGTTGAAATCTCTGTGAAAATCTTCAAGAGCATCCCTGCCATGTGTCCAGATGATGAAGATGTCATCAATGTAACGTAGGTAAAGAACAAGTGTTTTGGGATGAGACTTGAGGAAATGTTGTTCTCAGTCACCCATAAAGATGTTGGCATATTGTGGGGCCATGTGCGTGCCCATAGCAGTGCCACTGGCTCCAAGGGCGTCGTCATCATCTGGACCCATGACAGGGATGCTCTTGAAGAATTTCACTGAGATTTCAACAAATTTCCACTCCACAATCAAATTGAGCCTGGAACACTACACACAGGAGATCCACTTTCTCGACACTACAGGACAAATCCAGGATAGACAAATCACCACCACCCTGTACCAAAAACCTACTGATCGGTATAGTTACTTTCATCCCTTGAGCTTCCATCCTAAAACACCACATGACCTGTTCTCTACAGCCAAGCCCTAAGATATAACCGCATCTGCTCTGATCCCTCAGACAGAGACAGACATCTTGAGGATCTCTATCAAGCATTCTTGAAACTACAGTACCCACCTGGGGAAGAAAGAAAACAAATTGACAGAGCTAGATGGGTTCCCCAAAGTCATCTACTACAGGAGACGCCCAAGAAAAAAAAAAAAAACAACAGAACACCAATAGTCACCACATACAACCCTCAAGTCAGACCTCTGCAACAGATCATTAAGGACCTACAGCCTATTTTAAAAGATGATCCCTCACTCTCTCAAGCGTTGGGAGACAGACCTCTCCTCGCCTACAGACAACCACCCAATCTTAAACAGATACTCACCAGCAACTACAGATCTAACAACAAAAACATTGAAGCAGGCACACACCCTTGCAACAAACCACACTGCCAAGTCTGCCCACATATCTGCACAATAGATACCATCATAGGTCCTAATCAAGCCTGCTACTCCATCAAAGGACCATTTACCTGCTCATCTACTAATGTGACCTACGCCATCATGTGCCAGAAATGCCCCAACACCTTATACTTTGGACAAACAGGACGATCGCTGTGCAAAAGAATAAATGAATACAGATCTGATATCAGAAATCACAAAACAAAGAAACCAGTTGCTGAGCACTTCCATCTTTCTAATCACTCAGTAAATGATTTGTTAATGACCGTCATCAGAGATGTGACTGGGACATCAAGACTTCAAAGAGAAATAGCTGAACTGGAATTAATACGCAAACTAAATTCTGTGAAAGCAGGACTGAATCGAGACTATGGGTTCTTTTCCCATTGCAAAAGGTAATTTGACTTCAGGCTTCACAAGGTTTGAACCTAACAACTGCTCTAATTTGCTGTTACTGTATGACCTGATCCTATGTTTTACACCCCCTTGCATTTATTTTCATTCTATTCTGTAAGTTCACCCATCTTTGAAGCATCTGACAAAGTGGGATTTTCTTCCATGAAAGCGCATGCGAAAAAATAAATCTGCTAGTCTTAAAGTGCCACACAAAATATCTACATTACCACTTTGACATTTATCCCTCATATTTCTAGCTGCCAAAAACACTTCCTAGCTTCCCTCTCTTCAAAAATCACGCTCTTGAATCACACTTTGGAATTGTAATCTGTAACCAATAATTTAACCTGTGGAATCAACAAATCTAGTTTCTCATAGAAAAACCTTTATTTGCTGACCAGTCATTTATTGATGTAATACAGAAAGGAAACAAAATTCTTCCTTATAAATCTTCCTTCCTAGAAAAAAAATGTTTTATGGCCTACTGTTGATCTCATTCATACAAGTTTCTCATTTCAATGACATTACTCCCAATTTATAGCGATCTAAATGAAATCAAGTTCCAGGAAGTAACCATGTTAGTTTTGTTTAGCATATCCCCCCCAACACACACATGCAAGGAATCCTTTGGCATTTTTAAAGACTAACAAATGCATTGCATGAGCTTTCATGAGTGTAATCCCACTTCATCCGATGTATGAAATGGAAGCTGAGACACATAAGGTGAGTAAATAAATACAGAGAAGGGTAAGTCACAAGGTCAGTTCAGTCTTTTTCAACAAACCAAACAAGTTGCTTTGATTCAAATAGTGCTGGACAAAAGATAAAAAGGTGAAAATATTAAAAGAGAAGAAAAATGAAATCAGAATCAGGATTTAATATTTTTCTACGGCAAGAAAATATTATAGTGTGAGAAAAGCATCAGCATTCCCCCGACACCATAAATTACATCCCACCTCTGAAACAGTCTTCCTCAGTACTGGCGCTACTGGCACACTATCAAGCAACAGGGAGAAACAATAGGAGATGTTGCCATATTCCTTTGTTTGGCTCCAGAGAAGCGTATTCTCCGACCAATGTGCTTGATATCTCTTAAATCAGACAAACCGGACTCCTGTGGGTCACCTCAAAAAAATCTGGTCCTAGTGCAAGGTCTCATACAGTCCTGTTGTTGATTAGTCCCATATTGTACAATATGATTTGGTTGTATAGTACAATAACCTGCAGTTTTGTTATTTTTTTAGAGTAATCATCTATAGCGGATAGATGGAAAAAAAAAAGGTTAAAAACTGTTACTGATCACCACATCTTTTGTTTCCAACAAAAGCAGTTCCAACAATGTTGGACAAAAGTAGATATCCTTGGTTTTCAGGGAAAAGTTGTGAATATACATGGCATGTAATTGGGTTACTCCTCATCTAGGGTTATAAACTTTCTCACAGCTAAAAAGTGAACAACCTTGCTCCGCCCCTTCACCTGAGGCCCTGTCCAGTCCCATCAGCTCTCCCTCAGTCACTTGTTCCTTCATCCCCCAGGATTCATTGCTACCTATAGAGCTGGGCTGGAAGAAGCTCATGGAGAGCCGGCCTGCCCACCCAATGAAGGCACAGTGGAGCACAACGGGGGTCACTTCCCAAAGAGAGGGGCTGGTGTGAGAAAGTCAGAGCACAATGGGGAGGGGTGATGGGACAGACAGGATCCCTCCCCATCCTCACCCCTGAAAGTATGACAGTACCTTGTTTACAGCCCAGTTCATGAGCCAGCCAAATCAATAAGCCTGCTAAGCATAGCTGCTACTCCAGGCTCCAGCAGCATCTCACCCCCTGTGGTGGAAGCTGGTTACTGTCTTTATGACCAGAATGTCCAGTTTCTTGCAAACTTCTAGCAACCCTATCACCGTCTTCTACAGATCATCTGGAAAGTAAAATGAACTTGTCTCCTGTTTGTCTTCTTTCGGACAAGACCCACCAGTATCACTTAATGTGTTATACATTTAGTCAATGCATCTGTACTGAAGTCAGGCATACACTACCTTCTGCAGCACACTCGTCTGAAGAAACCCAAACAGCACCTAACTTGACAGTTTTGCTTTACAAAATACCATTTTATTTCTTCAACAGAACAACTGAAAAATAAAAACCAATCAGACTATTTAGAAGTGAAAGTCATTGGCTGTGACCACAGTGAAGGTGTGCCTATGGAGGAACAGGAAGGCACATTGCCTTCCACAAAGCAGGCCTGGACACAACATATGTAGCAAAATACCACAATAAAAGCCAAGGCAAGAAGTGAACTTTTCAAAGCCTGGTTTCTTTGACTTTGGTTCCAGCATATCAGAACTGAGGACCTCTACCAGAACACTAAGAACCTTAGTGAAAAAAAATTAAAAAAAGAAAATACAGAACAGACCAATTAACTAAATGTAGCAGCTCCAGTTCAGGACCAGAAGCTCCATTATGCTAAATATTCTACAAACATCATATAAAGATGGTCCCTGCACCAAAAACTGAAACCCAGAGTTGGTTCATAATCAACAGTCGTTAAACCAAGGCCTTAGTTTTTTGTTCTTTATCCCTCTTTAGCACCTTCATCCTGAGGCTCACAAAGCAATTTATATCACTGTGTTGCTGTTTCTCCTCATGTTATATATAGTTAAATTAAGGCATAGAAAGGTTACCTGGCTTGCTTCTGGTCACGCAGCATGCCCAAGGTACTGCAAGGAATGACATCAAAATCTCCTGACTATCAGATAGATTAATTCCTAGACCTTGTCTGGTCTCTAATTTTTGAAATTTTGTTCTGTCAAGCATTCCTGAGATCTGGGTACCTTAAAGAGTTTCCTGTATGTACCATTACAAAAAGCTATGGTTAATTTTTTTCATTACATTTATAGCTCACTCAGCATTTGGGTTACCATATACATAGGTAAGTGCGATTTCAAATACAAAAGTGGACTTCTAGCTTTACCCTTTTATTTGGGAAATATGCAACTTAAAAATGCTCAGTGACTCAGATCTAAGTCAGTATCAAAACTCATGGGACAATCTTAAGTTTAAATTCATTGTACACGCAAATATTAAAGCATGTGGAACAAAAAACAAATTTATTTTATGTGCTTTTTGAAGATTTCTACAATCAGTCATACACAACTGGGTAAAATTAAAATTTTCATTAGAAAATGTTTAACTGGGTGCTTTAAAAGGAAAGCAAGAAAAACAGAGACCAACTTCTTGCAGGAAATACATACAAATGCAATATGTCTTTATTCTTCTCACTGGCATTGGAGGTAAAAGATAAATGGGAAACCGAGTTATATCTCAATGTCAAAAGAAGATTGGGAAGAAATATGTCAAATATATCCCATTCATTATCTCAGTGTTTGTTTTCAGAACCGAGAGAATACCCAAATATCTACATTAAACAAGTTTAGTTACTTTTCATACATGGTGGTCATCCCACAAGCCATCAATTAAACTGTCCTGTAAAATTTTCTCCTCTTGCAAATTATGAAGAGACACACTAAACACAAACAGTTCTGAATGTGCAGAACTACGCCTCCCCAAAAGATCCGTACACTGGAATAAATAAGAGAATTAAATCTTCCAGAAAACATCAAGAAATGGTTACCAATATGTAGCAAAACATTTAATACTCAGGAAATGGAAATCAAGGACACCGCCATACAATGGATGACAGAACTGTCTGACAGCTTTGAGGGAGCAAGTAACATTGGTAATAAAATAGAGAAAAACATACTAAGACTTGTTAGCCCAAAGCAGTTGTGATATAATATGGCTCATACATACCATCATCTAAGAGTCTGATCCAAATCATACTGCAATCAGCTGGAGTCTTTTTTAACCGGGCTTTGGATCATGAGCTACAATATTTCTTAGATTACAATTTATAGCTAGCCAATACTGAGAATAACATTTACACTTTTCTCTCTCCAATAAAATAAGAAAAGCATGAGTATAAAGCCATAGGAATGTTTGTATTCCTTTTTCCTGACTGTCAGCAAGGACTGGTCTATTAATTATCACAGTACATCAGCTTTGCAAAGCTATCATAAAAATTTACCAGCCCTGACCAAGATCTACCAATCTGTTTTTTTAACTACAATTCTTATGAAAAATATAAAGACTAGAGTGAGAGTAATTTTGAAGGCACACATGTGCTATAAAAAATATTTAACTTGCAAATTTAGCTTTTTGTATTATAGAAGAATAGTTGCATAACAATGTTTTGAATAGAAAGTCAGTGAGTTACCCAGGAATGCTGAACCTGGATCATTAGTTTTGCCACTACTGAAATTCAATTATTTTCATACAGTTAAATAAATGTACATTTAATAGAACTACAGAATAATAATAAAACCATCAACTTCACAACTAAGATTATTTCATTTCATATCTGATGTAGCATGCCTGATAGAAATGTTCATTATTTCTAGATGCAAGAATAAGGACTTAAGTTTGGCAACTGTTGACAGGTTTCATGCTTTAATACATAGAAAAATTAATTGTGACTCTAAATCCAGACAGAGAAATAGCAATTCATGGGCTATTCAAGAGCATTGGGTATACAATTCCACCAGTAGCATACCACTATACCTTTCCTCCTCATAAATAGCTGACCTACCAAAAGATTAGAACCACTCCCTAGCAGCACAGACCAGGTCAGTGGGCAAAGGAGTAAAGAACAGCTCCATGCATAGTTAAGACAGATGTAGAATTATTATATGGTTTTTTTGCAGCACCCAACACAATAGTATCTCAACACTTCCCAGATAAATGTGATCTCCAGGACAAAATCCTCACCTTCCAATTTATTGGAGACTGGAGAAAGGAGAATGAAGTGTGCAAGGCAGCCCAGGATGGAAGAGAAAAGACCAATAGCCCAGGCAGAGAATGAATTCAAATCCATGAAATATATATTAAATAAAAAAAGAGAGAGAATGCATTTTCAGTTTTGAGGTTGTAATTACATCTCAAGGTTCTGGTAACTACAGAAGCCACTCAGGTTTTGCTCTTGCGGTTCATGATATCCTCAGCGCTCCTTCACAGAATTATAATAATATAATTCAAAGTAGCCTGTTTACATAACCTTAATATAGCTTCACTACAGGTTCTGTCATCTAATTTCTATTTTAACCTGGAAGTTAAAAGAAAAAGTGTTAGTAGTCTCAGAGCTTGTATCTGGATCTGTACTTAAATAAAGGATTGATCAGTGTTTCCCCTCTCCTCAGGATCAGTCATTAAATTTCTCACCAACAGTTCAGTGTTCATTCTGCATGGCTAACATACAAGGCAGTTGTGGTCATAGTGGTTTCATAGCCTTACATTAAAGGTAAATTACTTTCATTCAAAAAAAGAACAAAGATCTACTGGACAGTTCATTGCACTGGCCAGTCTCTCAAAACAGAGGTAAAGTACTGGGTGGGGAGGCAGAGAATCTTTAATCAATCACCAGAACAAAAAAAAAAGTGATATTTTGTATTATTAAGAATTATTTAGGCAATTCAATAAAGAATAGCTTTCTTCCATCCCATTATACAGTTAAGATTGCTTCAGTCAAGACTGTCTGATGGACAACTTTCCCACACAGTCTAAGCAACCCTTCTGACTATTAGGATTTCTATTCTCTGAAGTGGGAGTTTAAGGGTTCCATGCCTGTTACCATGTGAAATGGAATCACTAAAGGAACTTGCAGTACTTTGGACATTTGTAACATCCATGCCTGTCTCTACAGATTTTAGAAACTTTTCAGACACACGCAATTCAGAAGCACAGCAAAGTATAAACAGAAAATTTCACTGAAAGTCAAAAAGGGAAAAACCTGAAGCTTGTCCTCCAATAACATGACATTATAACCCTTACTAAGTCCTCTCTGTTGAGTATTATGGAAGCCAAGTTGGTACACTTAGACACTTCTCCCATTAGGTAGATTTCAGAGTTCCCTACTTTAGGACTGACCACACTGCAGGGCTCGACACATCTCAGGCATCAGGTTGCCATGATGCCCAGGAATTTGCCTGTGGTGCCTGCCTTTGCCACAGTACCCAGAGAAGCAAATGCCCTCTGGCATCTAAAAAATGAGGCAGCAGCACTGCATCTCTCCCCTGCCCTACCACCAAAAGCGCTCCAGGTAGCAGCTTTTTTTTTTTAAATGTCCGAGGCATTATGTGCATCAAACTGTCAACCAACGTGGCAGCGGTGGTGGAGGTTTTTGGCAGCTGGGGGCTTCCTCACTCTGCATGGCTGCCCAAAATGGCAGTGGTAGCAGCAGCTTTTCGGACCAGGGGGTGTGGGAGCACAGCTAGGCTGATCCCAAGGCGTGTGGCACTTTTGTCAAGACCTGCCATACTGAGCTCCAGTTTAGTGTCTTTCCTTCCTCCCACGTGTACCACTGTCTCAGCTGTAACAGAATCAAAAGTTTCATAGTACAGTCTCTGACACATGGCTGGGCAGCTATCAGAAATTATCATTAAGCTCAAGTGATAGAGATTTGTGCTTTCAGAACAAAACAACCTGCAAAGTTAAAAATATCCAGGTAGAAGGGTTAGCCATGAAGTCCTGTGGTACAGCTGCATTGCAATTCAAAAAAAAAAAAAATCCAGCAAACTGACAATAGCTGACACAGGCTTGTAGGACAAAAACCAGCAGTGTGGATTGAACTACAGCTGTATTGTGTGCTCTGAGACCCACACTGTGGCTATAGAACAAGGAGGAGCAGCAGCTGAGGAAACTAGCCTTATTTTGTCCAGAGAAGAGAAGAAAGAAGGGAGGGGGATTGGATAACAGCCTTTAAGTACCTGAAAGCAAGTTCCACGGAAAATGGAGTTAGACTATTCTTAGTGGTAGTATGTGACAGAAGTAAGAGCAATGGTCTCAGATTGCACTGAGAAAGGTCTAGGTTGGATATTAGAAAAAATTTTTGCACTAGGAGGGTGAGGAAGCACTGGAATGGGTTACCTAGGGAGATGGTGGACTCTCCATCCTTAGCAGCTTTCAAGGTGACAAAGCCCTGGCTGGGGTACGTTTTTGAGGGCTGATCCTTCTTTGAGCAGGAAGCTGGACTAGATGCCCTCCTGGGGCTCCTTCCAACCTGCAACTTCTATGTTCAATACATTTTTTAGCCCTGCAGTCTAAGCACCCTGAGCCTCAATCAGTTGACCCAAGCTCAGACTCTATGTCACAAGTGTTTTATTGCAGTGGAGAAATATACCCCTAGATGGCTGGATGTCTGTTAGATTTTAAACATCCAAAGTTATAAAACATATAAGGATAGGCAACACTGGATGTGTTCATATGGATCAGGAGTAACTGGATTTATAATCAAACATGTCCCTACACTACACACCAGTTTGGATATATATACAAACCAACAGCACTCAGATGTGGCAGGGGGAAGTATTACAGTGTTTGAGAGGTGGGGCAAAAGTTGTGCTAAATATCAGAAAATTTTAATCCAAAACCAAGCCAGCAAAAATGCTCCAGATTCACTGGTTTTTAATTTACTCAAGATAAAAAACTTCCAGCTCGAATTTGTCTTCTGTGCTCTGTAAAGGCCAGCAGTGGTAACAGCAAAAGGATTACATGTCAGGAATCAGTTGCACTGGCAGAATGATAGGATGCAGGGAAACCTGCACAGCGCTACATCTATTTCTAATAAATTTTCTTAGTTCCTTATATTTATCAGCACAGAATTCATTAAAAAACACACACACACACACACACACACACACACACACACACACACCTTGCTTGCTCCACCAACACTCCCACAGAATTTGACCCAAACATACTGTGCATTTGTTCTTTTGCTTAACCTTTCTTCCTCATAGCGCAACAACAGCTGCTTGTGCATCCTGAAGATGTCTTATCTTTTTCTATCCATTTTCTTCAAAAATTCTATAAAATCAATGTCTACATACTGCTTCCCACTGCAGCATTTCACTCTGAATTGTTTTAATGCCAGTCTGGGAGAAGGGTGCTTGAACTGTTCATGCTGTTGTAACAGCAGTCTGCTCGCTACGGTGCCATGATGTACACAAGGCCTTTTCAAGCCTTCCAGCCTCTGCTGCTTCTAGAAGCCGAGCCAGGAACTACAAAACAGACATCCAGAAGACATTGTAAATGAAACGGTTTAGATCAACATTATTGGGGCTACGAGACAAAACTGTAGTAGTTCATAACATGATTTAGCCATGCTAGTGAAGGACATACTGAATTGTTTGTGCTCAAACCTCTCCTATCCCTTTGTTTCAACTAGGAACTGTTCAGTTCTCCAGAATAGACATAGCATCTTCGTGAAAAAGCAGAGTTTTTTATTTCTTCACTGCTCAGCAACAGTACAGCTAGGTAATTAAATATTTAGTGACTTAAACCTTAATATTTAATTAGATACAAATAGACTTGGTTTTGCACTCTCTCTGGATTTAGGGGGAGCAAAAAAGATTCTGCCACACAATTGTATATGAACCTCTCATAATTTACTCAACTAACAAACTATTAAAAGCATTTGTGTCATAATTCAATCAAATGGCAAAAGGGATTATCTCAAAGTTAATGCCTTATAACTGGCACATGAAGACTGGGTCATTTTTGTACCCAGAGAATGGATAACATCAGCACTTTGTCTCTAAATAAGGAAGGCTACACTAACTACAGATATATAAAAGTTTTAAGAAATTGTATCAAGTCATTTTCACTTGATGGCATCATGTAAAAATATCAAGACTACTATTCAAAGCATCTGACGAAGTGGGATTTTCTCCCACGAAAGCCCATGAGATAGATATATCTGTTAGCCATTAAAATTGCCACTGGACTCCTTGTTTGTTTTGCTGAACTAGACTAACGTGACTACTTCTTTGAGACTAATTTTTGGTTAAAAAATAAAAACCAAGATCTTGACTTGTTTAAATATGTGAGTAATTCGATGGCTAACAGCAGTTTCCATCCTGAAACTTCAATTCCCACAGACTTCAGCAGCCATTGAGGGCACTCAGAGACTTGCAAAATTGGACCCACCAGTTGTCAACATGCACCCTCTAAGAAAGCCATCACGCGTCATTTTTTCAGGGCATAAAACAGTCATTTACAGGGGTCAGAATGGACTGGGGTTTTTTCCCCAACTTACAGCATATATGAAACCATCATTTGACACAACCAAAGTGACTATCAGTCAGTGTGCACCCTCCCATTCATTGCCCACCAAGAAACTCACCAAAAATTGTTTCCAGCACCACCTAAATACTGCCAATAGCCTGGATGTTTCCTAATGAGGTTTCAAGACAGGACATGGCATAGGCAGCACTGAAGATTTTTGCTTAACCATTTTTTTCCACCCTCACCCCCAAAAGAGTGAGGGTAAGTGTGGGGTGCTGTATGCCCATCCTTCTCTCCCCCTCTCAAGCAGCACTGGAAGCAAAAAGTGAGAAGCAAAGGCAAGGTGCATGTTCTCACATGCTTGCCAGAAGCACATCTAAGCATACGGTATGTCTACCGTGGCTAACATCTAGGGAACTATTGTTGGAGCAGCCCCTAATGACCAGATGCCTTCCTGCCAGTATATTAATTTGCTGTAGTAATCATGGAAAGTGAACACAAAAGAAAATGCATCATTTAAACAGTCAGTTCAATATTTGTAGAAAGTTTTGCCTTTTTAAAAATAAGACCTCCCCATTTTCACTAGTTACTTTAAACAGGGAGAGAAAACTTTACAAGAACAGAATGTTAAAAAGTGCTTGCGTGTGGATTGACATCAGCATAAATACAGCCCCTTAAAAGCAGTTACTCTGTGGGCGTGCAGAGTTCATCTTACCTTTATCCATGTTTAACGAAACAGAACAGCGCTTGTGCTAACTGCTTCTGACCTAGAAAACCGATACAGAATTATAACCTACAGGTTATGAATGACATCAGAGATGTCATCTGCCTATAAGTGAGCATGTTGTTTACATGACTATTTACTTGATTAACCTTTTCTTCCCCATTCTGTACTTCACATATTCACACCAATGTTCTTCCTTCTGTAATTTTTAATTGTTTTAACGAACCTGTGTTTACCCAAGGATACCTGGTTTCTGTCTATGATGACCTGTAGTCTAACTGATCTGATGCCCAATCTTTCAAAGCATGGCTGCCTACCCTTACTGCGCACTGACTAGAGGCAACCAGGGGGCCCTCAACACATTATGTGATTAGACTCAATACCAAAGGACTTTCAAATGTTTCCTCTTGCTTCCAAGCAGGGCCAGATCAACACAGGCACTTTAGGGGCTGCAGGCCAGGCCCCCACCATACAGAGGGCCCTGGGCTGCAGCCCATAAAGCTCCTGCTGACCCAGCAGGGCAGGAGCGCAGATGCTTTTGCTTGGAGGGCAGGGCCCTGGGGCCAGAGGCTATGGCAGTTTATGGTGCTCCCACCCCATGCCCCCAGGCCAGCTGGTCTACCTCAGGAGATGACGCCAGCCAGCACGTAGCCGCTATGCTCTGGGCATGGGGCTGACCTCTGATACAGTCCTCCAGAGCCTGCAGCAATGTTGGACATCTGCACGGGGACCCCTGTGGCTCAGGCTGACATGGCCGGGCCCCTCAAGGAGCCCTGCTGTAGAGGCCGAACACTTCTGTGGGCCCTGGAAAGCCACCACCAAAGGCCACCCCACTTGCTAGCCAGTCACGCTGATGAGAAAATTTTCATAATGATACCTATCTTGAAGAGTAAGGCTTATATCAAGTTATTCTGTTATGGGAGGTCACCCCAGTTATTGAGATAGGATAAAGACTTGCCTGCTTAGTCATAGGAATACTTATGTGTATGATGGACCAGAAGTAATGTAAAATGTATTGTGTGTATGTTTGCTGTTAAAGTATTGTACAGTGCCTCCCCAGCAGAGGCTGAATGGGCTAAGAAGTTTGCGTATGTTATGGTCCTGTGGTTTATGAACAGGGGTTACACTAAGTAACCACCGGAGGATCCCGGGAGCCTGCCAAGAGTTCAGGTCTGCCTGGCAACAGCTCTTACCTGAGGAGATAAGCAGGCTGGAAACTCCCTGAACTGCCAGTTAATAAGGGAGAGACCTCTCTCGAACTTTGGGGTGTACCTTGTGACTGAAAGGGCGCAAAAAAAAGGGACGCACAACGGGCCCCTCTGATTGGCCAGGGAATCCAAATTTAAGGGGGTTTCCCGCCCGGGCCAGTGGGTTCTTCGGGTTGGAATTCGGCGGAATTGGAGGATTGAACAGTCGCCTCCCTGAGGACTGAAGCCCGCCAAGCCTCTGATCCCCAGGGTTCGGAGACTTGGACACCAACTCCCAGGTGAAAGGCCGAAGAGGACCCACTTCAGGAAGTCCCCGAAGCAGCAGAGGCCAGGACTTAGTGAGGAAGCTGCCCTGCTAAATTGGACTTCGTTAAAGGGGCGAGAGACTGTAGTCACAGGACCCTGAGGCGCCAGAGCCTTGAAGCAGACGTGCCAAGCTGGGACCTGGGGATCAAGGACTTCGAGGGATCGACAGCGAGGGTGTCGGACCAGCGGCATAATCTAGCCGAAGAAAAACAGTAAATAGGGGTCCCTGAAGTGCAAGCACCCAGCAGGTCTGGAGGGTGTCAAGGGGAAAAGGGGGAAGTTTCTCTGTGTTTGACTGGCTGGTTTGGGGCTGGGGATTTATTCTGTCCTGTAATGGTTATCGGGGACAAAGGATCCCTAGGATCCAGGAGGGGTTGTAAAAGAGGGAACCTTGTTACATCTTATTTGTGGTACGTTATACTTACTTGTGTTATACCTACCGGTGTTAATCTTGGTTGGGATTTATTTATTCCCTTAATAAACTGTTACACTTGAATTTAAGCGTCTGCCTCTGTTGGAGTGGCCTTCCAAACGAGGAGGGGCGACAGAGTGATAGAGATATCTGAAGGTGGGCACGAACCTCCTGGGACCCAAGATCCACCCAGGTGAACTCCCTGGGGGTCCAAAAATTTATCTTTAACAGCGCCACTGCAGAGCCACAGCCCCCATGTCCCAGCTGGCCCACCCCCCGGGAGCCAACCTGCTGGTCCACGGGAGGGAGCACCACAGCTGGCCATGGCCTTTGGCCCCAGGACCACAGCCTGCCCCACTCACAGGCCACCTATTTTTCTTCCCCTGGTTTAATTCTAATAATCTTTACAAAGAGGTTTGCAATCCCCATTGCAAAGAATTGGTACATGTAGGTGTTACTACAGTGTTGGATTTTTTTTCCCTGGAAATGCATTATCTAGTAGGTATACTTTGATATCAAGGTGCCTATCTTTATAGATACATTACTAACTCGCTGCCCTACAAGCTCAGACTTCAGCTTATTCTCATTTCTGAGGCTGCTGCCTATCTAACACTGGAAACTTTATAGTTCAGAAATAAATCAGTCGAAGGTTAGAGGTTTATTACAGGAGTGGTTGGGTGAGGTTTTGGGGCCTGCATTGTTTAGGAGGTCAGATTAGATGATCATCTTGGTCCCTTCTGACCTCAGAGTCTATGAGTCTAAATTATGTGACTGTGTAATAGAAAGCAGAAGGAGTAAACTCCAGTGACACGTTTGGTGGTAGCTAAGAGCTTGATTCTGTGAACAGACCTCCACCTCAAGCCCACTGAAGTCAATGTCTCTGTGCACAAAGGGCAAGTATATCTGCAGGATTAGGTTTTAATTTTGTAAACTACTGCTTTTATGACCTGCATCCTAACTGGCATTAGTTCAAACAGCCACCCATATCCTACCATGAGCTATTCAGATGCAAGTCCAAAAGTGAACTGGAAGAGTAGTGGGGTAAAATAGTCCCTGTTTAGGCTCTTCTCTAATTGAATATGCTTTACTTACATTATTCATGTAATCCTCTTCTGTTCACTTGCTGCAAACAGTCACACTACCAAGTTTCATTGGAATGATTGCTCAACACATTTCAAAGACATGAATGTGGACAGGTGAGCATGAACATTCACCCCAGCCTTGCCTTCCAACTATACCAATAAGAAAAGCCACCACTAAGTGGACCCTCAGACGGTGTAAAATGCAATAGCTCCTTTGACGGAGCTGCAGATACGAAGGTCTGACAATCTTACCATTCCCATCTATACACACTTCAAAGAGTGAGCAAAGATTTGCAGAGATTAGTAATCAATTTGTAATTTCAAAAATTGTGGAAAACAATCCAATAAATTTGAACAATATCTGAAGAAAATGCAATTAAAAAGCTAAAATCAGTCAGAAGGACTACACTGGAAATTATTCACTCATCTCTTCTAATTCAAAGATCCTTATCTGCTGTGTCTGCAAAGCAATTCTATTAATTTCCCTGGAATTACACCCATCTTATACTAAAGTAATTGTGACCAGAACCTCTCCTATTTACATGAAATTAAAAAGTGTGAAAAAACTTTAATACTGTTATACTCAGTCATTCGGCTAGCTAAAATGTATTGCGTAAAAGATGAAATATATGTCTTTGATCTCCTAACTAGCCTGATCCCAGCCCACGCTGTGATGTTTTCCCCTTGTTTTGAAATGGGAGTTACTATTAGAAACATGTTTCAACCTAGAAAATGAACAATTTTTTTAAATGAAAAGACCTTTTTCTCATAGCAACAATAACTTCAGAACAACCTAACTGTGGCAATTTCAAAGTGAGCAGGAGAATACCACAGCTACAGGAAGAAAAAAGGAGAGATGGATAAAAGTACCTGTATTTTCTTTTGGTTTGCTATCAGTTATCTTTGTAGTATAATCTGCCTCAGGAAAATACAGATACTAATTTATCATTTAAAAGCATATTTAATTCAGCTAAGTCTGAATACTGTTTCATGTTAAAAAAGCTGGAGGTTTTTAACTGTTTAATTAAAGCAATATATTGAAGGGTTTAGGATCTTCAGGCCAGCAGTGCCTCCTGCAATGTGTTGGGTGTTCTCAAATCCCACTTGAATCAGAGGAATTTTGCAAACTCTGCACTTCGCAGGATCAGATCCTTAGAGGGGCTGCTTAATTTCTGTAGAAAAAGCAAACAATATTCAAATATACCTTTAATAATGCCTACCTGAATTACTCTTCTAGGCAGTTTACAATAACCATTTTGAAAGCAGTGCTCTAATGGAATTTTATTATTTCCATGATATAAGATAAAAATGGACATCTTTCACTCTTTTAAAGTGACAGCTTTATTTTATTGTATTTGGAATTTTAAATCTTTTCAAACAGCTTCACAAGGATTATTCAGTCAACACCCTTTTCAGACACAGATACAGTGAGTACTAGTATCCACAATTTTAAAATGGAGAAACCAACCCACAGAATTAGTCTACCTGCTTTTACATTGTCAATTAATTTTATTTACCTCCATTTCTGGATGATCATTTTGAAATACCTGTCACAGGACCTGACTTTTAGAAGCCCTAAACACCTGTAGGTTCCACTGAAATGACAAGTAGCCATAAGCTCTGAAAAATTGGCCCTCTGGGGTGTCAGGTTGGGCACAAAAAGTGAAGACATCCAAAATACATAAACTCCTAAAATTTTAAATGGAAGTGACTTGCCCAGGATCACACAGCAGTTCGAGAGCAGACCTCTGTCTAGAAGTCATCAACATCTAACCCTGTGCTCAATCCACTTCAACGACATTAAACTTGGTTTTAACAAGAAAAGTGTCTGAGATTGCCGAGCAATTGAACCAATCACCATCTGACTAGTCGGAAAGCAATGATGTATAATGTGCTAAAGCTGACCTGAAGCAAATGACACCCCAGATTCGAATACAGGAACAAAAAGCCAGGGATCCTGAAGATTAAACAGTCTTTAAATAGAAGCAGTCTACTGATACTTTCAACAAACAAATAGATATTTTTGAAGCTAGCGCTGTGATTTTATGAACTACTCAAGAAGAAACACTATCAAAATCAGCAGTTTAGCTGGAAATACCAAGCTTACTTTTTCTTTTTTTTCTTTTTTTTTTTTCCCCATTTTTACAAGAGTTCTTACAAGCTACATTTGGCTCCAAGAGCTTGTATTACTGTATTGTTAGAGAACAAGGAAAAGATCAGTAATAAAATTCATTTCCCAAAAGTGTCTCTTTAGCGTGGGTGCTTTTTTCTCAAGCCAGAGTGTGACAAAGTGAGTGCCAGACTTATAGCATTAGGGGCCAGATCTCGCTCCCGCTAAAGATGACGAAAAACACCACAACAACTTTAATGTGAGTAAGATCTGACTTTTACACTTACCTTTTTTTTTTGTTGACTTGTTTACTCACATTAAAATTTGCACTTCTTCCTATATTATATAGAAGCTTGACAAACATAAGCTATTTCTATCATTTACAATTAAAATTGATTACCTATGAATCTGGCCTTCTGCTAGAAAATGACATCAAAAATAATTTCAGTCAGCATAGATGTGCCATTTTCCCACCTCTACAACACATCTCTGCATCTTATTTAAAACCTGTCCCTACACACAGAATGCCGACTTGCTTATGGGGGACAAAAAGTCAGAACCTTTTCCCTCACCCAGGTTGCTCCTGAGGTCTCACTTCTGTTGTAACACCTCTAAGTAATTAATAGCATGGTTGCAGGGAGAATCAGGATCGCCCATACTTTTTGTATGTGTGTGTATCTCACTGAAACTTGGTATTATCAGACAACTACCACCATCCCCCAAACACTTTATTCACATACTGTATGCTATATCCCACTTCTTTCCTTGGTTTTCTAGGTTTTTCAATGAGGGCTGACTATGAGCTGGAAATGTAATTTCCAGCTTGGGGGGATACACACATGCACTAACTGGAATGCTTAAAATGGGAGCGTAGCCAGAACAGCAGGCTACAGGCTAGCAACCCAAGTAAGTAGCCATGGTTCCAAACAAGACTGTACTCAGCATAACTTACCCCACTGTTTATGCTGCCGGGAATGTTCTTTTTTTAGCATAATATAGCTCAATCAAAGTTAGTGCTGGTACATCTACCCCAGCTGGAATTTCCAGTTTGAAGTGCAATGGACCTTTAGTATTATTTGTCTTGTTTATACTGCAATCTCAAGAAGACAAGATTTCCGCCTTCATTCAGGTTCATGCAGTACGAAGCACAGTGTGGACACTACTGGCAACAACAGGAAACATTCAACATTTTATCTTCCAGAGGAAGTTTATTAGAAACTAGTTTTCACTCTGTTTCTTTGGACCTTCATCCTTTCATGAGTAAAATGGCTTAACTCCTTCAGCCATGTGATTGCTGTTGGTTGGAGGTCAACCACTGCTGTCTTGAGGACTTTCACTGAAAGGATAGCATTTCACCTTAATTTATTTTTCCTAGGATAGGTGTGTTGTAAGAAAGAAGAAAGCTTCTGTACTGCATTTCTCTCATGCATAACTAACAGCATTCACACACATAAGCCATATAATAAATCGAGCCCCGTGTATATCAGAATTCTTCTTAGCTTACTTCTTTAAATAAAACATTTTAATTTCTTCAAGTTAATGTTATTTCCTGTGTGGAATTTTAGAGGATATTGAACTAACAGGTGCAACATTAGTGGCTGGGGAAAGAATTTTGAGTTTTCAGTTTATTTATTAAATGATTTTTTATTTTAATGTCACTTAGACTTGTTCTTATATCTATTTCTCAAATAGATACAAGAACAAGAAGTTGGTCAAATGCAAAGGCTTCATAGCTGTGACAGCATTTCTTTAAGTAGATATACAATGAATTGCGGAACCTACTTTCACACTCATTGCTCAAATTTGTGAGTGTTTTCATCTATTAAACACCCCTTTCTTACTCAACCTTGTACTAACAAAGTTAACCTAAAGGATAAATCTGAATTATGAATCACAACTACAACTCTGCTTCCCTATAACTCAGATAATCTAACTCAGGAATCTTCCTATGTAGAATGGAAAGGTCAGCTGAAAAGAAATGCATCTGGAAGATCAAAAGCGTTCAATCCAGGCAAGGTGAGAAGTGGCAAACACCTAATTTTTCCCCTTAATTTAACATATTTTTTAAGGAAAAGTAATGATCTGGAATTATTTGGCAGGGCTAATTCAAAATATGTTATGCATATTTGAACAATGGAAGGAACAGCAAGTATTTAAATCTTTCAAGCTATCAGCCAAGACAAATTCTTCAACTAGAGTAGACCTCCACATGTTAAAGTAATTTAGGAAAGAATATTATCCTCTTGAGCACATATATCTGTCCTGGGGATAGTGCAGGGAAACGCGGAAACCAAACTAAACTTTTTTCAAGTTTATGGAATGTCACTATGAAGACCACAGAATGAGATATCTTATGATGCAACACTGAACTCAAATAACCAGCACTCTGCTGAAAAGAATATGAAATGTGTAACAACAACAAAGACCTGCATCATTTGGCCTGAATTCTTTCTGCAGACAGATATGTGATGAACGGTCACTAAGAACCAAAGTATGTTGCTATGACATTTGAGTGAGAGACAGACGTGACGATAACATTACAAATGCTCTTTAACAAGGTGGGAGGGTGCGGAGAAAAGTCTGACATTTTAATTCTACTGGAAAAAGCAAGGACTTAAATATTTGGGCTCACTCCTGACAGAAAATAAAGGCCAAATCTTTCCTTCTGTGGGCAAAAAGAAAACTAGAATACTGGAAAGCATGAGTTTCAACTGATCCTGTTGTCAACAGGTAGCTGAAGTCATGAGACAGTTCATTGCAAACATTCACTCCCTGGGTGAGGGTTTCTGTATAACATGATGTTGACAGGCTCAATTCCACCGCTTTTCAAAGGCAAGGAAATCAGACAGACATCCGGATATAAACTCCATTCAGCCCCTTATTGAAGAATCTACAGAACTGAAACTCCGGGGAGATGCAGAGGTTAAAGCATAATTTGATGGACCCCAAAACCCTCCTAATCTCTGGGCCCCCTTCATGCATGTGTGGGCCCCAGTTATAATATGAGTGCAAAACAAACTGCTTGAGACCCAGATCCATTGTGCACACCACCCCCAGCCATGTGGAGCTGGTGAGCCCTTTGCATGCCCAGCTCCAACACCCCCTTCCCACCCAGCAGGGCTCTCCCAGAGCTGCACAACCTGCCCCCCCCCCAATATTTCAGGTTTTATCCCTCTCCTGCACCCCAGACATCAATCAACTGCAAGACTCCCTGGCAAAACACCCTTTCATACACACAGTTCCCCCCCCCCCCATCTTCCCCATAACATGAAACACTTCCTCCCAGGAAAGCACAGCAATCACCTTCCTAATTCCCATTCCCCCCAAGGCCAGGCTACCCCAAATCCTTCCAGCGCATCCCACAGTGCCTCAACAGTTTTCCCCACCCCAAGTCTCCTTCCAATCCCAGATCCCATGCCCCCAACACAAGCCCCTCCGCCCTCTTCCAGCCTCCCAATCTCCCCCAGATGTACCCAGCAGCAGCAGCCCCAGCAAGGGGCTCCCCCTGGGCAGGGCACCAAGTTCCCCTGATCGTGGTGCACAGTATGCCGGCAGAAACAGTAACCCCGAGCTCCCCATGCCCATGTGCAGCTTCCCCAAGGAGACTGACTGCTGCCCCAGTGCCCCAGCCACCGCTGCGCACGTTACACAGGTGAGCTGTGCCCCCTCCACCAGACACGTGATCCCTCCCCGCTCGATCCACTCCCAGCCAATCCGGCAGTCCCCAGCCATACACTCTCTACCCACCACCACTGCTCCTGGCAGGGCTGCTGCTTGAAGGAGAGACTTAAAAGAGGGAACGTACCAGAACTCAGTTTTCTGCCCCGTAATTCTATTTTTAAGGGCCCCTGAATGCTGGGATGGCATTCTGGTGCATTCCTCCTTACTTTAACCCCTGGGGAGTGGAGCTTCCAAGAACAAGGAGATGCTGCCATTTTCACCCATCACCCCTCTTTCAGGCATATCTACCCCTAGCCCTGATGGGCATGCACAACTCTGATTACAAGTGTAGAGGAAACCCATCCAGGAGGGCCTGAAGCCTGACCCATAGATTTCAGATATAGAGCTGAGATATTTTACTATTTCTCCAGTGAAGAACTTTAAAAGCTTTTGTAGTTTAATCTAATTTTTAAGAGAAAACACTGAAATGCAGTCTTACTTATCACATCAGCCATCCAAGAGCCAGATACCCCAAAACATCCTCATCCACAATTCTCAGGGTTTCATTTTTCTGCAGCTTAACTCCAAATGGTTGTAAATCCTCTGACTCCACCCCAAACCAACATCCTTGAGGAGCAGGATCCTCCCTATTGCCTTCTTCCTAGAGGCCCCTGTTGCCCCACTCTAAAACTACTGTACGGTCTCCATACCGCTCTGTGTGTTCACAGAGACTGAATGACTGCATCTTAAATCAATAGTAGAATTAATAATCTTGTTTCCTGAGAGCAGGGGAGGAGACAAACAGAATCCTCAAAGTCTAGCAGAGGATAAGTTACCACATGTAGCACAATTAGGGTTACCTGGAAGATTTCAGATCTTCATTCCTAGAGATTTCATGGCTCTTTCACATCATAGTTATTACTAGGAATAGTGCAGGGAATGCTAAGCTCTGCATAGCAGAACTAGAAACATTTTCAGTAACTGAGAGAAACCAAAAAGTCTTGTATGAACACAGCTACACCCAAGTGTAACCTGCTAGGGTGGGCTCAAATGCATCTACCTGCCCCTCTCCAGTGCCTCACAGTGAAAATCCCCGCAGAAAGCAACTGGAGAGCCAGGATCCAGTCGTTAAAAGGACTCACAGCGAAGACTGCTTAGAGTTCTCATCCCACAATGAACTGCCACTCAGCATAAACATAACAATGAACTTCATTAACTAACTAAACAAACCTTATTCTAAGAAAACATGATGAATTTAAACAAAACAGTAAGAAACCCAAGAGTCCCAAAGTTCAGGTTGAGTCACCCCTATCTCTACTGCAGTCTTTTAAGTCCTTGACACTTATATGCAAAAGGAAAGCAATCCTCATCCTCTCTAGCTGCAGGAATCTTCAGGCAGATGCCATGCAGTCCTTTCTTCCTCCTGTGTAGCCAGCACCATGCAATCAGGTCACTGGCCATCCAACTCTCAGTTTCCCTGCAGACAACTCCCCTGCAAAGCAGTCCAAAGCAGGGAGAAAACATCCTACAGTCCACTCCTGCTCAGCTCCCTTCACTGAGTCCCTTAGCCCATGCACTCTGCAGCTCTATGTTTGCTCCTCTCCAGGCTGCTCCTCTCAGGCTTCTCCCTGGGCATGTAAATCCAGCTCAACAATAAAACTTGTGGAGCATGCTCAATGTGCTCCCACACCCTCTTACCAGAAGGTTCTGGTTTCTGGGCTGCAAAACCTGCCCAGCAACATAACCCAGCCACAAAGGATCCCTGAAAAAGATTGCACTTTTATGGACATGGGTTACACAAGCTTCAATGTTTGGGCAAAATTCTCTCAGAGCAACATGGTATTCTTGACTCTAATATTCTGCTCGCTATTCAAATGTGGGACTCCCAACATTTCTTTTGAAACAAATGCTACAAATAAAACAAGCTAAAATTATAAGTAAGAAACAAGAACACTGAAGCAAACATATTAAAAAAAAAAAAAAAAAAAAAAGCACTGTTTGCAGGCCCAGAGCCTTACCACCTCCTCTGGTTTGGCAATCCTGGTTTCTACAACACAGCCCATTCACCAGAGAAATGCAAAATTCAATCCACCTGCAAAATTCTGTCACACTCCTCCCAGGCTCCATGCCTTGAAGTGTGCCTCACTTTTATTTCAGACAGGATGCTGAGTTCAAAACTTTCTTCTACCACCACGTTGAGCTAGTCCTTAAACAAGTCAGCCTTCATCAGTAGGCCCTGATTCGTTTGGGTAGGAGTTTAAGTGCATAATCATGTTCTCCAAATTTGACGTGGTATTTGCACTGGTCTCCTAGTGACATTGAAATGCAGCACAGCCAATAACCAGACCAATAATTGTGACACACCAAGTAGAAAGAATATGCTCATGTCTGGGTAGACTGCTCATTGCAAAAACCTATCATGCGTAAAAGCACCTTTTTGATTACTTTTGTTTTGCTCTGGAGAATACCTTAATGTTTTATTGGTAATATAATTTGTGGATCTTATAGGCAATATTGTCTTACCAATAAGGCCACAAGAGAAGAAAGGAAATAAGGTGAAATGTTAGCAAAACAGTACTGTTGTTATTAAGCCTTTAAGTTATAGGCTTAATTTCAACTAAACATTTTCTGTCTTTTATACTGTTTATATTAACCTGGATTTCTCCTACAAAGAAAAACTGATTATTGCAACACAATGTCAGATACCTATATGGTTCACTACATCTGTGACAACTACACTTCAGTTACCAGTAGTAATCTGTTAAACAGCACATCCCCAGCTGGGGACCGTAATTAGGGTGCAAACTGCCATACAATTCCCTTGACAGAGTGATGAAGGAGACCTCTTACCAGGTGGTCCAGAAGGCAGCACTGATACCATAAATCATTTATCTGGTGAAGAGAATACAAAAAACTCTTTGCCATTTGGCGTATTATTATACTAGAAGGTACCTTAAGAAAACTAACACCTAGAACTCTAATCCAGTATAATTAGAAAGCAGGCTTTAGTCTTTAAATGTTAGCCTAATCTTAAAACCTAAAAAGACATGGTCAAACTTTAAAGAAATCTGACATTTATGCTTCAGCTACCTTTTTAAAAAATATACAGGTCAGAGAGTTTTGTTACAAGGGTTATAAAAAGTTAGGTGACTAAATGCAGACTTTGTTACATAAATATGAATGTTAGTTCCTCTGAGAGCCACCAAACTCTGTAGGTGTCTAAACAAATTTGTCACCCCAGTCTGCAAGGTAAAAGTTCTTTCCATGCTTATTATGCTCCTGTCTCTGAGCATGCACACTGCTGCCTCTCTCCAGAATCCTGGAAGCCCAGCTAAGCCAGTGATGCATCGCTCAGCAAAAGAGAGGCAGACAAAACCTATTTCACATGCAGACCCTGTCTAATATGTGTGCTCACAGATCACATCACAGGTCAGGTCGTAGCACTCCCATAACTATTAGCCCAATGGCTAAAACACTTGCCTGGGATGTGGGAGATCCAGGCTTAACTCCTCTTGGTGCTGGAAGAGAAGAGCAGAGAAAAGATTTGAACAGGGGTACACCTCCCACTTTTCAGCAGAACCTGCTAGCCACTGAACTATCAGGTCACCAGCTCTAAGAGGCCCTCGGTCTCTCCTACTGAAGCTGTTCTACGGTAGATTAACGAAAGAGCAAATGGAAAACTGGACACCAGGACCCCAGCTCTCCCATCTCCGTTGCCCATGTTCTAACCACTGGGCTATAGATTCATCTGCCTCTCCCTCTCCCACCCTCTCTGGCCCAATAACTATTAATCTATAGTGTACAGTCATTGGGCCAAAGAGAAGGAGTATGACCCTCTGGAGGTCAGAGGCCCCTTTTCTCCAACTCCAGCAGAAAGGAGAATGGAACTTGAGTCTCTCACATCCGAAATAAGAGTACTAACCACTGAGCTAGTTATAAGGTGCACCCCCATGTGCTCATCTTCTGATGGCAGCCATTTTGTGCTGTGCAAGACAGACCTCTACCTTGAGATACTACTTTGGTGCCTAAACCGCTTGACTCCTTGTTTGCAGATCCCTAAGCTGAGATGAGTACCTCCCTGCAGCCCAGATAATTTGGGATAGTCTCATATACTTTGCCTCAGCACCAATCCACACTCAATTTAACTGCATGGGCAGCTGGAATCACTGAAAATTTAACTGAAAATGTACATGTTTGTATTTTCTACAAATTGTAACTGTAGATTTTTTTAATACAACAAAAGCCATATCAAATCTTCACTAAGAACATTATATATTAAAGAGTCCTGTCCATCCTAAATATAGGGGCCTTGATCTAGCCAAACAAGCATGTGCTTATCTTTAAAATAAATCAATAAATAAGTCATCGCACAAATAGTTCCCATTCACTTCAGTGAGGCTATTCACATGTTGAAAGCTGTATGTATGGTTAAGTGTTTGGCTGGATTAGAAGCTGAGTGAAGCAGGGCCCTGTGGAAGAGTAGTATATGATCACATAATGAAACATTATTGTAGGGCGTAGGGACAAAGGAGCAGCATTAAGATTGCCTGAGCAGCCTTAATTTTGGCATTTCCTGATTTTGAAGTGCTTTTCTTTGAATATATTTTTTTATCTTCATCATTTAAGGTGCAGCCCCATGCCTCAGATACTTCCTACCATTCAACTCTTACATCAAAGACACTCCCCTCCATCTTATTTGCTACATAAACCTGTCTCATTCTCATCTAACCATCACACTAATTGAGCAGAGGTCTTGTAGCAGAGAGAAACAGCATGCCATGTAATTAAAACATATGTACACAGGTCAGAGCCAAAACTATCTATGCAACATCAGCTCAGGTGTTTCTAACCTAAGTGCTTTACATTGCATACTCACCATTTTCTTCATTTTTTTTTTATGGAATTTCCTAGGATTCTTTCATTGTTTGTATTTTTTTTTAAAAATAATTTTAAAAAAATCTAGTATATGCAACTATTTGCAGGCCAAAACAGAACACATTGTCCTGTCCTGTAGCATATATAGGGCATCTATACACAAACCTATTTCATACACAGCATTATACAGAATGAGAGAGGACTCTTTCACAAACCTGTCTCATTCCATTCACACCCTCCCAAATCATATTTTACAAGCACCCACACATTACAAAAAGAATTGCCCATGCAAGCGGAATGCCAATAGCATATTCAAAAGTATTTCTGTCACTTTATGCAGGCATTACCAGTGGAACAATGGTAAGTCATTAATCTAACAAAAAGCAGCAGGTATTGGAGAAGTTCATTTTTCTGAACAGTTATAACTCAGTCAAATAAGAATTATTTTCATCAAACTAGTGAAAGGAATATCTGTGACCTGAGAACCAAATTCCACATTTCTGCCATTTTAAAATGAGTTGCAGTAAATGCTCAGGATCGCAGAAGTGCATGTTTTCTCCACTCACTTCACTCCCACAGTAGGCAAATTCATTTTTTCTCATAAATAAATAAATGTTTGCAGCACTATAAACATTCACATATTGCCTTTAGATGAAAACTCGAGCAACCTTAACAATGGGCGTTAATACACATTCAACTTAAAAGTCTTTTCTGCAACACTGCAACTAGGACACAATAATACACATTCAGCCTAAAAGTCTTTTCTGCAACTAGGTCATTAAAGTAAAGTAGCCTTACTTTACAGAAGTCCTACTATCTCCTAAACATAGGCCAATTCTGTGACCTAGGCACATTCACTCACGCATGCAAACAGTTCTGAGTATTCTGTGTGAGCAAGGATTGCAGAATCCAGTTCAGAGTATTTATATGGAATATAGTTGCATATTTGTAACTCTGAAAAGAATTCCAATTTCCTACAGTATGAGTCCCATTAATATCAACATCAGTAAATGACAAGTTCTGCTAGGGACAGAATGCGCATCTTTGGCTCAACAAGCATTCATATTTTTTTCATTTCTCAGCATAATCTAAAGTGAGAAATCAACAACAAAGTAGAAATTTATAGTGTAAAATTGCTAGTTCACAAATCCTAAGCAACCTTGTCTTTTAGCAGTAAATAAAAATTATTCTTGTTATAAATGCCATATCTTGGCAATGCAACATAATTTAAAATAATCCCAAAATCAGAGTCAAACAGGCATAAAGGTGTGGTGTTTTATTGGTCCCCTAGGGATTCAGACCCCTTAAACCAGTAAGCAGCCCACAACTGGCTCTCACGAGCCTAGTTATTCCTTGTGAGGTGACACAAACCATCCTGAGTTTCTTCAGCTCCATCCTTCTCACATTCTTAAGGACCAGGCGCTCAAATGGCTCCTTTCTGGTTACTCACCCTCCAAAGTGTGAAGCCAGCTCTCCAGTTATCAGTTCACTATGGTGCACATACTCCACCTAGTTTACACACCAGAAACCAACTGGGTATAAAAATAAACCAAAGGATTAATTAATAGGAAAACCACAGCTTCAAAGGTGAAATAAGGGCAGGTAAATGTGTACAAGTTACACAGAAAGCAAACAAAGAGACATCCTCAGGCTTTACACTTGTACTGTATATTAGATCAAATCCCTGCTACCTATTGCCTTTGAACAGTTTTCCAGTGTTTATGAACAGCTTCCTAAGTAGAGACTGTCCCTCAGTTTTTAGATGAAAACCTCAGTTCCAAGCATCCTTTTTTCTTGTCACTCTGCCACTTCAGGGCGTGGTTATTCAGACTGGGGGAAACTCTCTTGCCTTGATAACCCTAACGTCTCAATGTCTTCCCATTAACTCTAAGGGTCTATCACTGGCTTTTCCAGGGCTGGACAAGTTCTAGTTACAGGTTACGAACTCACTTTTCTATATGAATAAACACACGGATTCATGACAATAGTCTGTGTATAGTTATCGTAATGACCACAAAATTGAGAATATTACAGACTTTCACAAAAGATCTTACCTAATATACTTTTATAGTGCAACAATACAGTATGCAGTTGACTGGTTCAACTACATATTTTTTAGCATTTAAACCATCTTATTCCCCTTGAGTTGTCTGAACCCTGATTATTCTACAATAAAATAATATGATTAAAACTGAACACTGGAGGGGGGATATAAGATGCTCTTCATATACAATTTAAAATGCAAAGGGATGGCAAGGCAATAGCATGTGTGTGAATATGTTAGATCCAAACCTCATAAAATAGTAAAGCAAAAACATGATCACCCACCCATCCAAGGTACGATGCAATAGGTGTTAGAACACAACTAAAGGTGGTATTCTTAGATATTGCTATAGTACTGGAGGTGCCTGATTCATTATATAATGCAAATTACTAATATGCTAACTTGGTTTAGGGTAGGAAGTAATGGGCAATTTGGCAAATGAAACATTTCAGACACTGCTGTTAAGTCAACTGTTCTGTTATTATTTACTGGTCATTAACATTACTTTCTGTTACACTTAGTGGAGTCCTTTAGTATTTTTATCCTTTCTTCTTTAGAGAGAAGAAAAATTAACGTTGATATGGAAAGATTTTGACCTGAAGCTATTAATCCCAGCAGGACTAGTTTTATTTTACTTTGCAAGTATAGCAGAGAACAGCAGGTGTGCCAAGTCCTCCTAAAGACAAATGGGTATTAACTGTAATTCTAAATATTCAGTTACCTCTTTTGTTGGAAAAATAGTTGTGTCTTCATTTTCAAATCTTGGTTTTTAAAGCATTGTCTTAAATTCATCTCTACAGGGCTGACTCTACATCCGCACTTTTTGAAAAACTGCCAGCCTTCCAGAACAATTCCTTTTAGGTGCAGCACCAGCTATTTTGGCAAATCCCTCCCAAAGCACTTTTTTGAAGCTTTATGAACAGCTTTATCAATAGGGTAAGCATTCCTTACTGCACTCCCTCATCCTCCTTTGGAGAAGAAGATTAGTACTAGTAGTAGAAGCAACAGGGGTTAAAGTAAGCCAGAACGGTGTTCTGGGGCCCCCTATTTTTGGGGAGGCAGCATTCCAGAGCCCCCTAAAAATAGAGCAATGCACCATTCCAGTGCGCTCCCCCAGGGCCGGCTTAAGGTGCTGTGGGCTGGAGCGACCCCATCCACCCCTTCCCCCATTTCCCTAGAGCCTATGGTGGCCATGGCCCAGATCCAGTCTCAGTCCCGTGTCCCCTCTCACCAGCCAGTGCCACAGCCTTCCTCCCCCCAGCCCAGCCTGGCCCAGCTCCTTGGCCACCTCAGCAGCGCAAGTAAGGGGATCCTGGAAGTGGGGGGGATGGTTTGGGGACAGTCGGGCAGCTGGTGGCTCAGCATTAGGGGGTGGGAAGAAGAGGTCAGGATGGTGGGCTGAACGGGGGCTGAAGGGAGTGAAGTGAAGATGAGGGAGCAAGGGGGTGGGGGGTTAGGAAAGCTGGAATGGGGACATGGGGGCAGGGACCTTGGGAAACGGGGATTGAGCCTGAGGAAGACATGGAGAAAGAGGAGTCTGATGGGGGTAGGTGTACAGAGCACAGAAATCAATGTTATCTGGCCCACAAATGAGAGAGCTGAGGCCAGGCTGGGGAGTTTTCAAATCTCCCGCCCTGAGCATGCTCAGATGCATGGCTCGGCCCAGGAGCAGAGTGGCCAGAGAGCAACTCAGGACGCCCCTGCAGCTCCAGGTAGGTAGGGGGAAGGGAGTCGGGGAGCCGATGGAGGGTGGGTCAGGAAAGGGAACCAAGGAGCTGGCAGGCAGGTGGGTTGGGGGTCTGGACCACTAGTAATCAAGTAAAAGCAGATTCGGCCCTAAGGTGAAAAAGTTTGGAGACCCCTAATTTAAGGGATCCTCTTTACTCTGTTTTTGGTGGTAGTTTTATTTTTGCCACATTCCTTGCCAAAATCAAACCTGGGATAATCAGATGCATCAGATTTGGCTTGATGTATTTAGCATATGAGCGGCAATAGTGCATCAAATTGGGTGGAATTTTGTTTGTTTCTTATATTTTCTGGTGGGCCATTTTTCTCTCCATCTTGTTTGTTTGCTCATTAAAGTTTCTCTTCCTTTCCTTTCTCAAGTCATGTCACTCAAGTCATGATCAGAGTAGTGTAAGCTGCTCTCTCCATTCCCTCTTTCTTTCTTTCTATTGCAGCTCACTAAAACCACAGCTGCATTATATCTTCTTTTCATGCTTTTCCTTACATCATTGTCATTCCATAGTTTCAATCCAGTGAGCTTTCTGAATGCATTTACAGTCCCAATGAGTACCTTGCTAGCTGCTTGCTTGTTTGCCTCTTTTCTTCCCTCTATTCTCATTCATCAGAACTCTTTCTTGTCACATTTCATCTTAGTTGTAAGTTGCCTCTACCCTATTTCTCATTCATGCATCTCTCTTTTAGTTCATACATCAAACGTTCATTGTCTTTTTAACTGTCTCTTAGCATAAACAGTTTTCAACTATTATAAACACATAACTTGTTTTCTATGAATCAAGCATTTATCTTACCATTACCTATAGATATTTTAAAGCCTTACTACATTTGCTCTTTCTTCAGATAAATTATCCCATGGGCCTCTCTCTGTCTGATTACACTTCTTGCTTCACCCTTTCGGTACATTTTCAATTTGAAGCGAAAGTCCAAATTGCTTGGCATCAAAAAGTCAAATAATTTAAGTATTTGAAGAGCCTGCAGTCATTTCTGCGCAAAACCTTTTCTCCAACAGGATACAGTTAAAATATACCACTGCTCAGGATATGGTTTGAGCAAAAATTGCAATGTTTTAACATGAGTTTTATATAACTTTGTTTGAAAATAACATATCAGGAATATAAGTGCAATATACTTAGTGACATAGTAAAGTTTAAACCAAATTCAGATCTTTATCATCCTGTAAAGTTGTTCTTATTCCTCTACCAGTCCCCAAACACTTAGCCCTAGAAGTACTGCTTCTTGTATGCCTCTATGTAAGCTTGTCTGTGTTATTCCAGAAAACGCACAGTATATTGCACTTAAACACCCAGATAAATTTATTCTTCAACAAAATATAAAAGTCAGCTATGTTGAAATTTAGAACTGCTTGAAAATTGGATTTTGGATTCATAAGAACAGCCTTATTGGATCAGACCAATGGCTCATCTAGGCCAGTATCCCGCCTTCCAATAAGGGCCAATGCCAGGTGCTTTAAAGGGAAAGAACAGACTAGGGGATGGATCACTTGATAATTCCCGTCATCAGCTCCCAGCATCTGTCAATCAGAGGCTTATGAACACACGGAGGTTGGGGTTGCATCTCTGACTATTTTGGCTAATAGCCAAGATTGTTGGACCCATCCTCCAGGAATTTACCCAATTCTTTTTTTTTTTTTAAATCCAGTATAGTTTGGCCTTCACAGCTCCCCCTGGCTCAACTGTGAATTGTGCGAAGAAGTTCCATGGCTCAACTGTGTAAAGAAGTACTTCCTTTTGTTTGTTTTAAACTTGCTGCCTACTCATTTCATTGGGTGACCCCTGCTTTGAACCCATTAGAGGGGGCAAGGTGGAGCTTTAATTCCATACATTATCAGATATTGGTAATAGTCATTAGACCAAGAGATAGTGTTTCCGAACCATAACTTTCATGTTTTGGGCAATATTCATTTTATAAATGATCATAGTGTAATTCAAAACAAATCAAATACATAAATAGGCTGGAAACAGGTTTTTTTTCTGTATCTGTTTTAACATTCTTTATGATATAATACACAACTGAATGACACTCACCAATACAAAAAAAGGGCAAGCAAGAAATCTAGGCCTGGTTTTTTGTAGCTGTTTGTTTTTATTTGGAATGGGATGTCACAGCTTAGGAAGTACCTCAGTCAGTTCCCCCTCACCCTCACACATATACATGCAAAAAAAATACTAGGCTATTTTTTTCCCCACTGAAAGAACCCCATGCAATACAAAATGTTGCCATATAATCTGCAAAGTGTTGTAGTACATATCCTTTTAGTATTGGTAGGATACACTGGAATTTCTTGCAACAGTGATATCAGATATGATAACTGGGGATAAATTATATATGTTTACTGTATATACCTGTACTGAACTGCTGGGGCTGCTTGGAGTCTATAGTTGTCACAGTATCTTAAAGATCATGTGTTATGCCCAGGAACTGTCTCTCACATAATACAAATCTCAGTTCCTATTCTAGGCTCTGCAATTTCTGATAGGAAAAAAAAAAAAAAAAAGAGGTTAGGACCCAGTTCTGACAAGTCAAACAAGGTAAACTAATTGTCATTATCAGATACCTATGCAGAGACTCAGAAGTATTCCTTGATTATAGATCAACAACTGACCATATTTTCTGGAACTACAGCACAGCTTCTTCTGAGCACTGTGATCTGGCAAAATTGAAGCATACAGAAGATGCTTTGCTTCCCTTTATGGTACAGAGCTATAGCTGTTGAGCTGAAGAACTATAGATTAGAAACCGCCAAAATTACAGTTAATTTCTGCTGTATTATGTAATTTGATGTTTATTTTGAAAGGCTGAACTCATCATAAAACAAGCCAGCCCATGGACAAAATCTACTCACTCACTGTTGTTATTATTCTGCTCTCACTGAAAATGAAAACTGATATTTTACTTGCCCATAAATGAAAAAAGAGTTACTCACTCCAAGCAAGAATGAAAGTAGAAGATTATTAAACTGCTTCAGAATCCAAACTATCTCATTCATGTCAGTATTATCCAACAGTCACTGTTTTAAAACTCTCTCTTTTTTGGAAGTCCTTTTCACATTTTCTATCTAGATCTCCTTCTGACCTATCCATCCCCTTTAAAAATGTATTTGGAAACTGTTTATTACTGCTTCTTTATCTGCCTTTCCCGCCCCTTCTTTTCATACTGTATTATTCAAGCTGGATGTGCATTTTGCATACATGGCAACACACACTGGAATGTAGGAATTGCCACAATGGATCAGAGCAATGGCCCAGCAGTGCAGCATCCTGTCTGTGATATTGTCCTATAGCGAATGCTTCAGAGGAAGGAGCAAGAAACCCTGCAGCAGGGAGTAATGAAATAACGTGCTTGCACAGACATTTCTGTCTCTCTCTCTCTCACACACTATCTTTCACACACGGAGTTTGCTTAGGCCTCCTCTACACTTAAACTTAAGTCAACCTAGTTACATCACTCAGGGCCATGAAAAATTTCATGCCCTGTGCAATGCAATTAGGTCAATGTAACTGTTAACCTAGCTACCTTCTTTCAAGGGGATGGATTCACTACAGCAATGGGAAAAAAAACACATCTATCACCGTAACAAATGTCTACACTACATAGGAGCACAGACATATCCTTAAATTAGAAAGTTCTGCCTCTTTAATTATGACTGGATAGTTAAACAGGCACCCACCCTAACCCCCCCCAAATTCTGTCCTCCGTTGTGAACAAAGTTATACCAGGATAAAAGAGCTTACACTGATCTCACTTATCTTGGTTCAGGAAGCAAAATAAGCTATACCAGTGTAACCGCATTCACAGAGGAGCAGGTCTACAGCACAATTGGCACACCTGAACCGATGCAGCTGTGCTACTATAGTGCTTCTGGTGAAGATGCATCAAGCTGACAGAAGAGAGCTCTCCCATTGACTTAACAACTCCACAGGAGGCAGCGGTAACATTAGCAGCTCCTCTCCCACCAACATAGAGTTGTCTACGGGGGGAGTTTCCGGTCAATACAAATAGATTACTATGGGTGTTTCACTCCACTGAGCAATGTAGCTATACCAAAGTAAGTGTATTTTGTAGACTTGACCTTGTACTTACATCAGTATAATTATAGCAGGAAAGTCGTATCCCCTAATGCATATAGCTATACAGGTAACACTTTCCTAGCGTGGACCAGACCTAACTATTGAAATTACAAAGGCAAACTTTGAGGCAAGTTTGGCAATTTCAAGCATTGTAAGAGACATATTTCTTGAATACATGTCATCAATATAAGCATATACAAAAATGTATAAGCAAAATATAAGTTTTATCTATAAAAAAAAGTTAAGAAAGCTTGAGGAAGAAACATCCCACCCCTAGATTTGTTGAATGTTAGAGACAACTTACAGAGCAGCCACAACTATATGTGGAGAGCTTTCTAGAACATTATTAGTGATCCAGAAATAATGAAGTAACATGACCCCAGAGCACAAATCACTTCTATCCCCTGATGCGTACATATGGGGCTCAGCAGCTACCATCTGTCTGGTCTTCCATTTACAACCTACTGAAAGATGATCATATTAAACCAAAATGCATGGGTTCAACCCTGAAATATGAGACTTGTTTTCATTTCTTCAGAGGATTACAAAAAGTTTTTTTTTAAAAAACAAAAATCACATAAAATCAGACCAAAAACTTACAAAACATTAATATGATTAGATATATATTTTACTATGTTTCTGGAAGGCATATAAACTCATCTCTGGTCAGATTTTGAGGGAAGACTTTTTAGACAGTGGAAAGAGCCACTTACCTGTAAAAAATAATCAGTAAATCAATTCAATTTCTCCAACTCATCTAAAAGTAAATGTCAAACCTATCATTGAGAGAAGAATCATATGCCTCATATAAATAGTCACATAGGTTAAAATAACAACACTAGGCTAACCGAAAGCTCACATTAGCACATGTAAAAGGTATTAAGTATATGGGTATAGAATTCCTCTGCTTTTGCACTTTAAGAACTTTAAATTATCACATAATTATAAGTACCTGATCCTGCAGAGACTTGTTCATGTTTGTTTAATTTTTTTTGATGGGTCCCACTGAAATGGATGGGACTACCCACAGCGTGTAAGATTAAACGCACGCACACACACACTTTTGCACGATCAGGACCTATTTTTTTTGAGACACCCCCCCCCGAGAAACCATTGTATTTAGTTTCAAAGGGGTAGTCACGTTAATCTAGTTCAGCAAAACAAAGAAGGAGCCTTGTGGCACTTTTGAAGACTAACAAATTTATTTTTCCTCATGAGCTTTCACAAGTGAAGTCCCACTTTGTCAGATGCCAGAGTGGAGAAAACTTACATTGAAAAAAAGCTTACCGTATGAGAGGGAAAGCTAAATCCTGTGAAATGCAATCACAGGATTTATCTTTCCTTCCCGTATGGTAAGTTTTTTTTCAGTGTAAGTTTTCTACTCTCTGGCATCAAACAAAGTGAGACTTCACCCACAAAAGCTCATTGTATTTAGACTAGTATTGCAACATTAGGGAGTATAAATTCAATTCTTTAGGCACGCAGTCCAATGAAAAAGTATTTTCTTCAGTATCTCTTTTAGTCCAAAAATGTGTATGTGGTACATCACCTACACCAACAGAGAACTAATGATTATTATAGCTTTTGGGTTATACTGTATTGCAAACAAAATTACTGATAATGAAAGAAAGAATGAGCTAAATCTTTAACATTGACTAGTACTGTACATTTTGATCTCATCATGAGACGTTTGTTTCAAGCATCCGAATACCTCTTTATTTCTTACCTACTTGTTAAAGAGCATTCATGTCTGAAAGCGCCAATTTTTTAAAGTTCATTGTTCTATATCTATTTATCTGAGAAGCAGTATAATTTCTGAAGAGCCTTGTAAATGTTATTATAAGCTTACCTTTTCATCTTTGACACAGTGTTACTTATACAGTGCTTTCAAATCTTAAAACCCATTACATCCAAACTTCTGAAAAGATTTTATTCCCTCAGTGCTTAACTTGTGGAAACAGACACCTATAAAAGCACAGTCTGTGCAAACTGCAGAAAATATTTTTTATCCAGATTATCAGGTCCCCTCTCAAACACTCACTGAAATCCATTTATATCAGATGTACTGTACTAGCACTCAAGGTTTATAAAATTCACCTCCCCTACCACACACCCTTTTAACAAATATAAAAATATGAATACTTGTCTCCTATCTTCTGCCCAGCTTCTTCCACAAACTTGAGACAGTTTACTCCCAAGAAATACACAATTAAACATCTCATGTAATTTAACATGAGAAATGTTTCTCCATTTATTAGAAAAATTAGATATTGAAAATACTGGTTTTATGTCAATAATGGGTTTAAATGATGTGAGACAGCTGGATATTGTGGGCAATAAGCATTCAATACATCTTTTAAAACACTGTCCACAAATGGTTGGGTTACCACACCAGCATGGAGGGAATAGAGGAAAGAAAACCAGTCATCACAGGTTTATTACTGGTCATTGTTCTTCATTGTCTCCAACACGGCTAAAGAACAAAGTTCAGTGTGGTCTGACCTTTGCTGATTAGTGAGACACAGAATAAAAACTGAAATATAAAGATGGCTAAGTCAAAACCTAAAAACCCAATGGTTAAGGAAATAAGGAGCATAATAAAGTCCATTGTTTCAATCACCAATTGAAGTATTAATGCAGAAAAAAGACCTAACAGATGTGTTGCACTATTAACGTTCAGAGTACAGCTTCAGAAGTATCTTTTTATAAGACATCTAGTACTAGACATAGGAGACACGGTGAATGTAAACCAAAAAAATGACAACTGAGTACAAGCTGTGCTACTTTTAAAAGCCTTTAAATGTGTTTAGGTTACAGTATTGGTCTCCTCAAAACCATTTTTTCCACATGCAGGTAAAAATGTAACTATGTTCTGCCCTGATTAATTTCATATTTAACAACACTTTTTAATAGGGAGTTCTAAGGCAGTTTTAAATGACTATTATACCCATATACAATGGCACGCAAAGGCACGTCCCTGAAGATTAGCCGCCTTCTAGTTACCCAACAAACCTGTACCATCCCTGACACCTTGCCTGAAAGATAAATTTATCATTTTGACATTCAGCTATTGCCTGAACAAGGAAAATCACAAAAACTGGGAAAACATTCTACTACACACTGTAATCTGGTTGTTTAATGCAACATATTCAGGATATTTAAACACTGCAAGGACCCTGCCTGTATGATTCAGAAAAATACTACTTGAGCTCCTCCAGAGACAGTTTATCATCCGCACCACCACAGATGCTATGTACATTCATGAACTGCATGATAGCACCCCTCACTTTTCCCATCAAAAGATGCTTTTAGCTCTGATGAGGCAAGAATAGTGTTTATGGCTGAACAGTGCCCAGCAATAAAGAACTATTTTTGACCATTTTTACAGCGAGTGTGTTTCAAAAGAAATGAAAAGCAACTAATACTATCCCAAAGCTCTTTGAAGAAAGAAAAAAAAAAGTACTGAAGACAGCACAGAAGCTACTTTAAAAAAAAAAAGCAGCTTTTTATTTCACAGAGGTAGCTGATTCACACGGGATGGCAGCTTTAGAAATCAAAACATTTGCTGCAGAGAGTTCTGCTGGGAGACATAAATCTGTCTTTTCAACTGGGATGAAGATTTCCTGTGCAGATCTCAGCCGCTTGCTTGGAAGACTTTGGCAACCTTTGCTTAAGGCCAATGAAGCTTTCACAGCAAGCTTTGCAGCCGCAAAAGCCAGAAGGTAAAGTGGCCAAACTGGGCTCGCCTAGCAGGGGCCCCCCGCACCTCTCCTCCTTGGGTTTCCGTGTGCACAGACCGCCGGGCGCTCCCAATGCAGATTAAGCACCCCACGGAGGAAAGGGATTACTCCAGCCCAACTTTCCAGGAGCTGCTCTGCTCCAAAGGCTCCCAGCCCAAATTGCTGCTGCTGCTCCCTAAATCACCCACAGCTGGCGGTGGGGGGGATCAGGTATGCGAGGGGCTCACCCCCCTAGGAGCCTCCTGGGCGCCTAAATCCCCGAGTGGAAGCGCAGCGCTCCGCTTTGCCCCGCGCCCGAAACTCCAAGCGGAGCGGGCTCCGGATTGGGGTTTACACGAGCCTCGCGGAACTCACCAGTCTGCCGAAGGGGCCGGGAGCGGCGCCTCGCTGGCCAGGGCGGAGGAAAGATGGTGGTTTAGCAGCAGCCCACCCATCCCAGCCTGTGTGCATGCAACAGCCGAGCCGGTTCAGCTCCGGGAGGTGGAAACGGCGCTTCCCAACGCCACCTGCCGTACGGCGCCGCCGCCTCATTGGCTCCCAAGCAAGTGGGCAAGCCCCGGCCCCTCCGCGCCCTCCCCACTCACAGCTGAGGCTGCCTTCCCCGGGCATAGCGCCCCGCAGCTGCCCCTTCCTGCACTCCTAGCCAGACCCTCTGCCGGCCCAAGGGGGGAGAGTTCACCCCTAATTCCTCCCGCCCCAGCAGACAGCAAAGCAGAGGGCACAGTGCAAGACAGAGGGCTCCCACCTGACAGCGAAGTTGGGCTTATTTCACCGGCTGGCTTTCCAGCCCTTTGCTCCTCTGAAGCAGGGGGTCCCAACCAGCGTGCCAGGGCAATGCCCGAAGCATCCCTGCAAGCTGGAGTTAAAGTTCCCTCTCTGCTCAGCACAGCCACTATGGGGCTAGGAAAGGCAGGGGTTAAAGTAAGGGGGAAGGCAGCAGAACAGTTCTGGGGACCCCCTATTTTTAGGCAGGCAGCATTCTGGCCCCCCTAAAAATAGAGGAAGGCACCAGAAAGCAGAGTTCTAGGGATCCCCCTAAAAGTAGCAGGAGCAGCCAGAACGCAGCATGCTGGCAGCGCCACCTTAAGCCCAGCCAGCAGACAGCTGTGGGAGGCCGGGAGTGTGTGACTCTCCTCCTGCGGAGTGGAGCAGCTCCTTTCAGCCAGCCTGGATAAGGGCTATGTGGAGGGGAGGGCTGCTGGGAGTTACGTGTGTGTAGCAGAGGTGGGTGGGAGTGGATGCCTAGCTGGGTGTGTAGCTGGGCTTGTGGGGTGGCTGTTTGGTTGGGGATTTATGGGGTGTAGCTGGAGGGCTAGTTCTGGCCTCTGCAGTGATGGGAGAGACCCTCACAGGCAGCTGGGGGATGGGGGAATGGGACCCACCTGGGCTGGGAGGGAGCAGCAGTGGGGTGAGGATTTGCCCTGGGTGGCAGGGAGCCACTGTGGAGAAGACAGAAGTGGGTGCTGCACCATGCTCCCCTGCCTGACCTTCCCACTCCCCAGGTTCCCCCTGCCCCCCCCCCAACAAAGCCACTCTTGTTCTCCCTTCCTCTCTCGCCACCCTTGTGCTGTTCCCCACATGGCTGCCCTTGTCCTTTTTTCCACCCCTGCCCTGCTGTGCTCCCCACACTCACTCGTGCCATTGCACATGATTCCTGATCTCCCATGTTTTGCCACCCCTGCTCTGCTGCCCCTACTACCCCATATAGCAGTATTTCTGAAACACTGTGCCATGGTTCATGAATATTCATAAGCAATTTGTTAATTTGAATATTCATGAGGTTTTTAATGATGGTGTGTCTTGAAAAATTTGACGGTAGCAAGGTGTGCCACAGCAGAGAAAAAGTTGGGAACCACTGCTCTAAAGCAGCAGCAAGTTTCTCTGTAAGCCAGCAGCACCAGGGGGGAAAAAAGGATGCTCAGTGCTGGAAGCACACAGGGGAAGAGCAAGTCCTCCCTTTTATAACACTGAAGAAATAAGTAAAGTTAGAATAACTACAAAGGGTTTTATTAGAAATGGCATTAAAAAAAATCAAGAAAAGGTCTATTCCCCCCCCCACACACACACACACACACACACAAGAGGGACTAGCATATTGAAAAGTTTTTGGCCAAAGGCAGGTGTTTGCAGCAAACCACTGAAATGCTGTCAGTATTTTATAATTGAAGGGAAAAAAAAGCTTTCCACATTTCAACCATATCTGCAAAATAGCCATACCAGTGGGCAAGGTTTAATTCCAGAATTAAAGTGCAAGTCATTTGTTATGTTGCTGAATCAAACTGGATTGCAGAGGGCCAAGACGTCTGAAATTGCATGGGACTTGGAAACCTGCAGGCTCCGAGTCACCATTTGTAATTGTGGGGGAAGTAAACAACCCATAAATGGTTGTATGTCACACAAGCACTGCTATTATCAGTGCAGGTGCAATGGTGAAAAAGTGAAGGAAAATGTCAGTGTTGTCTGTCAGAAGAGAATTTGGCCCTTGGCATGTCTACACATAGAGTGAAACAGCTGTAGCTGCACCAATGTGCATATTTTACCTTTAGCAAAATAAAATCATAATATTGTATTTTCTCTATCAGCATTCTAATTGTATTCATCATCACCCAATATCAAGAGCCCACATGGCTGAAATTTTCAAAAGTACATAAGTGACTCAGGATAGCTCTCTCCATCGGCATAGAAAAACCACCTCCCCGAGTGGCAGAAGCTATGTCCAACACAGCACTGTGCACATGTGTGCCAGTGTCGGCGTACTTTGTGTTGCCCAGCTGCGTGGTTTATTCACACTTTCTAAGCAACATAAATTATGCTTCAAAGTGTCTGACGAAGTGGGATTTTCTCCCACAAAAGCTCATGCAATTAATAGATTTGTTAGTCTTTAAGTGCCACAAGACTCCTTGTTTGTTTTACTGAACTAGACTAACAACAGCTGCCCCTTTGGAACATAGTAAATCATGCTGACCAACTGTGGTGTAGACATAGCCTTACTTAAGTAAATATCTTACAGTGAAGCTGAGGGAGGTGAGGGAGTAGTTTTGCTCTAGTGGGAAAGCGCTCAAGTGGTATTTGACCTTATATTTGTTCAAGAAGGAGAGGCACTGTCTTTGCACCCCTTGATGCAACTAAGGCAATAGCACCCCTGTAAGGCCAGACTGGATCTTTCTCCAACAGGCAGCAGCTATAGGAAATCCAGCTCCTTTTCCACTCTGCATCACGAGGAACTGCAACATGAGACAAAACCTCCTGAGCCAGGGAGTCAACAATCATTGCCAGCCCCCCTGCTTTACCCTCCCCAAGTCCTCAGCAGGTGCTGCGGGTGGGGCCAGCAGGGGAAAGGAGCTGGTGCACCCAGAGATGTGACTCTTACAGCCCCGGGACCCGCTGGGGGCCAAGGCTAGCAGAGGAGAGGAGCCATGGCACGCTCACAGCTGCACTGAGTGGCGCTGCAGGGCCAGGAGCCCTGTGTGCCGCTCAGAATGAGCATGCATGCCATTTTGACACACATGCTAGGGGTTGCCAACCCCTGTCCTAAGCCTTCCTCCCATGGGGCATCTTCTCCTCAACTCATTTTACTTTTTCAGCCATCTACAAGAAGACCAAGTAAGTGATAATCCCTTTGGAACACAGCATGTAACACCTTGTCAGTGATAAATGATGCAGTCTAAAGGGATTAGCACAGAAACTTCATATCAGTGGAGGAAAAACCCACCCAAATGTATTGAATCCAATGAGGACTTTTAATTCTCTGTGGTCATACACATATATTAGTGCGATCTCTCTCTCTCAAAAGTCCCACTATTGATACTACAGTTTCATAAATTCATCATTTTTACAGGGAGAAGAGACTATTACAATCATCTAGTTTTACCTCCTACATTACATAGTCCATAGATCCACACACAGTTTCTGCACTGAGCCCATACCTTCTGTTTGCACTGTGTTGATCTGCAGAAGAGCTGTATGTAAGCTCAAAGATCAAACCCTTGTCTCTCTCACCAACATAGGCTGGTCCAATAACAGATATTAACTCACTCACCTTGTTTCTGTGAGCTACAACGTATGTGTCAGAAAGACGCCCAGTCTTGATTTGCAGACTTTAAATGATGGAGAATCCATCAGAGCCCATGGTAATTTGTTGAAATGGTTAATTGCTCCATTAAACAGTCAGTGCCTCATTTCTATTCTGAATTTGTCTACCTTCAACTGGAACCTGTTGTGCTTTTTTTGCTAGACACAAGAGCCATCTGCTATTGGAGTTGCTTCCCTAGCTAAGTACTAGCCCATGCTAAAGTAAACTTATCTTTTCCTTGGATAAATTAACTAGATTATTGAACTCCATAAATCTCTCACTATACATTTAATAATAATCCCAATAATTAACTGAATATTCAGCAAAATCTTTGTATTTAGCACAATAAAATCCTCATCAACATTGTAATTGTATTCATCATGCAATATTTAAGGCACTCCCATGATGACACATATAGCTGAAATTTTTCAAAAGCACATGAATGACTGAAAGGCATAGATCACATTGACTATCAAAGTCACCTAAATACTTCTGAAATAAATCTGTCTCTGTATTTTTATTATAAATACTAGAGAACTCCAAACTAGTTGACATTCTCAAATGAAGGAGAAATATTGACTTCTTGGGGGGAAGTCTACCACTTTTTAAGAAAAGAAACAAAATATTTTTCTCATTCTTCACTGATACCTTTTGGATGCTTCAGAAAAGCTCCCTTCAGTGCAGCCAACCAATTCTTTATACTCAATAGCCCTTTTTCTTATGTCAGGATATTCTAATGTTCACATCCAATTAACTAAGTACCAACAGACCATACACAAAATGAAATTATCTCAACACATACTCAACTATTTCTCATGGTTCTTGTTTCTGCATTGTTGCTGTTGGTTCATCCTTATATTATGAACCTAATTATGACCGGGGATCATATGAGGATCAAGAGTAATTCCACTGACTTCATGAAGCTGGTATGAATGAATAACAATCAAGCCCTTCGAGACCGGGGATAACCCTTTAGTCAGCAACAATTTAGTCAATAGGCCCGTTTCCCAATTTCTCATTAGACAATCTACACCATTTTAAAAGGACAAAGTTGTGTCAGCCAAGAACTCCTTCTTTAGTTTTTCATTTCAAATCACTCCTCCAGATAACAAAATCCTCTTGATGACATTATTATTTATATTGCTGTAGTTTCTAGAGAGCCAACTGAAATAAGTGTCTTATTGTAGCTACACACTGTACAAATACATAATAAGAGTACAAGCGCTGAAGAATCTACCATTTAAATAGACAAGATGGACAACAGATAGGAGGAGAAGCAGAGGCACAGAGAAATAATTTGCCGACGGCCTCAATGAGCCAAGAAGGAAAACCAGGCCATCGGACTCCTGACCATGTGCTCTATGTAGCTGGGAACAAATATTTTGTTTCATGCACCTTCCCAAGGCGGCCCCTAGAGAGAAAGTTCAGTAGAGTACATAGGCAGTTAATTCACCTAGTAGTTCTTCTGGGCTATGTCTACACACACGGTTATTTCGAAATAAAATCCTTATTTTGAAATAAGTTAATTCGAATTAACAAAATGTTCATTCGAATTAAGGGAAAGCCTGGAATCCAAACAGCTGTTATTTCGGAAGGGATATTTCGAAATAAAGCCGTTTGGACCTGTTGTTTTGAACAGTTCATTCAAAACAACAGGTCTACACGGTGTTGTTTCAAAAGAACAGGTCTAAACAGCTTTATTTCGAAATATCCCTTCCGAAATAACGGCCATTTCGGGGGGGGCAGGTTTTACTTTTTCGAAATGACGATTCTTATTTTGAAAGGATGGGATACGTCCTTTTGAAATAAGAAAACGTCGTGTAGACCTAATTTCTTTTATTTCGAAATAAGTGTTATTTCGAAATAAAAGTGCCATGTAGACATAGATTTCACCACTCCAGCTCCTGCACTGCTTTCCAGTCCCCACTGTATCAGCACTGATGTGGTGTGTAGTCAGGCAAAGGTACAGTTTGCACTAATGCAGTTTACCCTGAGTTGAAGCAGGGAAATAACTATATGGGCACAAGTTGCTGGTTATATCAGTTTTGCCTGCCTGCATTAGGAGTTTGCACCAGTGCCTGGTGCCTGGCCGCTGATGATTGAAATACCCAGTACAAACATGGCACTGGGTGTAAAGTTAACCTTCCAAAAAGCAGTGGTGCATGCAGAAAGAAGGGAGATGGCAAAAAAAGCAAAAAAAAACCTGTCACTTCCAAATGAGTAACAATGTGTTTCCCAGTATATATTTTGACTCAGCATCAACCCAAGGGGTAAAATTTCCCCACAGACTTTTAGAGAAATAGATCTTCCAAAAGAAGTACATGAAGTAAAGAAAGTGCATTTCTGCACTGGTCAATTTGAATGGCAGAGCCACAAAAAGAGAGCAAGAGAGACAATGAAGAGATTAAAAATACAGACTCTGTCATGAGAGAAGCTTAAAAATCTAATCAGCTTCCTACTTGTCAACCCAGTTCATTGTTTTCACCTCTCATAGGATGATCTACCTTTCATTCCTGATGGTCTTGCTAGATGGGTCTTGTAGATTGACTTATGTGGGGGCTCAGGTAAAGAAGAATGGAACCCAGAAAAGAATATTGGGACTGCTAAAGTAATTTTCTTTTATGGGTGACTAGGTCAGATTAAAATGGGAGTAACAAAGCCACTTGAATGACAGCTTGGATCAAGCTCATAATGACCTGGTTTGTGTGGACCAGGTGTTATGTAGATTGGAGCTAGTTATTATTCAAAATTTTGGCAACTCTACAGTCCGACAGCCAATTCCAAGGGAATTGGGCATGAAGCCACTTACTACAGACAGGTCTATCTTCAGCAATCTAGGCAGAGTAGCCTCCTTTTCTGTTACCCTATCCTTTGGGGGTCTCAGCTGGTCTGGCATACCCCAGGCTCCTTTGCAAGCTAATTAAAGGATGGGGTTTCAAGCAACACAACAGAGAAAGAAAACTTGAATATAATACCTTGTATTTAAAAGTCTCCTCTCTGAGTATATTTTTTTTCTTTTCTTTAAGTAGTAAAAATAATGTGTACAATTGTCTAGGAGATCAAACTTTCCACTGTCTGTCTTAAATATGTTGATACTATTCATTACACATTTTTTCTCTTTTTTATTAAAAAATCTTTCACATATTGATCCAGATATTCTTTGAGTGTTTTGACGTATTCACAGAATAGTTTGAACAAATAGTTCTCAAGATTAGGTCTTCTGTATGACCTGTTTACCTCAGCCTTTTTTTTTTTTTTTGGCTATTCTTTATTCATGTTGCATGGCTAGTTAGATAACCCATGATACTGTTTCTGTGCCCGGCAGGGATGACTGAAACATTTTTATTAGGAGTGGCATAATTCAATTTTTTTCTTAATTTCAACAGATAATATCAATGTTTATTTTTAAGCATTTTTTCTATTTTTTATCAATTTAAATGTTCATAATTGTGGGAAATATAGTGGGAGCAGCCAATTTAACTTAGTGAGGGTAGATGTCCAAACAGTTAAAGTTTTATAACTATTAAAACAGAAATTGTCAAAACCACATGTCAAAATATATACAGTAAATAGTCTTAAATCGAACTCTAGTAAGATCCTAAGCAGGATTTTTCTTACTTTGCCTATCTGTAAATTTTGATCATCATCATTTTTAGTTCATGCATGTATGGTGAAATTGATGTTTAATCAACATTGACTAAAAAAATCTAATTCTTACAAAACTAGTTTAATACAGGAAAACAATAAGGAGCTAATGAAGAAATATACAATTTTTATACAATTTTTTGTAAGAATAATTATCCATTCTGAAGTGTGCTTGACTTTCAGGATATATGAACATTTTCAACAACATCTAGCAGTTATACAAAAATAATTAAAGATGGATCCACAAATGAAAGCAAACAAGGTTAGTTACTATTACTCATGAATCAGATTTATATTTGTTGTTAAGTGTTAGTAGGTTTTTGCTAGTGATAGTGTTTTTACAGTGTTCTTATTAACCGGTTCACCATCCCCACACTCCTCCCTCTAGGCCCCCCCTTCTTTAAAAAAAAATAAATGTACAGTAGAGAACAATTTTGGAGCATATGAATCCTACCAATATATTGAAATTGCAAACACTTGGCATATTTTCAAATACTAAAAATACTATATTATTTTCTATGTATTAATTTAAGTAATAGAGACAACATCCATGGCACTGTAAAGAGGAAGAACAAAGCATCCCAGCCCCCAAAACTTTACCATCTACAGGAACAGATAGAAGCAAAAGTTACAAACAAAACAAACAAATGGTAAATGTAACTATTAGGGCTTTAATGCTCCATGGGAAAGAGGGTTTTGAAAACTACCTTGAACCCATTTGTCCTAGAAGTTCTACTAATGGTCAGAAGTAATTTTTAATAGTCTATTTTCTGCTGGGATTATGAGAATCTGGGGAAGGTGGAAAGAAACTACCCATTCACCCCATGGGATGACCCTTCAGAAATCAATGCCAATGAACAAAATGCAGCACTGGGAGCTTGCATCTCCTTTGCTGGAGCAGTTCTGTACACTCTGAGTGCCATTATTTATAATTAGAGTGGGGACTGAAGCAAGTGATGAAGTCAATTCATCCATGCTACAAATGGGGTTGTAGCTCTCTGGCAGATTTAACAGGGATTAACAAACATTCAGTTTAATAATATTCCTATTTGGGAGGCAGAAATCAATTATCCCAAGGAAGAAGGATTTATCAAGACACAAGCCATAGTTCGGTGGTGGTGCTGATTTTAACATATACTTTGCTAGCGAGCTCCTTAAGATGTAGGAAAGCAGCAGATAGCCGGGTTATGTAGCTGGAATATTGGTAATGGTTCTGGATCAGACAGTGGTTGCATGGTCACCCTGTGGAGAAGCAGACTTTTCCAGATGATCCCCTATTTATCTGCACATACCACACTGAGTAACAAATGTCATCCAATACATCTAGGGAGCTGGAAAAACTAGATTAGTCAAGAGTCTTTCTGATTGTGGACATCTAAGTAAACAGGCTGTTTACTCTGAAAGTCACTTATCTCAGCCAATTTCTCCCTGGGGTGAGAGGGGGGTGCTAAGAACTAAACGCTTGAGATGGGTTGATCTGCTTATTCTTCCTAACAGGAAACTTGAAAGAGCAAGGTCCTAATGCAGAAGGAGTCCCTTTTAGAACTTTTTACATTGTAAAGTTACAGTGCAAGTTAACTTTTATTCTGATGGGGAAAAAAAAAACAATTAAATCCTTTATATGCATAATTACCACTCCGGATGCTGGACATAATCCAACACACAGCTGGTTCATGTAGAAGATTATCATCTTCAGTCATAAAAATAATATCATTTAAATTTATGGGCCTGGTCCTCTGTTCCTTTTATTAAAAGAGGCCATTGGCTGTTTCCATGCTGGCTTTGTTTGTGCCAGATTTTACAAATACAACAAACTCTCTCACCTACTGTAAAGCTCCAGTCCATGTCTTATATACAAAAAAATACAAAGGATTTTCCCTATTTTAAAGGGCCTTTGATTCTGGAATTCATTTCCCATCCTTTTGATTAATAAACTTGGATTCTGTTGACCTTCAAGGCAATGTTGCAAGCCTTGCCTGCCAAATTTTACTTCAAATCAGGAGAGGTCTGAGTTGTGAGGAGTTCTAGATTAGTTTTAGTTGACATGAGTTCATTTGGTAACATTGGCTCATTGACAAATTCATATGTTTACTTTTAATTATTTTTGAACACACATCTAGAGGCTGCAAGAAGTCTTGAAAAAAATACAAACTAACAAATCGACAATCGGTATCCATAGGCTATTACACAAGGAACGCAAAAACTGAAGGGTTTGTTAAGAAAGCATTTATTTCATATTGAATTAATGTCTTAACTATCTCACACACCATGCAACTTTCTAAATGTTATTGTTACTAGAAATACTTTTGTTTATATACGATGTACCAGGAACACATACATAGAGGATGAGGGGTGAAAAGTTTGAGAGCTCACTAAGTAAATATCTCTATTCATTTCCTAATCATTCTTGCAGCTAGTCTTTTTTTAATCTGAATGGCTGGGAGAAAAAAATGACACAATGACAGTTAATTATAACTGATCCTGCAACACTTCAACACAGACTAATAAGTTCAGAGAGCTCTGCCACTAGTTGGCTGTATCCTCAGGAATCCGTGAGCTTTGCCTAAAATAGGTTCATTTGTTTCTTGGCACAAAAGCAAGTATAATGATTTGCTTAGTAAATACATTTTACAAGGTGCTGCAGTCTTTAGAAAAATCAGGAATGTAGTGAGAGGAACTGTGTTCTTCAGCACATGTAAGGTTTTGGATTACAAAGTCTCTCTTTAAGAGGAGGTTTGACAATGTGTACAGAAAGACCATTAAGACATGAAACCACTATTTGTGTAAGGTGTTTGTCTTGATTGTGCCCTGCATTCTGAACCTGATCAGAAATTACTGTGGAGCCGTAGGAACCAAAAAGGTGAGGATTACAGGAGGACAGTCAGTTTGCAGACTACTTCCTTGATCACTTATTTTATGGTTACACCAGAGGGCTTTCAACACCACAGCTCCATCGAAACAACTGAACCACTATAAACTCTCTTCTGTAGCCACTGTAAACAGATAGGAGTGTGCTGTTAATTAATGCACCCCCAATGAGCTGTAGTAGCTGTGGTGGTGGGGGAAATTCTCCATGCAGGTGCTTATATAGATGTAACTTATGTCATTCAGAGGTGGCTTATTCACACCCTGTGCAACATAAATTATACCAACATAAGTGACAGAGTAGACATAGTCTTCGTAATAGTGCAGCATGCTATAGCACATGATAAAAGCTTTGGATCCATCACCCCCATGACTGCAGATGCTACTGCATGTTATGTGACACGATTGTGATCCAGGAAACTGGGAGAAGGTGGCAGCTGCTTGCTTTAAGGGTACTATGAGTCATTCGATTCATGGCATGACACTGATTTTGACTTCAGCAAAGCCAAGTATTTTATAGGAAAGATGGGATGAACAAACTGATCTAATCTCAAAATTTTATTAGGAGGCTGACAGTTTTCTTAAAAAATGTGTAAGGAAGACATCTACAACTTTGGAAATGTATCCCTCTTGATGCAAGACACTGTGTATAATGAATTTATTAGATTATATATGATGCATATACTCAAACATAGTCTCTAACATTTGTGAGGCACTGGGAGATGTGTACGAAGCATCAGAAGTGGTATAATATTTAGATACCAACTCAACAGGGATCTTTATAAATATACTATACGGCAAGACAGAGATAAGGATTCAACTGATAGTCTATGTAATGTCACAGGAGGTGCGTGGAACTGCATGGAATGTAATTTACACCTGAGTAAAATTTAACATAAAGCTTTCTTGTCACAAAAGAAGCAAAACATCCAATGATTAGACTTGACTGAATTAGCCAAGGTCATCCCTATGAGTTGGTTCTTTGGGCAGAAAGTGATGCCTAGTTTCTGTGTCTAAGTGCCATATACAACTTCTGGAAGATATGAGAATATTAAGCTACTGATTTTATTCCCAGTCACTCCACAGCATAAACAGAGGAGATGGAATCTTAGATCCTGGTTGTTTTGTCTAAAAAAAAATGCAGTGGTCAAGATATTGTGTGCCTATTCTATATCAAACTTATGGGGAATTTAACAAGAATTAACTAAAATAATAAGTAGTACTGTGATATATTCCACAGCCTCATGAGAAAAGAAATTTCCTCAGACAAAATACTGTTAGAAATGATTTTGTGAAGAGAGAAACTGGTCATAGAATTAAGAGACAGGCAAATCCAGCTCAGGTTGGTAGTGAATGAAAGTCTTTTTTTAAAAGTCTGGTGGTTGGACACTGGGTTCTATGAAACGAGTTTGGTCAAACTAGATTCCTGTGGGCATTTGCCCCACATCAAAAACTCATCAGTACCTTCACTGAAAGCCTCCTGGAAGAGGCCAGCGATTGAATGCCTATAGGTGGTATCATGATCGTGTGTGCCCACCTCCGGGCAACCGTTGAGAAGGCAAGGCAGACACCCCACTCTGGTAGAACTTTCTATTAAATTTCACCAAGCCAGTAGCAAATGTGAACTCTTGAACCACTGTAACAATCTTACCACTGTCTCCCTTGGACACTCCAGCCAATCTTGCCACCCAAGCAAACTGGATTTTGTGATAAATGGTCATTCACACCTGTGACAGGGTGAATTTACCCCACACTAAAGAAGCCCAGCATATTCTACAGGCAGCAGAAAGCCCACCTCATAAGTCCTGCTAGGCATGCTCTGACTGGTGCCCCAGCATAAAAGAGAGCAGCTCAGCTCATTCAGGGATGACCAGCATGGAGGAAGGATGCATGCTTGCCACTAGGCTACGTTACCCAGACCCAGGGGACAGCGGACAGAATTAGGTCAAGGTGAGGATCTGCTAAGCTGATTAGAAAGTCAATCCAGTAAGACCAGCTCAACAAGGCACATAGCGCTAAGTCGGAGGGAACGGCTTGCCTTTCCACTCATTCTCATGAAGACACCATGGTAGCTAGGCAGTAGGTGATCAGAGGGAGATATGAAATGTATTTTAAGTACTTTGCATATCTCCATTTGACTGCTGCTAAAATTACACTGCAGTGTGTACAAGAGCCAAGGCAATACACCACTTACTGTACTGTACTGAAATGTGACCATTCATCAGACTTTGGTTTTCAGGGCAGTCAGGCAACACCAGCACTACATGCTCTTACAAGTGGGAAAAATCTGTGAATGTGTTGACTTTATGACAAGTCAGTCCTCAATGTGGAGAGACCAAGACACTTCTCCAGGTATTCAGAGAAAAGTGAAGGAGGGTGCCATGAGCTCGAGGCAACTGTGGTCCCTAGGTGCTGGGTCTCTACAATGAGTGGTCTCTCTAGGCATCCTCAGTGTGGTGCATCACCATAAAAGAGTGTCATGTCCTCCCTCCAATGTCAAGTCTGCACAATGGGCAGGATGTGTTGAGATGAACAATGTGTACTGTAGCAAAAGATGATGCAGGTTGAGCATCCTTTTGAATACTGGGGTAAATGGGGATGGAATTGGGCTTCCTTGTGGCATAGTCTTTCCCTGGACTCCTGGAAACTTCCACTTTCCCACCCAGTGTCCAATTGCAAATCAAATAATTAGTCTGCAGCCATGCCCGAGCCTTCTTATCTCTTGTCATCACCTTCATAACACAATATCTAAAGCAGTTCCAGACCATAAAGAAAGCTGTCACTACAAATAATGCAGTTTCTTTGGGTACTGAATCACAGTCATGATATTCTTCTGGAGCAAAACCCTGCTTTACAACCATGAGTATCTGCCTCTCTTTCTGCACAGCAAGACTCAAATCAGAAAAGGTTAATAGCTTGTGAAACACATCCATGAAGCTCCTTTTGTTTTGCACTGCAGGTAGAATTCTTATCCTGTCATGACTGTTGAACAGGTGACAGATATGTTACATTTTGCTGCATTTTACTCAAGTTTTCCTTTCATTGGTATCCTGTGACGCTTCCACTATATGTAGGCAGAATTGTTTTTAGTACACCAGTACCATTATCATGTTTTCAGCCAAACCAACAAGACCATGGCATTCTTAATCCCCAGGGGCCTCAGCTATGACAATAATAATTCAATCATCTTTTCTCATGATTTCTCTCCTGTATTATTATTTGTTACAGTAACATGTTCCATAAATATTTCTTCTCCCCTCCTCCTCCACAATAGGCACCATACGTTCTGATTTCTTTCATTCTCAAAATTGCCATGGAAGTCATTAATTTTATAAACACTGCACTTTTGGGGAAACTCTTCTGTTGAGTTAGTTCCATCAGTGATAACAATGTAACAAGTGCTACTAGACAGAGGATTTAGGCACAAACCTATCTAGAAGATTTAGCCAATTTAGACGACAGCATGGGAAAAACACTGTTTACCTCCCTGCACTTTTTCAGCCACAGACAGTGATCTCTAACTATCAGGAGTTCTGAGCAAAGGAAGCTAATGTGCTGCTCGGTTTCCAGTAAGGAATCCTGAACCAAGGAATCAGTCATTCATATTACAGCGCCATATGTTGGGCTTCATCCCATAGCACACTGATGAGCAGATAACAATACCTAAGTGTCCTTTTTCCTAAGGCATGAGGCATTTCAGAGATCTTGCTTTTCCTTTACTGGTCTGATGCAGTAGGCATCTATTCTTGCTATTGGCCATCCAGTTGAGATGCTATGAATTGAATTTCAGAAATTCCAATATTCCCTCTGATCCCTATAAAAACTTTAGCTGTAAATTCTGCTACTTCTGCAATTCTATTTTGACCATCTTTGATGATCCTTAAGCAATCGTAAACTGCTGATAGTCTAGCCTGTTCCAAAATGGCCATGGGTAAGAGAATAGTAGACAGAGGTGGGTTATTCCATGCATCTCCAAAGACAGGTGAGCAGCTGGAGCAGGAAAAAAATGTCATTGATATTTAGCTTGTTTATGCTAGTCTAAATTCTTTTTTCTAGGCATAATACAAAATAGCCTCAAATAGTAAGTTAAAAAAAGTGTTAAAAGATTTAGCAACTAGCATTATATGGCTCTAAAGAGGGAATAGAGATCTTCAAGGCAGTCCTCATATGAAATCCAGTGCCAGTCTAACCCCCAAAATAAATTCACTGTAGTCTAGTAGGTTTTATTTCTATTGTAAATCCAGTGGAATACAGGCTTTGTTCTATTAGTCGATGAGAGAAAAGCTTTGAGTTGGAGAGGAAGGGGAAGAGGAACTTAGAAACGGTGCAGATGAACTCGGTCGCATGATAATAGCTCCCTTTCATCAGTACTGGGAAAAAAAATTTTCCTGGATCATTCCATATAAATCTTAATTCAAAATCTGATTGTTGGTGAGCGCTCAGGATTTGATTAATATTTTCCCATCCTCCCATCCATCTTGAAATCTGAAGGCAATCCTTGTAAAATGATAAATATTAAACTTCTAGCAACAAAAAGAATGGAGGAAATAAACATGGATGAAAATTGCAAATATATTGACTCAATTCTCGGTATGCCAGAACTCCTTTTCCTCTACTAAAAAGACAGCAAAGATAGGTCTAAGTCATCTTTGTGCTCCCATAATCCTTGGGGCCGTAAGAGGCCATTTTGGACGAAGCATAATTTACAGCAGTGGTTTTCAAACTTTTTTCCTCAAGGGCCAATGGAAAAAAGTCATTCATGCCCATGACCTGACAATTACATCTTTGAGCAAGGCATTCCAGTCTTTCAGTGGCAACAGCAAGGGGTGTTGTGACCCAGTACTGGGTCTCAACCCATGGTTTGAAAACCATTGATTTAGAGCAGCTTTATGGCAGGTTCTTAATTTTTACCAGCTTCAGCAGTCAACAGGGGCCATGACACAGCAAGGATCACTAGAACTTGGTATGTTTTAGCTACACTTTTTCTAGCTATGCTATTTCTACACCAATCAATCACTGCCTCATGCCAGGAGGTTCCTTAGATGCTCTGAAAGGCACACAGGGTATGTCTACATTGAGGCTGAGAATGAGCCTCCCAGTCAGGATAGATAGACTTGTTAGTGAGGCTCAAATGAGCACATTAAAAATAGCAGAGTTTACAGTCCAGCTCAGGGTCTCAAGGCTCAAGAACTTGAGCTGAAATGTCTACATTGCTTTTTTTTAACATGGGAGCTTGAGCACAGTGCTGGCTGATCTGTTGATTCGATTATTGATTTAGATTTTTGAAATATAGTTGGTTCTTGTCCCTAGCTCAAGCCCACTATTATCAGACTTGCTGCTTTTGGGAGTCCTGTGGCACACAGCACTGCCAGCATTACCCAGACTCGGTGATGACCTGCTGTCATTGTAAAAATGTTACTAAAATAATTTAGTTCAAGAAGAACACTAAGCCGGTTAAGTAATGTAGTACAACTCTAAGGACAGCCAGCCCCATCATTGGTATTAATTCACTCTGTCCTCGTGGAGAAGTTCTAAAGGTTCAGACAAATCCTAGTCAGACTCTGTCATTCTGATGAAAAACTGCAACTGCTGTATCTGAGACCAGATGTTTTATACAATCTGATGGTCTTCATTCATATACATATACGTATACGTGTGCGTGTGTATGGCTTTTCTCTCCTATATCATATCTTAACTTCACCTTCAAGAGTTTGGGGTGCCTTATTATGAAGTTAGTAAATTAAGAAAGCAAAACCCATTAGCATATATATCAATCAAATTACTGTGACTACCTGTGGTTAAGCATCTGCCAAAGCTCACTCCAAAAATAAACTAGACCTCATACAAACTGCCTTCTTTTTAACACTTGTGACTATTACAAAACAACAAACAGAGTCTTATGCCATCTTCTGACTTAAATTAATTTACTTCCTTATGCTAACTTCTTGAGCAACTACTCCTAGCCAGGCTGTAAGCCCCTGTACTCACAATTACTGCTTAAGTTAGTCCATAGACCTCTTGCGTTTCTGCAATCAACTCCTTCCACCTTCACTTTATGATTGCTGCTGTTACTGCGTGGCTGCACCCACTGGCATCAATCTCTCTACCAAGGCTGTAAGGCAGACTCAGCCACAGTCTAGACATAGCCAAAAGGGCCTCAGTGTGGGGCAGGAACTAGGAGTTTGACCACATAGCAAATGTGAACAATCAGAATGCAGGGGTGGATAATAGGCAGCTATATAAGACAAAGGCCTCAATATCAGAACTGTCACTATAAAATTGCGACATCTGGTCAACACGAGTTATATGTCTCCATTCTTAATGAAAGCCAAACACTGAATAATAGAAATGGTCATACAGACTTTGAGGAGAAAGTTATTACCCTGAGCTATGATGTGAAGATGAGCAGAAGTGAAGACTCTATTTAAAGCACTGTCTCTTTACAAAAGAATACCGAGACATCTATAAAAGCCTGCTTCCCTCCATCAGTGATCGATTAAATATGAGATAACCAGAAAATCAGAATTCACAGTATCCCAGATAATCTTCCATGTCATGTAAAGTTGCTGTCTTAACCTGCCAAAAAGAAATCAGTTGTAAAAATGTAATAAAATGAATGGATTAAAATGAATGGCACCTCCCACTTGGAGTTCAAGTTACTGTTTGACCTTAAAAATGTCCTTTAAGAAATAAATATGGTGGTCCATTAAGCTCGTTGCACATGTTATATGCATTTCAGAATGGCAAATATCTTTTGGATAGATCTATTCTCTATTATCTATTTGACAGAGAATAAATGTATTTTCTGGTGGCAACAGAAATTTAGACTGAATCAGGTGCTCTTTATAAACAGATGAAAGTAAAAGACATCTGGCAGCTGAGTGACATGCTCAATCTGTATGCTGTTCAACTGAACCTTTCCCTACAAATCCCCAAAACAGCACATGCCAAACAGCCTCAGGTAATTGAGGTGCAACAATTTGCAGCAGCAAACCAGGACAAATGTAATACTAATAGGAAATGAGCAATTCTAACTGCTGTAGCACAAAGGTGCAATGCAGTTAGTGTTCTAATTACTTAGGGCCAGATTGTGTAAGCCCTATACTGAGCAGCATCTATTCACTAGAGTCACATTAATCTCAATGGGACTATACACTTAAGTGTTGCTTTGTGAGTAAGGGTTGCACTACTGGGCTCTTTCTGGCAGCAATCTATCTGGAGGTAAAGAGCTTCCATCCACTCAAATGATAAATAGTAAACATTTATTGGTACGGACATAAATAATTCTGAAAATCCTCTCTGGTTTGAATTGTATTCAACAGTCTCTACAGACTTTCCTGCAATGAATAAGAGCTGCTACAAATTCAACACAGTCTTGATGTTCAGGAGTCCGCAATAGGAAAAAGGAAAGTTTTCACTGCATGTATTTCCTCCAGAGTTTTAAAGTCAGACTAATCAGCATTTAGGTCCAGATCAATGATTAAATCATTTAAGTCCCACTGAAATCAATGATGTTAGGAACCTAAATACCTTTGAAGATGTCAATGCCCAGTGCTGGAGAAGCTTCTGTATAGACTGGTTAATTTACACACTTGCCAAGATTTTTCAATCTTATAAAACAGGCATTTAATTTTTTTGTTTGTTTTTTATCAGGAAGCAAAAAACATTTTCAACAGCTTGGGAGTGATACGTACAACTAGCAATTACAACTAGTGGCGATTACAAGTAGAATCAAGATATATCAACCTAAACTTTTACACTCTGAAATGTAAAGAACTACACATACTGCTGGCAGTCAACTAAGAATAAATAATAATGATGCACAAAACTACCACGCCAGATCAGGAACTATAGAACCAAAGGCTGTAGTGCAGGGTGGCTTGCAAATGGGGTGGGTAGTTCAGGACCTTAATGGGTTACAAGATTATTATGGAAGGGGTCATGACCTGTCAGCCCTCACTTATACCGTGAGTGCAGCTGTCAGTCTTGTACATGGCTGACAGTCAAAGCCCTTTTCACTGAGTGGCCAGAGAGCAACAACTGCTGGCCAGGGTGCTCTGAAGGCAACTTCACCCCAGCAGCAGTACAGAAGTAAGGGTGGCATAGCATGGGAGGGTAAGGGGAGTCATCGCAGCCTGAAATATTTTCAAATTGGATCTCAGAAACAAAAGTTTGAGAACCCCTGCCATAGTGACTTTGCACACGTAGATCTGTTCAAGCTGCAGTGAAAGGGATGAGTGAACTGTTTCTGGGCATTGTTTCTACTCATTCCAAACTTAGACACAGGTTTGCTCATCGGAGGGCCTAAGAATACCAGCATGGGCAGGAGGCCATGAGTGGAGCTGGCAAATATATATTGTCTCCTCTGGCAAAATGTACAGATTCTATAGAAAAGCTAAAGCTATATTGCTGTCCTCCACAGGCCCTTTCACATGAGAAAAACCATCCATCCCTTTAAAGGATGGTCTTGAAAGTTCTCCGAAGTGGGACTCATGCCTCCAAACCACAGAAGGTCATCTATGTGGTGCTTCAGGGGCAGACCTGCTTTATCAAACTTATTCAGCTCCTCCACTCCCTCAGAAAAACTTGGGGGAAACACCTTTAGAAGAACTTCAGAGTTTCTCTCTCATCCACCCTGCAGATTTTCCCCTATGGAATAACATGACTTGGCCAAAGAGAATTGTTGAATAACATGAAGTAGCTATTTGGTGAAAAGCTATTCTTGGAACTCAGACTTCCTAAAACTGCAGTTAACAAAAAGGAACCATTAGTTAAGCAAAAATGATCATCATATTTTATGGCTTTTCACTCAATAAGTGGCTTAACAGAAAAACAGAAAGAATGCTTCTTGGTCCAGGAGCTCTTCTTTATAGTTGATCATATTATTACATTTCACAGACTGTACAATGATTGTCCACAAATCAGATTAAGGCCAAAAAGACTAAAAATCATTCTAATCTAATTGTAGAGTTCAGCAGTGACATTCAAATAATACAAAAGAGGCTTTTGCCAGAAATGCACCATCTCAGTTTGGAAATTACCTTGAAATCCATCATGTACAAACCCCAGAAGTACTCGAATCATAAGAAAATATAATGTACCCAATAGGAAGAAATAATCAATACTTATAAAAAGAGTTTTCACTTCAGCAATTTACTTACGTAAAAAACATTAGGGAGCAGTAACTTTTTCCACTGAAGCTAAGCATGTATCCAATGTCATTTTGTCCCTTCTAAAGAGAGATGCTACAGTCGAAAGGGTAAGGATTTGTCTACGCTAAGGAAACTTGCAACAATTTCCCCAGTCAACTCCAATCGTGGCAGCAATTACTAGAGCCGTAATGTAGATCTACCTGCTTCTGGCATTTTAAGCACCATACCATCTGTTCTGACCAGCATTAGATGACATAAGGCTTACTATTTTGGCAGCAGCCAGTGACCTTGTCACAGCTTCAGGGTAACTATATTCTCCTTCTGTGGTCCCTCAAAGTGACCCACTTAAAGTTTCCAGCTCCAAGCTGAGGCCTCTCCTGGGCAGAGATCCATCTCACTCACTCCTGAGCACGGTTTTTAAGACTGTGACATCCCCAGCAAGCTATTCAGCCTAAAAAGCTAGTATCTGTGCTGTGTTTTATCCCAGAGGGCTATGACCAGTGTATTGCCCCCGGTCACAAGTTACCACTCCGCTCTTTCTAAGAAAGCATATTTATTCTTCAGAGGAAAACATTACAGAGCATGAACAAAAAACAACAAAAATCCTCTCCTATATGCATACTAAAAGCTCACCAAAAGTTACCCATCAATTTATGGGTCCCTTGGAGACTAACGTCTTTCCAAAATTTCTGAAAGCGTGGATTTCCCCCTTGGATAGAAAAGCCATCTGCTGGACCAGGCAGAAGAGCCCTGAGTCAGTACAAACTCAGGCTATTTATCCATAAGGTGTTTAGGGGGTGGTGGTTTATTTTTTTTTTAGTTGGTTGGTTGGTTTCATTTTGGTTTTTTGGAATTTTTGGGAGGGGGGGGGGAGCTCTTGCTCACTGAGGAATTCAGTCTGAACTAGCATATATGAGCCTTCCCTTAAGGTAGTACCTCTCCAGGTTATTACACTGGGTAATTTGTCTTTGTCACAACCCACACTTTTGGGCTCCTGGAGAAGCAGTGGCAGCCATCCTCCACAGAGAAGAATACAGTCAGATATGAACCATTCATTTAATATAATAAACCCCATAAGTCCCAAGGATATGATAGGAAGTTGCCTTCTCTATCACAGACCTGATTACTTAGAGTTTCCAACATTGCTACCACAAGAGGAGCTAATGGGCATTAAACAATGGTGAGAAATTTCTCCAGTGACAAACAATATGCAAAAAGATAATGCACTAATCTTTCAACTGAAAAGCTGAGGGCAAATCCTGCTTACATCATAAAGTGAAAATAAACTGTTTGATCTTGTAAGAGCTTGGTTCTGTGAATTGCTAATTGCCCACAACTCCCACTGAATCTGCTGGCACAACCACAGGGTAGTATAGCTGAAACCAAAGGAACGATATGCTCTTGGAACCAACTACATCACTAGTTCTGCTTCTCTCCCCTACCCCCCAAACACACACACACACACACACACACACACAGGTCATTTCTTTTCACAGTTAGACATTTTAAAGACCTGATGTTGTCCAATAATTTCCTCTTTAAGTTTGCCCTTTTGTATTTATCCCACTTAGGAACACATCGCACATCTCTGAAATCTCCCATAAAAGACAAACATACAGATTTTTAGATTATAATTGTGCAAACTTTGCATGTGTCCAGTAACTAAGACTTGAATAGCTAGTAATAAAAGAGGCACTGGTCAAATTCTTCATTACAGGCCAAACTCTGATTGCCATTATTACCATGTGTCACAGATCATAGCAAGCTCCGCCTCTTGGCCATCCGCTAGGACTGCTTTGAGGGGAATGCAAGCCTCTGCATACTGGATCCCCTGTAATGTTTCATGCTCCTTCACCTGAACAGAATCCAACCTCTGCCCCATTCTTGGAGAGCATGATACGTATATTCACTGGGGCAGATCTTCTATCTCCAAGTTCTGGAAAGCTCAGTTCAGCCATCAAGCACTGCTGGGCTCTGCACCATCTGTTCAGACTTCCCAGTTCATAAACAAACCCTATTCAAGGACTCCACCCAATAATGTGGAGCTCACAGTTACAGGCTTCCTTAACGCTAACATCATTTGAATTTTGAGAAATTCACTCTGCAGACTAAATGTTCTTTTAGCATTTCTGGTTTGGAATTTTATAAGGATTACCAATTACTGTTGATGATATATTGGAACATTATTATTCAACTTTAAAACAAACATTTTAAACATATTCTGCCAAGTGTCTGAACTCAAATATAGCAGTCAAAACAAAGGCAAAATTACAAATAGAGGTTGTAACTAGGTAGGTGCAATCAAGAATTATCTTGCATTTTGTCACTTAAATGCTTATCTGCTTTGAACAATTTCACGGGGCTTCTACGCATATAAACGAGCATGGGAAAATGTATTAATTTATAACTTAGCACAAAATTTCTCCTGCACAATGATGAGCTGCTTGTACCAACATGTAAATGATGTTTGAGAAGTTACATTTACAAATAAATTGTTTATTTTCCGTTAGATTATTGAAAATGTTAGTTCCTCGACAAACCTCTTTACCTGAGTTATGCAATGTTATAATTACAAGCATTCATCCAGAGACCCGCTCTACTAGCACACCCAATAAAAATCAAGATGATCAAGATGTACAAAGTTAGTGTAAAAAGGAAAGAAGTTGCAAAGAAAACTATTTATTATGGTACTGTAGCCCTCTGTTAACCACCAGCTTTACTGGACACTTGCTAATGGTTTAGTTAAGACAAGACAACACATGACATGAACGGCCATACTAGATCACACCAATGATCCATCTAGCTTAGTCTTCTGTCTTCCAATCATACCCAATGGCAGGTGCCTCAGAAAAGATGAAGACAGGGGTTAAAGTAAGGCAGAATGCACCCACATACCCACCGTTCCAGGATCCACCATTTTTAGTGGGCCAGCGTTCCAGGGCCCCTAAAAATATAATTACGGGGTGGAACGCAGCGTTCCAGTGTCTTCCCCAGCCGGCTGGAAGCTTCCCCCAAGCTGGCAGCTTTTAAAGCTCCCACCCAGAGCATGTTTAGACCATGCTTAGCAATGTTCCCTCTAAGCTGCATGGCTGTGCTGCTCCGGCAGCCAGGTAAGGGGGGGGGTGACCAGGGACAGAGCAAAGGCAGCCGACCATGAAAGGGGGTGGAAGGTTGGAGGGAAGACAGGGTCGGGCAAGCTGGGGGGCCATAGTAGGGCAGGATTAGGCTCATGAGGGGGGGACTGGGAGAGTGAGGGGGCAGAATTGGGCAGCCAGGGGGACAGGGTTTGGCCCACAGGAGGGCATCCAGTGAGCAACATATATTTCTCAGCTGCTTTCGGGCCTTAGAGGGAACACTGATGCTCAGGAGGGAGCCCAGCCCTGCCCATGGTGCGGCTGCTCCACTCCTCGCCATTCAGCTCCGGCGCCCAGGTGAGGGGGGCCCAGGCTGGACCTGAAGAAGGAGCGGGAACTGGGCCTTCCCCAGCCACCCAGGGCTGGGACTGGGGCCGGGGCCAGGAGTGAAGCACCATGCCAAGGCTGCTTCAGCTCTGCAGGAGGAGAGGTGGGCCAGGGCTGGGGCCAGGGAGCAGCAGGGCAGACTCGCTCCTGCCAGACTAGCCCACTCAGGGTCCTTGAGCTCCCCATGGCCACAGAGTGATGTTGGCTGGGTGAGCAGCCCAGTGTCCTCTCTTCATATGGCTCCAGCCCCCCGACTCCCCAACTCCAATCCTTCTCTGGTCCCCCTACCCACCCTTCTCAGCCCCCATCTCCTGCCTTACCCCCTTCACCACTCCCACCTCCTGCCACCATCTACCCCCTTTGCCCCATCTTCTGCCTGGGCTGGGGTCCAGCTGATATGGGAAGGGGGCCTGCCAAATTATACTTTAACCACTGAATGAAGAGAACAGGATGATAAGTGACTTAGTCATCCTGTTATTCACGCCGTGCTTCTGGCAACCAGAGGTTTACAAACACAGAGCATGGACTGCATCTCTGATCATCTTGGCTAATGGCCATAAACAGATTATTCTTCATGAATTTATGTAATTCTTTTTGAACCTAGTTATACTACTTGCCTTCACAACATCCTCCTGGCAATGAATTCCATTTGACTGCATTGTGTGAGAAAGTACTTCCCTTTGTTTGTTTCACACCTGCTGCCTATGAATTTCATTGGACAATCCCTGGTTCTCGTGTTATGTGAAAGAGTAAAACAAGAAAGGAGGCCTGTGCCACAGGACTCCTTGCTTGTTTTGGTGATCTAGACTAACATGGCTACCCCTTTGAAACTTGGCAACAGTGAAGGAGTAAATAATACTTCTTTATTCACTTTCTTCGCACCATTCAATATTTTATAGACCTCTACCATATCCCTCTATAGTCATCTCTTTTCCAACCTGCCAAGTCCCAGTTTTATTAATCTCTCCCAACATGGAAGCTACCCCATAACTTCCATCATTTTTGTTGCCCTTCTCTGTACCTTTTCCAATTCTACTATATCTTTTTTGAGATAGGGTAGCTAGAACTGCTTGAAGTATTCAAGGTGAGAGTATACCATGGATTTATATAAAGACATTATGAAATTTTCAGTTTTTATCATTTCTCCCTTTTCTCACAGGTCCTAACATTCTGTTATCTTTTTTTTTTGACTGCTATACATTAAGCAAATGTTTTCAGAGAGCTATGCACAATTACTCCAAATTCTCTTTCTTGAGTGGCAACAGCTAATGTAGGCCTGGTTTACATGTGCTGCAGAATGTGTGTCTCCTGTCAACTTAGTTACTTTGAACTACTGTCAGGAGCGCCGTCCCGGGGAAACACCTGGGGCCCCAGCCTCGCCCCCTCACCACAGGCCCCATCCCTTGGCCCCCATTGGGAGTTGAGGTCCTGGGCTCCTGCCGCTGCCAACCCAGCCCCCACTCCCCGGCCAGGGATGGAGCCAGGCAAGGCTGCGGGTGCTGCAGGTGATCTGGACTGGGAGAGGCAGGCACGGCCACAGCCAGGGATGGGGACAAGGCTGTGAGCAGCAGGGGGTGCCCCAGCAGTTTGGGGCACTGGTGCTGGGACTTGGAGCACATGCCCTGTGGCAGGTGTCAGCAATACCCCTGCTCATCATGCTGTTCTCACTTAGCTGCGTCAACTGGCAATGCTCTCCCCTCAATGCAGTATGACCCCATTTGGAAGAGTGCAGTTACGGCATCGACAGGAAAGCATTTTCAGGACTGACTGAATGGGTCTACACTGCCTGCTCAATTGATCCCACTGCATCCATCCATGGGGCTCAACATAGACTCTTCAGTGTAAACACAGCCTTAGACCACGTTATTTTGTATGTATAATTGGGATTATGTTTTCAAAAGAGTATTATTTTGGATTTAGCAACACTGAATTACATCTGGCATTTTGTTGTCTACTCATCCTATTTTGTGAGATCCCTTTGTAGCTCTTCACGGTCTGTGGTTTAGAGATAACTGTCTTGAGTCATTTTTTACCATTGGCAAAATTTGCCACTCCACTCTTTACTTATACAAGAGAAAGGAGAGGACACTAAAAGTTCCAGGTTAGAGAGTATTTGCATTTATACCTCTGTTAAGAGGTCTCTACCTGGTGCATTTCTACACTGGACATCAGGGTTTTAAATGTTGCATTCCATGTCCGGGTGAAGGCAGCATTTGTCATGTTTTCTGAGCAACTGAGGGAAGGGGCGAGGGCAAGAATCAGTTTTAGAAGTGTGTGCCACCAATGCAGCTCATTTTTTGCTTTTCACTTTGCATTTTAAAAGTTCCCTGAATTTGTGTATTTTGGTCTTAAAGAAGTTTAACTTCATATTTTTTATTTCTAAGATAAATAAATAAAAATAGCAAATTGCAAAGTCCCAACTAGACAAAAGCATGTGGCTCCCCCCACCTCCAGTGCTCTGGTGAATTTCTAATAGCAGTCAAACAGCATTTGGGAGGAAGCATAATGTGTTTTTGCAGACAGGGGCACAAGGCTCTCACACCTTAAAACTACTTGCTAGCTCTACTTTCCACTTCTCTAAGAAACCCCAGGTTGCAGTTAAGGAATGGTTCCTGTTAAAAGGTCAATGAGCAATTTAGTTTCACTGAAAATATTGTAACAAGTTTATGGACATATCTGATGCCGTGATAGTCACTTGACTGCACATCACATCTGCTGTAAACTTCTGTGACAGCATGGATAAAATTCAGATGCTTTTTCCTCCAATAGCACAAGCCCCTTCAAGGAGAACAACCCCTACTAAACCAGTACTGGGATTCTGAAATGGCTGAACTTTCAGGAGATGCCATATGCTAGAGATTGGTGGCCCACAGACACATTAATTATTTATACTTTCAAGTTATAAATTTTGATCACCCTTGCATTTTTATTTTATGCTTCCTTGAGAAAGTGTGCATGACACTGGAGCCTGTGAAGAAGGTTTGTTGCATAAACAAACTCTGAATCCAGTTTAAGTAGGTTAATTTTTCTATATGGAGGTCCTTTGTGCACCAAGCATAGTTAACGGCAGAAACAAGAGATGGCAAAGTTGTGTATTTATTCATGGCAAGACTCCAATAAATAAGCCAATCACAGCACTATGATAAAGTTAAAAGTAATTTTATGGGGCATTTTCCACCTTTGTCAGCAAGTGGTTGGACAGCATTGGGTATCCACAGGATGATGTTGAGTTTCACAGCTCAACTGTGACTTGATTAGTATAGCTATTTGCTAGACCCTTTTTTCCCCAAAAAGAGCTAATCAATTTTAGGTCAAAATAAAAGTGTCACACACTGTTTTGACCGTTCAATACTGATGACATTTGTCATCTGGAGTTACTATAACAGGCGGCTAGATGCCCCAATTGCTAATGCCAGGGGGAGGTTCATCCGGGAGGTTTCTCCAACCCCATCCATCACCAGATGTCTTCACGAGGCCTACTTAGTACCCAACGGCAGCAATTGATTTATGTGAGACAGTTGGTCAGATTGCACCTTATGGCAATCAAATCTTCAAAACCCAAAGAAACAAAAAGGAAAATCTCAGCTGAGCTAGAAACAAAGATTTTAAACTCAGAGGACTGTTCCCAGCATTAGCTGTTTGTGATTCTGTGTTTGTCCCCATCATTAGCACATTGTAACTTTGTGATAATGTATAAAGCTCAAGGACTGCCATGATAATACAATGACGTTACATGTATCTAATCACTGGTCTCAAAGCACTTTACATATCTAACAACTCAATATACAAACCGTGCTCAGTGATTATTTAACCCAACATAGACATGTAGTTTCCTCTAGAGCTGAAGTGCAGTAAAACCCAGCAACTCATACATAGTTTAAGATAAGAAGCAAAAAATAAATTTTCCAGCTCAAAATGCATGGGGAATTGAGGTAGAAAGAATATAATTATCCATACTGGATTGTTGTCAGTCCATGGAGACAGGCATTGTCATTTTTACAAGTATGCCATAGAGTTTTTAGTGAGCACAATTGGTCTCACATGAAAGCCGGCACTTTGTGGAGGCATTTTGGTACCTTGTACTCTGCTGGACTATAAGTTAAAATATTAACTCAGTAGGAGGAGTGCTATACATACCTGGCCACAGGCTATAGCTCCAGAATCAAGAATGATAATCTCCATCCACAGAGGGGTAAATCCTGCAAAGTGCTGAGCCCTTTCTTCCATCTCCTGAGTACTTCGGCAATTGTGAGGTGCTGAGCTCCTCTCAGGACACAAATGGACAGAACACATTCTAACAAAGAAGAGCAAATCATGCCAGCAGCAGTAAAATCTGAAAATTAAACCACTCCAGTATGCTCTGCTGAGCAACCCAAGTGGTCTCTAAAACATTACTTTTTTATATTAAGAAATACCGAGTCACACTTATTTCTGGTGTTATTATGCCAGCTGATTGTGTTATACTGGAGATGAACTTGTCTTGAAGAAGTCCAGTCTCAGACAGGGTTCTTTGGTAAAATGGTCCCTCCTGCTTTTTGAGCAATGAACTGCAGAAATACAGGAAGAGTCTAGGTATTTATTTTTGGGAAAACGAGAACAGAAAAAGGTCTGTGCTTCACTCCAACTCCTCACATCTGGACAATCTGAAGGAAATGGGAACTTTAGTTTTCTGCTTTTCATTTAGTATGTCTTTGTATGGTTAACTGTTTTTCTAAGTGCAGGATACGAAGTGAATAAGATACCATTCTTATAGACTATGCCATAACACTTTTGTATCTAGATCGTATCACACAAAGGTGACCGGGGATGAGTGTGCTAACTGAAGGATCCTAGAAAAGCAGCTTCTGGTTTATTGCACGTCAGAATTTTGAGCAGGCAAACTTTCTCATTTGTTCATCTACGTCTCAGCTTGTGCAGAGAAGCAAGAGGTTAAAGTGAACTGCAGGAATCTTATGACTGTCATCTTCAGGATACCACTTGTGGAAGTAGAGTTGGGTTCTGCCTCTCACTCCAACCTGCAAATAAAACTCAACATATTCTGCACATTTTTCCATGAACACTGACACCCCTAGCAACATAAAACCTGGTGAGCAATGTGACAGCTGCCAAGGTCAATAAGAGTTATAGTGAACTGCTGAATAAGTGTTGGTGGCACAAATCAAAGCTGCATAAGGGCAGCCTTAATATACACAAATATGCATCTTATTCAGAGTGGTTTTTGAACTGAGATTGCTCTTGTGATTATTTATCCTTTCTTTAAAGGAAGTTATATAGTGAAGTGTGATAAAGTCAAAGTGTTATTACCAAACCGTAGGCTCATATTTCATGTCAGTTTATTGACAATCTGTCCATGCCAAAAATAAATTTTAAATGCCTTTTTTTTTTAAAGACACTCTTCCCTCCACAAGTAGTTTTATTACAGCAACAGTAATGAGGGAGCAAGTGGAAAGATCCTCACAGGATATTTTAAAATCTTCACTTTGACACACATTCTGATTTGCACCTACATGAGTTATAAATGCAGAATTCTGGTTTAAACAGAAACATTTTTACCCACACTGTCTTTCCTGCATGCAGAAGAAACAGTTTGATCATATTATTAATGAATTACTTACCAAATATTAACTTTTACTATATGATGGAAAGAAAACATAAAATCACCATAGTTAAAGTTTACAGAGGACACAAAAATTAGGGGAGTGGTAAACAATAAAGAGGATAGCTCACTGATTCAGAGACATCTGGGTGCTCAATTAACTAGGCACAAGAAAACAATATGCATTTTTAATATTGTTTAATGTGAAGGTATATATCTGTGAACAAAGAACGTGGGCCTATTTGTAGGAAGGGGGATGCTTTCCTGGAAAGCATTGATGCTGAAAAAGATTTGGAGGCCATGATGGATAATCAGCCAAACGTGAGCTCCTAGCGTAACACAATGGCCAAAAGAGCTAATGCAATAATGGGACACAAACAGAGGAAACCTGAGTACAAGTAGAGATTATTTTACCTCTAAATTTGGTGCTGGTGCAATACTGTGTCTACATCTGGTGCCCACAATTCAAGGAGGACATTAATAAACTGCAGAGGGTTCAGAGAAGTGCCAACAGAATGATTAAAGGATTAGACAACCTTCCCTATAGTGATAGATTGAGCTCTTTGAATCTATTTAGCTTAAGAAAGGAAAGGGTAAGAGATGGCTTGATTATAGTCTATTACCATCTAGATGAAGGATAAATATTTAATAATGGTCTCTTCAGTACAGCACAGAAAGCTATAGCATAATCCAATAACTGGAAGTTAAGGGCAGACAAATTCACACTGGGAATAAGATGTAAATTTTTGACAGCGAGAGTCATTAACCATTGAAACAACTTACCAAGGGTCATAATGAATTCTTCAACAGCCAGTTTTGAAATCAAGATTAGATGAGTCTCCAAAAGACATGCTCTAGGACAGTGGTTCCTAAAAGTAGCCTGCAGGGGCTTTCAAAGTGGCCCACCACTCCCCTCCTGCTGACTACAGAAGGGAGCCACTTCCTGAGGATCCTGGCAAAGTGCATTGCTGCAAGGCTACAAGACCAATATAGACTCTTTGTTGCAATGAAGGTGACATGAGACCATCACTCTCCTCTTAGCTGTAGTCCAAAGGCACAGTTATCCCTGCTGGAGGCAGAGCACAGATCTCCCATCCCTCTACTACAGAAGGGAACCACTGCCTAAAGACCCAAGTGGAGTGCACAGAGATATAGGATGCATGTGGTTCTCCTGCTGAAGCCAGGGAGATGGGTGATCAGCAAGGAGAAAGGCAGCCTACTCGCTGAACTCCTGTCTGGCTGCAGTGGGATGGGAGTGGTGAGTTCTGATAGACATTGGTGGCCCTTCAGGGTGGTAAAAATGCTATCTGTGGCCCTTGAACCAAAAAGGTTGGGCAGCACTGCTCTAGGAATTACTCTAGGGAAGTTCTATGGCCCACAGTGTATAGGAAATCAAACTAGACGAACACAGTGATCCCTTCTGGCCTTGGAACCTATGGATCTATGAAAACTCAAAACGCTGCCAGCCATCTGATTGGTGGAGATGATCATTTTTGTTGGTGTCATTTAATACATGGGTTTACATCTCAGTTCCAGTTTACAGATAGATATCAGTTCATTAAACAAAAAAAGTTGTATTGTTATTATGCTTTCATGCAATTTAAAAACAAGAAATTTAAAAAGTCCATTAAAAGGAATTTGACTTCGGACAGACCTTGCATGCTAAATTTTCTCCCTCAGCAAGAGTTTACAGCCAAGTTATAAAGCCTTGAAAATAGAAGCTCACAATAGAACTGCTGACACAACCTGAAGTGGAATGCTGTGAAAAATAACACTACAATAATTACACAGTGACATAAGTGTTAAAAAGAGGGATGAGCTCTTGGTCCTTCTTCAGATATGTGCTTGTTCTTGAATTTTGCTTTGAGCAGGAGAGCTACCAGCAGAAGTGCTGAAAGAGCTTCTGCCCTTTCATTTTAAGATTGCTTGTTGACGCTCTAAAAGGACATAGCCCTCCCCCACATGAAGAATCATTAATAATAAAATCTGAGCAGGTGCAAAATTGGTTGGAGGGTGAGTGGTGGTAGCAGCTATGCAACTTTTAATACCAGCCTCGTCCATAATGACTCACAAGCCATGGTAACAGAACATCATTTTCCACAACATATGAAAACTTGTTCTTGCCTGCCTCCTGGCTGGCAGGGTCACAGGGTCATTCATCCATTGCCAAGTGTGTCAAAGAAACTCACTGGTTGGTGCTTAGCTTGTTTTGCCTGAATTTAGCCATGCTGAGCAGAGTTCTAAACACAAATTTGTGGTCTGGTCCAGCAAAGAGAGAAAATGTTAAGTAAAGGGGCCAGGCTGTGTGGCACAGTCTCTATTATGTGTGATAAAGAAAATATATTAATCCATGTGGTAATAGCAGAGCTAGACACAGCAGTTGCTTTACCCAGTGTTAGCACATTTTGTTTGAAATAAGCTAGACAGACACTGGGGGAAGCACTCACATTTATCAGAGGCGTTAGCTTTGTACCATTGCAAAATGGATTCATAATATCCATCTTCCCTTTATTATACAATGTAGTGTCAAGGCAAAAAGCAGCCAAGAATCTCATACAGTTTACAGTTAATACAAACCTGAAAACTACAAGGCATGCTGGCAGCCTATGCCTTCCTGACTAATGTGTTAGTTCATCGAAGCACCATTACAACAAGGCAAATGATAATTTTAACAAGTGTTTGCCATTTAAAAGCAAAGCAACTTGGCAAATGAAGAGGCACAGGATAACAGACAAATGTTTCAATTTATTCCTTTCTACAGCTGGGGAACAGTATAAGTTAGGTCTAAGACACTATCTTGGGTACATTTGCACTGTTCTAAATAGGACATACAGGTAGTTGCAGCTAGAAGCACAACTGTCTAGTGAAATGGATGACATATTTCATAAACTCTAAATGCTTTTCCCTATTCTTTCAAGAGAACCTTGTTCTTCCAATTTCTTTAATGTTATTCAAAAAAAAGGGCCTCACAGGCATGCCCAGCATGCTTTTCCAGTGTCTTCAAGCACCTGATGAAGTGGGATTCTCTCCCACAAAAGCTCATGCGATAAATAAATTGGTTAGTCTTTAAGTGCCGCAGGACTTCTTGTTTGTTTTGCTGAACTAGACTAACATGGCTGCCCCTTTGGAACTTGTTATACCATGTTTATCAACATATCTGAGCAGCCCTTTGGAACTTTATTCAAAGACTATTGAAGTTGATGAAAAAATTATCACTGAACTCAATGGTCTTTGAGATTTGAAGTCTACAAAGCTCTAGCACATCCTTTGAATGCTTGAAATAATTGGCTTCCGAGGATTATTTTAGGAGTGTACTGTTTTGGAGACTTTTATTTCTTTTCTTTTCTAGTGAAAGAATAAATTTTAAAATTGCACTGTTTGAAGAAATTGGCCATTTTCCCAAATCTTGCTATTTCATGTATCCTTACATAAATACATTTCTTGTGCAAAGTCTTAGATCACTTAGAGTGTGGTTAGATTTAGGAAAGTGTTTTATTCCATATATTTTTCAAATTTGAAGTCTGGCAGTGTTTTAGTACAAGAATGTATAAAAGTACTCTGTAGTCTTGCCAGAAAACTAAACTTGTTTCATGGCCCACCTCTGAAATCTAGTTTTATCCAGTGGGGGTGGGAAGAACATGCCTATTGTCAAATTAAGTACATGTAAAATGCTGATGAAACAAGCTGTGTAGCTACTGGCCACTTCAAACATGCACACTTTTACTTAAAGAGGTTCATTTTCAAGCAGAATTTCTGGACAAGTCACACACAGACTATATGGAACAAAACTCAGACAGATGTCTTCTGGGGTATTAGTCCAACAAAATCTTTAAGCACTTAAGGCTCTTATAGGGGGCTGTGCCCCAGGGGTTTCCCCCAGAGACTCTTCACCCACTCTGGTCTGCTTCAGACAGGCCAGAACCTCTCTGGGGGGTGGGAAGAGGATAACACTGTACGGTTGTAGGCCACCCCCTCAGTGACTTACTGGCGGTGGGAATGTGGGGGGAGAAGGGAAGGAAGCTCATCCACTAGTCCACGTCAAGCCCAGAGACCCTAAAAATAGCAGCCAAATGCCACTGTGTCCTTTTAACTAAATTGCTTTCACTTTCTTGGCCACTTCCACCTAGCCCCAGCCTTCATCAAGGCTTTACCCTTACCTCAGAGCTCTTCCATATTCAGGTAGACTAGCTAGCCACGAGCTCTTTTGCTTCCTAGGCACCTCCCAGAACTGAGCTTTCCACAGTGCAGCAGTCCTTCAGCCCACTAGCAGCACCACTTTCACTCCACAAACCCCAAGAAACAAGGGATTGTGGACATGCACTGCAGCTCCTTTTATACTAGCCTGCAAGCCTCTGATTGGCTAGGCCTTTGCAGCCTCCCTGATTGGCTGCTTTTCTGCAGCCTCTCTATGCCATTTGGAGGACTTGCCTACTAGTCTTTTCCTAGGGAGGGTGTGGAAAGATCATGATGCCTTCCAGAAGGGTACTCTGGACCTAATTCACCATGCTCCACAGACAAACAGTGGCCAAAGGCAGTGGTTCTCCACCACTGTGTCTGCAGATATTAGTGCATCACCATGCAGGGGCAAGTGTGTCATGGAGAACTGGGGAAATGGCTGGAGTTGGCCTGGAGGGAGTGGGCTAGTGTCTCTAGAGTTGCAATATGCTGCCTAGAGTGTCGCAGCCCACATAAGGTTGAGAACCACTGGCCAAAGGAACATTTATGAGAGGTCAGATTGTGCTGGCTTTTAGTTTCTACTCTGTCATAAGCTACTTTATAAGTCTGCAGTCCATGCTCTCCATTGAAAAATATTATTTCCACTAAGGGCCAGTGCTACAAAAACAAAGCCTGGGAAACAAGTGCCATCTTTAGGCAATGGAGTAATCAAGTGGAGCCAAATCACCACCACCGAGAGAATTCTGCTATGAAGAGGTGGTCAGAGTAGGATAAAAAGTACACAGGGTAGGATAGAAGAGGGAATACTATCAAAAAAGAAATGATTTCCATCTTCCACAGAAACACAGATAGGACATTTTTCACCAAATGTTTATAGGGGAGTTTGCACTCACCTGTACACTGACATTTCAGGATCATTCCTGTCTTTCCCAGTTCCAATCTCCAAAAGTCTGAAGTAACGGCAACTCATCAGTGATGACCCTGACCTTTCTACAAATGGGAGCTACCCAGTTGCTGATAGTGCTTTCACAATAAACAATACTTTCCTAAACCCGTAACTATCAACCAAATCATACATGTAAGTTTGTAAATACCCATCCAGACCTGTCCTGAGAGCAGGTCTGGACAGAGCTCTAGAGGCTCCATGGCTAGAGAGCCCTAGTCGAGCCTTGAGAACAAAGATCCACAAAACATTTGCCACAGAGCTCCTGACTAGCCCCACAACACTCCCTGAAAATAATATCAACAATTGCCCAAACAGTTAATAATAGAGGCACAGGAAAGGACATTAGAGGAGATAGTGGCTCCCCCAGGATTGCTGGATGGAGTACAGGCATTTCTCCAGTTCTGAGAAAGAGAGTCAAAGGGCCTCAAAATCAACTGTAAAGCGAGCTATCTGAAGATTTTCTCAAAGGGTGTTGAAAGTCAGATTCTTTGGTTCGGATTCTCAGCTGTTGTAAATTGGCTTCAATCCACTTACGTCAATGGCGGTATGTGACTTTACACAAGCAGAGAACCAGCACAGTATGAAGTTTACTGTTCTTCTAGAAAGTCCTCTTAAGCGAGAATTAGGTTTTCCCCCTAAATCAATTCTCTTCATCCCTTTGCCCACTTGTTTTTTTGCATTGCTGTTTGAAATGGCCTTTTCCTTTCTCTTACCAGGATTTGCATTATTTGACTGACTTACATAATTGAAAAAGCAACTGAAGGTCTAATACATGAATCATTTTTTTAAAGGAAAGAAACTTCTCACACTCGACCATCTCTTTAGACACATGAAATATAAATCAATCTCTTGCAATTGGCACTTTTAAAAAGATTCTCCTCCCCATTTTATTTTAAAATACTTAAAATTTTTAATGAAAAGATCAGCATTTTCCTGGCTGACTCTTTGCTAAAGAGCTGATCAGAATGCTCTCCCTCCATTTTCCTGGAATTTTACAGATGAACCTTCTTACAGATGGAACACGCACACTTAAGGCATCCAGTCTGACTCAGGCAAGAGTTATTGGCCAGGGGCCTGGGGTTTGCCTGAGGCCTCATGAACGTTTGTGTTTTCAGGCTTCAGCAGGTATATCCAGTAGTACATAGAAAATTGGACCTTTTTTATTTTAAAATCAATAAAATGAGAAATCTTATTAAGTTACAAAAGGGGTTTTGCTTTACTTTACCAGTTTGTCCTTTATAGCGTCTCACATTATGTTTTCCTACTCTTTACTACCAGACAATCCATCTCAACCCCTATTGAATTTTACCTTTAAGCATCACTGTCTTGTCAGGTTTTCCCCACAGCCCCTTTTGTTAGTCAGTATTTTTGTTCCCTTCATATTCTGGCTATTTCTTAAAAAGCCACTTAAATGAAATTTAAGCTCATAAATAATGCTGGATTAATACCATCCAGGCAATTTACTCTTTTTCTGGATCAGCAAATAGGGAATCAGATGAGAAGTCTAGAAATATTACTTCTGACCCTAGCTCTCTCGCTCACTCACTCAATGAGTAATTTTGAGCTAGTCAATCAACTTCTCTGTTTCACTCCTTGTAAAATGGATTTTTTTTTTAAATAAAGTAGTGTTTTGAAATCTATGGCTGAAAGATATTTTTTCCTTATTTCCAGAAGGGGCACCAACAGTTTGAACTTCCTTGACACTTCCCCACCAGTCCTTCACCACTGACCTTGTGAACACTAAGTAGGCGAAAGTAGTGAGCTCTAGGAAGGATAAAATATTTCATGCCACCTAAACCCCAGAGTTCTTCAAAATGGACTATGGTTTCAAAAAATATTTTAATGTGTTGTGCGACTACACTGGAGTCTAACATCTTAGTGTTAATATTTACAATGTAACTTCTAATATAATACATTTATTCTAAGATAAAAGACATGATGCAGCCTCCACAAGGATGACAGACATTCCAGCAGATACACAGCTATGCATATCTTCGCACTTATTTCCTTACATAAAGCTCCCAATACAAACAGTAAAGCAAGATATGAATATGGAACACAGCTAGATTTTAATTCTATAGCAAAAAGTGTTTTGCATAGGACAATGATTCTGCTGTCTAATTTTAAGTATTTTCTAATGTGTATCAAAGATGCTTGCATAAATGTTATGCTCTTTCAAAAACAAAGCCTATCTGTCTTCTCAGAGGAGCACACTGACATTCCTACACAAAAAAACCCTCCACATCTGTCCCAAGGGAATGCACAGATGTCTGGAAAGATTCAAATGACAATACATGCTGCATTTCAAACATAAAAGTGAGTATATAAGGTCAAATTCTTTTCTCTGTCACACTGATATTAATCCAAAGTAACTCCACTGACTCCAGTAGAATTAAACCAGATGTTCAGTGGTATAACAGAGCACGTGATATGGTCTGATGTAAGAAATTTTCTTCCAAAAACATTTAGCGATTGCTTGCATGACAACACCCAGCAGAATCACCATTGACTTCTCCAGGAGCAAGCTGCACCATTTGTGTGTCACTGAAGAGACAGACATGTCACACATTTTCTTCTTCCATTCCAAAAGAAACCAAAGAACTAAATCTCCAATGCAATGAAATTCTAAACATTTTTTGGTTCTGGTCAATTAAAATATTTCTTTCAAATTTTGACCTTTTAAAAATTTAATTTTTAATATAAGAACAATGAATTTAGTTTGTAAAAGATGTTTTGAAATGTTTCAAAAATGTTGGAGAGAGATATTTAGACATCAAAACATTTAAGAAGTGTCTGCTTTGACTTTCATTTTCAAAATGAAATTTCAAAGTGTTTTAATTCTGATTAAAATGGCAGTTCTTTGTTGGAAAACATTTTGACAAAAAAAGTTTGGCTAGTTCTACTTACGACTTTGGACAGCGCCTTTATCTAATTAGGGACCTGTAGATGATATAAGAATCACACTTGTCTCCTGACACCAAGAGCTACAAAAATATAAGAATGTGCTTTATTGCTCATTAGCATTTATGCTACATAACATTTCTTCAGAGCATTGAGAGAAAGCATCAAAAAAATTCTTTGAATTATCTTTATGACCCTGGTTTTTCAGCAAACATAAATGCATTTTAAAAGGCCATTACTTGGAATAGCCTGTGAATTTCAGGTTAGAAGAGAGCCCATTTTGCATTTGGTACCTTAAATAGTAATCACTTAAAAAAAAAAAAGCTGCACAGAAGATGGTGGCAAACCACTTGTCAAGCAATTGACTGAGTTCTACTGTAGCTTGAGATTTTTGCCATCTCTTTAGTATCACAGAAAATCTTGACTGAATGAAGACACATATGAGGAAAATGGTGTAAGGCAATCTAGTAGAAACTTTATTAAAGTTAGAAATAGTATAATATGTAATAAGTAGTGGTAAAGAATTCATAAGTTATCATGTACAAGTGTTTAAAACAAAGTTGGTATTCAAAAAGGCATTCAGCAAGTGAAATCTGATCTTCATACATATGGATCAAAGGGGAACAGGCTCAATATGTACATCTCTTTAAGGAAAAATAGGTCAAGATGGAGGAAGATTTTAAACTTTTGAACTTACTCATTCCCCCTCCCATCAAGTATTCTGAGGTCTCCGCCCACTGTCAAAAAGGACCCTTCAAACTTATTGATTTTGATCATGCACTGTGCAGATGATAGGTGAAATCATCCTTTTTCAATTGGGTGAAGATGAAATCATATCTTTTGTGAGTGGTCAAGAGGAGATGAAAGGGGATGATAGTGTATAAAAGATGCTGCACAGCAGCAGAGCTTCGGAGATCTCTCCCACTCCTTACTGGGTTCCACTGGCCTCTGGCTATCTTCCCGCTGCACTAAGGAGTCTCACTCACACTCATCCCCAGAGAGAGTAACAACGTCTCTGGTGGAACTGTTCGAGCTAAGTTGCGGGACTTAGTCTCACAAGGGCATCCTCCGGACTTAGTCTCTGAGTGGTGACTCAGGACTTAGTCTCTGAGCTGCGTCTTCGGACTTAGTCTCAGAAGGGCGAATCCGAATATTCATACTTGCATGCACTCCAGACAGGCAGATAAATCAGTCCTGTGGTTAAGTCTGTGAGCAATGAACAGCATTGAAGGCTAAAGGTTTTGAAGCTCCAGCACAGCAGGGGTCTCACAGCAGCTGCACCTGCAAGCCTTTGAGAACTTCCTGAGCCGCCGTAGTTCCAGTCGCCACAGAGACCGTAGCAGAACTGAGGAGAGGAGCTGAAGAGAAAGGAACAACTGCTACTACCACCCACCAAAGAGACTTATTTTCTTCTAAATTTTGTGGTAAGAAAAGGATCCCAAGGAGGGGAGGACAGTGATAAAAGCTTTAAGACCAACAGATTGTTTTAGTGCTGACAGGAGGCCCAATCCTTACAAAGTGATTTTATGATAAGTAAACTGCCCAGGGAGAGTGTGAGACAAGGAACCCAGACTAAGTTTTAAAGGAGTAAGGTTAAGATCTGAGAACTCTCCATTCTTTAAGTGACTGATCCCCACTTGTTGAATGTTTCTTTTGTAAATATAAATGTTGTTTAGTATTTTATTTGCATAGAATAGTTTTAATATGTTACTGTTAAGCTATATGGGAAATGAGCAGGAATTCTTTGTCAATCCCCCAAATAGCTATTGTAATAAACCTTATGTTTGTTTTCTGAGAACTAAGTCTTTTGTTGCTTCTGGTCTGTGCTTGACTGGCGGGCTGTAGCCGTATTCTCCACTCGGGTCATTTAGCCGGTTCGAGGGATATTTGTCTGTTTGGGCGAGGAACGGTCCCACCCTCATTGCCCGAGAGAGTGTTGAAAATTAAGATTCAGGCTGCTGGACGGTCTGGAAATTTGGAAATTGGTTTTGGGAACTGATTTTCTGGGGTAACACTACCAGCACAGATCCAGAAACTTTTTCCAGAACCATTTTGGGTATCAGGTAGGTTGGCTATTGCATTTTGTCTTCTCTAGAGGGCTATTTTATCCAAGAAACAAAGAAGTAGTTTGGTGGCACTTTAAAAACTAACAAATTTATTTATTGCATGAGCTTTTGTGGGAGAAAAATCCCACTTCATTAGATGTTGAAGATGGGGAATTTACAGAATGAGTGGAAAATAAATTTAGGAAGTGTAAGTCATAGGATCGGGTCAGACAGTAGCAGCAAATAGATGCAGTTGTTTAGATTCTGACAGTTGAATAACAGCATATAGGAGGGAGGTAGGAAACCAAAATTACCCATTGTAATAGGAAAAAAACCAATCTCTATTCAATCCTAAATTGACAGTGTCAAATCTGCATATCAATTCCAATTCTGCAATTTTATCCCAGTTATCCATTGCAAATAGGGTTCGTTCTTTCCCTTGTTCCTTGCAGGGAAGATACATTTTCAGCCAACATTCGCATTTTGCTTCCTGGAAGGATAGCTATTGTAGTGCTAGTAAAGGGGTATCTATGAAAATGAATGCCGATGTGGGAATGTCTAAGCAAACATCCTCAGATTGAGACAAGACTTCATGCAGTTAAAAAGTGTTTTGCCTTCCTTCCATAAGGGCACAGTTTTCTGAAGGTCATGAGACATTATAGTTCCACCAAATGTCCCTTACAAATGGGCTTTCTTCAAGTTCAGCCCGCTCCCCACAACCACTTTACTACCAACAAAGTGCTGGTATGGACATGGTCAAAGCCTTGTGGCCCAAATCCAGTGATTCTTATTCCTCACTCACACAAATTTTTATTGGCCTCAAATAGAAATAGTAAGGGATAAGTACAGATTGACTGCTATTACTCACATTATATTAATAAACCATCTTTTCTTGTTTTGGAATTCTGGATGAAATCATCGACAATTAGCCACCTCTGAATTCTAAATTTCTGAATAATAGCAGCATGGTCAATCCCAAAAATTTAAAGTAGTAAGAATTTTTTTAAAACATATTTTAGTTTTTTATTTGTCAACTTCTTTTTGAGGTTATAGCATGCATATTTTCAAGCCTTCCTATCCAACCAAAAGGACTAGAAACATTTTGTTTTAAATCAATGCCAGGATTCTTACCTAGTCAGGAGCTGAGGTTAAGGAAAATGCCAACAACTTTGAATACCATGGCACTTGAAAGAATTGACAATGATGGTGATATAATGTGTAACATATTACTTCCAAAATAACTTCTTTCCTGTCCAAAAAAACTAATTAATACTATCCTTGCCAAAATCGCCTCTTCCACCAACCAATTAACACACTCCTTCCTTCCTGTTTGCGGGCCCTTCTGCTGCTACCCCATTTCTTCTTCTCGCCTAATCAGCAGCAGCAGCTCCCCAGCTGCTCTTCTGCCTGCACCTGGATCATTTATTTCCTTTCTTTTTTGTTCAGTGTGACTTGGAATGAGGTTCGATAAATCAGAACAAATGCCTTTGTTTCACTAGAACCAAGCAAAAAAGGCTTTCCAAACTGGGACAATCCTGTTAAATCAGAATATCCAGCGATCCCAACTTTCACATGCAATGCTGGAAAACATGACTGCAATGGCATTATGCTAGTACGTGAGGACTACAGCTGTTTAGTGTTTGATGTCTGAACAGGATTTCTAACCTTGAAGTTCAAAAAGAACTCTATGAAAAGTAGCCACCAGAATCGATGAATAAGGTCCATGACTGTGTGACTGTTTGTAACCCTAATACATACAGGACATGTTATGTTTGGATACTTAGAAGTTACTTGCACTCAGAGAGAAACAAAGAGACAGGAACATGGGAGGTGTAAACACACTCGGATTGTGTTTATTCTCTTACTCTAGGACCAGACAAAACTGGCTAAGCTATCCCATAGTAGTCTAGCTTTGTTAGCTATGGCAAGCTAAGCAAGACACAAAATATACAACATATTCCTCTCCCCCCTTAATGAAAGCTTCCTTTTCACAGAACAACTGAACAAGGTAATGAGGGTAGACTGCCCCATTTCCCAGCTAAACCCCAGGGGCTATTCTGCCCTGTAAACATGGGGTTGCCTTAAATAAAGAAAGATTCAACCACTGAGATGGCTGTCTCTCTATCTAGGTGGATTACAGTGGACTGCTGGTGGTCTTGTACCAAAAAGTGTTATTGGTGTGGCTCTAACAATGGCCTTAGGACACGTATCTCAAACAGCACTCACATCTGTATCTGTTGCAGAGGTGGATGGAGGCAGGGAGTCAGGAACAGGTGATTCGTGACTTCAGGATATCTCACTTGCAATGGTGCAGTCAGGCAGTTTAACTGGAGATGTGTCCATAGGACTTACAAAACTGGCAACAATGGATCTGCATGTCACCCCCAGCTTAGATCTGCAAGTCTGGACAGTGTAGGAAACAGGTCCTATCTGGGCGGTGACTGCAGTAGCGACCCATTTAGCTCAAGAAACATAGTTCTGAGCTAGAATAAGCTGTCCAGGACCAGGACTAAAGGTTCAGTTTTTTACTCTTTGTGCATGTCTCATTACTTGGTTGTGCTGCTGATGTTGCATAACTTGTCACATTCTGGTGGGTTTTGGCAGATCAAAGCAAGTGAGCATCTGTCATCTTGTCATTAGAAAGGCTGGAGACACTTTGATTGTAGCAAGGTGTTTTCTATAGAATAGTAAGAAGGTGTCCAGATGCTTTTGAATGGACAAGTGTCCCTGTATAGATTTTAAAGCTTGTTTTGTTATCTGCACAACCTTTCTGCTAACCCATTGGGGGATGGATGATATGGTGTTGAAGGGATGTGATGAATTCTATTTGCTTTAATAAATTTTTCAAACCCCTGAGAGATGAACTGCAGTCCATTCTAGCTTACAAGTCATTCTGACAGACTGAAACAAGTAAAACAAGCAAAGAGTCCTGTGGCATTTAAAGACTAACAAATTTATTTATTGCATGAATTTTCATGGGAGAAAATCCCACTTCATCAGACACTTTTGAAGATGGATAATCTTACAGAATGGGAGAAAATAAGTACAGGGAAGTGTACATCATGGGAACAGGCCACACTGTAACAGCAAATCAAAGCTATTTAGCCCCTGAAGCAACACAGTCAAATTTGCAAACTGAGAAGCTGCAGAGCTTTAATTTATTTGCCAATTTGACACTGCTTCAAGGTTAAATAGGGACTTTGGATTTTTTTTTTTCTCATTACAACAGGTGATTTGACCTCATCTTCTTCTATATGTTGTCCTCCAGCGTTTGACCCTTTTTAACCACTTTGATTTGCTGTTACATTGTGACCTGATCCCATGACTTACACTTCCCTGCATTTATTTTCCTCCCATCATGTTCCCACATCTACAAAAGCATCTGACAAGTTGGATTTTTCTCACAAAAGCTCACGAGATAAATAAATTTGTTAGTCTTCAAGTGCCACACAACTTGTTTGTTTGCTGAACTAGACTAATATGAGTACCCCTTTGGAACATGAAACAAGTAAAGATTTCACACAGTCTCTGGATAGTACTTTCAGCAGTAGTAGAAGGCATTACAGAGATTTCTGACCATTTCAAGAGTGTGGTGACAACCTGAAATGTGTTTCCTTCCAGTTGGCCGGCAAAATCAACATGAATACACTGACATGGATTTTCAGGCCAGTTCCATGGGTGCAGGGGCACCCACTAAAGCATAGTGGTTGAGCTATCCCATAATATTTTAGCTTTGTTACCTACAGCAAGGTAGCCAGGACACAAAATACAAAGTAGGATGTCAAAACAAAAGTTCCCCGTCTTCAAGTGTCTCATGAAGTAGGATTTTTCCCCCATGAAAATTCATGCAATAAATAACTTAGTTAGTCTTTAAAAGTACCACAGGACTCCTTGTTTGTTTTGCTGAACTAGACCAGTGGTTCTCAACGGCTGTGGTGGGACACATTACTCTGTCACCACACAGTGGTAAGTGTATTGTGGAGAGTCAAGAAGATGGTGGGATTTGTCCTGGGGTGGGTGGGCTAGCATGTCCTGAAGGGTCATGATACGCTGCCAAGTTTGTTGCAACTTGCAAAAGATTGAGAACCATTGAACTAGACTAACATGGCTACCCCTTTGGAACTTGACAACAGAAAGCATGCCTAGACCTAGGAAAAAGAAGCCTGTTTTCTAGGTTTCCCAAGAACCTACAGCTAAAGGTCATGTCTGATAGTTTCTTGTAAGCAACTATACATTTTGCTAGAGATAAATCTGCACTGAGAAGTCATGTTGGAAAGCTACCTTGCCAGTTATCCAAAATGAATACTGTGTGAATTCTATATTCATACCAGGGATTAAAGTATAATTTGGTGGGCCCTGGAATCCTCCTAAATTTCCAGGTCCCCTTCACACAGGTCTGGCCCCCCTTCACCCTCACCAGATACTGCTCCCCCAAATACCTGTTCCCCACCCCAGCTACTGCCTCCCAAACACCTGCCTCCCACCCCAGCTACTGCCCCCAAAACACCCCCCATCACACCCCTCCTTCCCCATGTCCCCATCAGCCCCAATCCCCCTTCCCTAAGCTCCCTGCTCCCATTTCCCCACTCCAGCCCTCCTAACCCCTCTCCCCCAGCTCTCCATCTTCACTCCATCCCCTTCAGCCCCCCACCTCCTCCATACCTTCCCAGCCCCCTTGTCCCCTTCCTCCACTCCTCCCCCTTCAGCCCCCAACCCCCTCAACGCCTCCCCAGCTCACCATCCTGACACCTTCTTCCCACACCAACCCCCCATGTTTTCCCCACCAGATGCCTGCCTGTGCCTGACCCCCCTGGCCCCCTTACCCACATCGCCAATGTGACCAAGGAGCCAGGCCAAGGGAAGGAAGCTGTGGTGCCGGCCAGCCAATGAGGGGGACACAGGTACGAGACTGGGTCTGGGCCACACACACTGCCTGGGCCCAGCAGGAAGGGGCAGAGCTGGCTTGGGCACTTGGAAAGGGGTGAGGAGGGGTTGCCGGGCTTGCTACAGCTTGCAGCCCCTTGAGCAGACCCTGCAGGGAACATGCCAGAATGCTGTGTTCTGGAGCATTCCTCTATTTTTAGGGGGTCCTGGAATGTAGTGTTCCGGTGCATTCCCCTACCTTTAGGGGGCTCTGGAACGCTGCCCCGTTAAAAATAGGGGGCCAGCATTCCAGCTAACTTTAACCTGATTCATACCTTCAAGCATAATTTTGGGGGGAGTGTATTAAAATTTTATATCACACATAAAAGATGTAATGAGACTTTAGCTTTTTTTACGTTATTATATGTTAATGTTTATTTTTACCTTTGCTCGACTATTACTAAATCTTAATTGTAGGATGATGTTCCCAGCTCCTATTGAAGTCAGCAAGAAATTAGCACTGACATTTTCACAGAGCTAGGTTTTGAATTCATGCATTCCTTTGCCCTTGTGTGTGTCTATTTTTGAATTGGAGTCGGCAAGGTTTTTCACTCAAGAAAAATTGAAGACAGAAGATATTCACCCTGTTCCCCACTACCACCACATGAACGTCTCATATTACTTCATTTTTAACTACATCGACATGAGGCAGTTTGCATTTGTATATTTGTATTCAGATATGTGCCTATATCTTAATATGCTAATTGTTACCTATCCAATTTACCCTATCAGAAGCTGTTCCTATAATGAGCGACGGTAGCACCATATTTGAGTTACTTTTTAAATGAGCCAAGAAATTAATCCAAATGACATTGTATATGCAGCCAAAGACACAGTGATTTAAGATAAAACATATACCCAGTTTTGAAGAAAATACATTCTGTACTATTGTATGTCAGTGGTCCACTGCTACTCATTAAAATATCTGAAGAAAACATTGTATTCTTTGTTTAAAAAGTCAGTAGAACAAGTTGAAACACTTGTGGATTTCAACGTCACTAATCAAAATCTGAACTACTGCTATTCTAAGACATGAGTTATCAACCCATGAGCTACAAAGGGATATCTAGGAATTATGGCAAAAACTGACCAATTAAGACAAAAATCTGCCAATTTCCACACAGCTAAAAGAACCCAAGGGAAGAAAGACAGATGATTCGAAAAGCAGATTCATGTCTAATAATTAAAACACAAAAAGAAATCCAACATGTTCAGAATAAACTGTCTGTGAATATATCCAGAGAAGAAATATTATGCAGGAACCATTCAAGTTCTAAGCACCCTCCTCATTTAGGGTAAAAAGGGGGATTTACAACATTATTAAAAGGAGAGCGTTCCAAACCACACCGCTTGTCTCCATTCAATAGACCAAGGGTTCAAAACAGACATCTCACAGGTGCACACACATTTATTACTATTATTTTCATTGAGCGATGACCAAGGGGTCCAATCAAGATCAGGTCTTCATTGTATTAGGGACTCTGTAAACATCCATGTAGACGTTCACCTTACCCTGAAGGCCCTAAGTTTTATTTTTAAAAGGACACAAAAATCAAGTGCTGTACAAACAATAAGAGGAAAAAAGGAAGGTGGATATGAGTACTACAAAAGAAATAATTAGATATGCTAGCATCTGTTTCTAAGAAAAACAAACTCCATTTCTGCACCAATGTTATTGCACAGAACAGAAACAAGTCTCTCTCATTCACAGCTTTTATTTGCTCTATAGCAGGGGTGTCAAACTTACAGCCCACGGGCTGGATCCAGCTCATGGACAAGTCCAATCCAGCCTGTGGAGCAACAGGGACCGTGGGGCTGTCTTCCTGCTGCTTCCCTGACTTCAGCTGCAAGGGCAAGGTGGGAGCACAGCACCCTGCTACTCCCAGAGTGCAGGCCACAGGGCACTAGAAGAAGAAGAAGTGCTAGGAGGTTGGCCAGGGCCAGAACTCCCACCTCTGCCACACAGCAGGCAGCACTCCGGCCTGCCCTGCCTCTGGCCGATCACCCTCCCCAGGGGGTGGAGAGCAGATCAGCATCTGGCTGGGTCTTGGGGCAGGCCACGGAGCAGCCCCTTCAGCAGAGTTCAGGCTGCTTTTCCCCCCTGCCCCGGCATCCCCCAGAGCTAAACCATGGGGTGGTGGTGCCACTGGAGGGATGGAAGCCAGGGCAGGGAGCAGCTGGAGGGCAGAGCCAGGCTGCTGCAAGGGGGGCAGGCACAGGCCCCTGGGGCGGGGTGCTGGAGGAAGGGGCCAGCTGCAGGCCCTGTGCCCCAAATCTCTTTTCTTAGGGAGCAGCGCTTCCATCTGCCCCCCCCCAGCACTGTTCCCCGTTTGGGGCTGCAGTCGCCCCACCCCACCAACATTCTGCCTCAGGTTGTGGTAGGACAGGGGTGCTGGTTGGCACCCTAAAACTGGGCAGCCTGGGCTGGGGCCCCTCTAACCTGACCCTAGTGCAGGAGACCTGTAGTGCCAAAAGCCTTGTGCCAACCGATTTTGTTACTCTGGTTGTTCTGACACAAACGGAGATCGTAACAAAATCTGCCAGCAAACAGCTTCTGGGACTACACCAGCCCAGCCGCAGCTATCTGGCATCTGGGGCTGTCACCTTTGTCTCCCCCTGCTCCTTGTGCCCCACCCCGCTACAGGGGCTGCGAGGGTGGGGAGGTAGGGCAGGGTGGGAGGCAAATGGGACTTCACCCTTGGGTGCCACTGCCCTAGTGCCAGTGGAGCAACATTGGGCGCACGCAGCAGCCCCAGCCCCTGGGCCATACCGTCTTCAGCAGCAAGCCGAAAGCAATGGTTGGAGTTGGAGCTGGCCTTTGGGCTGGCCCACCTCACCTCCCCACCCCCTAGTGCAGGGATCGTGGGGGCCCCCAAGGGCCTCTTGGTTGAAGGACACGCTTTGACGCACAGCAAGTGTCCTGCCCTCCAATGTGGCCTCTCATATCAAATGTGTTTGACACCCCTCCTCTATGGCATTGAACTGGACTATTATTCTGTCCCCTCTGCTAAGGGTTTTTCTTAATATTTCTCTTGGGTAACCTCATTTCCTCACACTAGTTGATTTTCAGCTTACAGCTTCATGGGAGACTCTCTATATTGGCATCCAGACTATGTCCCAAGTAGGTCCAGTGCTTTCTTCTGATTCCAGTGGGAATGAGCAGCTGGTTGGTAATTTCTCGGATCTCTTTGTTGATGGTAAAGTCTTTGTAAGTGCCCAGAAACTTTTGTAGGCACTTATTTATGAAGATGTCTAGTTTTCTGGCTAATGTTTTAGTACTTCTCCATTTGCACAACTGTAAATTAGCACCAACAGTACACAGAAATTGAAAATTCTTAGGTTTTGTCTGGTGCGTTGTATCTTTGACTTCCATACATAATGTTGAGTTTAACAAATGCTGTCAATGCCTTTCATATCCTTGAAGTCACTCCTTTCTTGAGGTCTCCATTAGCTAATATGGTACTGCCCATGTAGATTAAGTATTCTATTTTCTTGATATTTTTGCCTTCTAATGATGGAACTAATGATGTAATAGCCTGATGGCCAGTTTTCAAGAATGTTTCTTTCAGCATAACTAATTTTGAGTCATGCTGGCATGCTGCTTTTGCAATATTGTTTGGTTTTATAACTTTTTGGAGTTGTCACTCACTAGCACCATATCATCAGAATCCATGTCCAGGTCCTCTAAGCATTTCCCATCTACCTATTCTATCCCAGTTTGTGGAGCTTACTCTTTTTTTTTTTTTTTGTCTAATCTAATAGAATACCAAACAGCAGTGGAGATAAAATGCAACCTTGTTCTGTGCCACTGTCCACACCGAATCTTTCTGTTGTCTGGCTGTTCTCTGTTACAGCACACGTTTTATCTCTGTACATGGCCTTGATGATGTTGACTACTTTAGCTGGAATTCCACAGGACCGAAGAACATATTCCTGAAGAATTCCTCAAGAAACAACTGTCAATTTTGTTAGAATGGTAATATCAAGAACGGTTAGCATTTCTGCTGTAATTTGATCATGTTTCATCACTTTTTTTCAACTTTTTGATTGCAGGCTCTGCTTCTGACATCTCTATTTGACCAATGTTAACATCAGGTGGACCAGGATTACACATTTCATCAAATTCTGATGCTGAGGTAGTATGGCTAACTTGATGACTTCTTTGAAATGTTCCATGCATCAGGGTTTTTTTGCCCTACCTCAGTCAAACATTTTTCATTCTTTGTTTTTTATTGACTCATCTCCTGTTTTGAAACCTCCTCACAGAGTTTTAAATCACTTCATAAATGGCTCTGTGGTTTCCTATCATAACAACAGTTTCAGCTATAGCTGCTAGGCCTTCAACATTTTTATCATCTTCCTTGCATTACTTTTCATCAAAGCTGAATCAAGGCCTGGGATGCAGGAGGACTGCCCACCCTTGTGGCCTCCCCATCCTCCCCATGCTGAGGGGCAGGGGGTCTGAAGCTCTGGCCGGCACTGCCACAGGCAGGTCATGCTGATGCAGGTTGGCCATGCTACGGGGGGGACGGACCTGTGGGGATGGACTACAGGGGTGGGGGCACAGGTTGCGGTACTCCTGCACCACTTTCAGGCTGACTGGTGAGCAGACCAGCCAGTCCAGGGGCTGGCGGGCAGGCTGAAGGTGAGAGGCAGCAGCTCGAGATTCAGGCCAGCTGAGTCACATGGGGGGGGACCTCTCCAGGGCCCCTTTTAGGCAGGGGACCAGTCTGTAACCCCTAAAGCCCCTGCCTTAATCCACACCTGTTTTTCATGATTTTCTTCTGCTTTCTTGCACTTCTCCTTTGGTTTTTTCAATAGTTTGTTGGTCTTAGCATTTAGGATTTTCCTTATAGCACTTTTTTCTTTGACGAGACATCAAGTCTCTCGGCTTACCCAATTCTTGCCCTTCGTGACTGTGAAAATTGGGACAGAGGTGGGAGATAGTAAGTGCCTATATAAGACAAAGCTCCAGATGTTTTGACTGTCCTTATAAAACTGGGACATCTGGTCACCTTACTCTGTGTTGATATTTATCAGTGACTGCTGAAACTTGAGTCACGTTGTTTCTGTACAATGCCCGTTCTTCTCCAGGGTCAGTCTGAGGTTCAGTACCTCAGATCTGTTCCTTGGTTCCAGTTGGAATTTCTCACAGTACTTTTTGTTTTCAGTTCTATCCTTAATTTGCTTTACCTGCTTTCTACTTAAAGCTGATCTTAATCTTAATCCTAATTTAGCAATGTAAACATGGCGGTCACTGGTTACATCTGTTGCTTAATGTACCCTTATGTCTTGGACAGATGATCTGAGTTCTGGGGTAATGCAGATGTGATCGATCTGATTTTTCATTTTGCCACCTGACAGATTCTGTATTTCTTTGCATGTGTCTTTGTATTTGCAAAAACTAAGTTAGAGACAAGTATGTAATTCAACTTTGTCAAAATGGCTGAATGGCTCAGGGGCCTGAGTACCAACTTTAGGGAGAGAGTTAAAAGCTGGATATAAACCCAAGCTGGCTGTGACTTCTATACTTCAAATTCACCAACTTAGTATCAAGTGTAAACTCCTCTGGCACTCTAACAGCCTAACCATGGAGTCGCAGACAGTCCTCTTGGGTACTCCAAGATATCTTATCACCTAGGCAATCTTATCTTTCTGATAGATGGTGCCTTATTGTAAAGATCATAACAATATTCAGCTTACTTCTAGTCCCAAAAGGACCAGACACTTACCTCGGGTCAAGATCTTACAAAGACAACACTTTCAGCCAATCCTGTAGTGAGCTATCCAAAGATTTATTAACCAGGAAAAAGAAATAATCTAAGAGCATTTTACAAAGTTAGAGCAGGTAAACTTACACACACAAATGAGCTACAGTCTTGGGCTCCAAAAGATGATAGAAACTGCTGTAATATGTGAGCTCCATCAGTCCTTTAGGACTAAGCCAGGCTACGCAGCTGGGCATCCCTTGCTCATGATTAGGCCCGCTCTACACTACAAAAATAGGTCAGTGTAATTACATCTCATATGTGGCACCTGCACTGAAGTACTACCAGAGCACATTTTCAGTGGTGCTGTTGCACTGTTTTAAGTGAACACAAGCCCTTAGAAATTTTGCCCTTCCAAAATCCAGGCAGCATCGAAATACAAATTCATTGTCATGACTTCTTATCCCCTCCCCCCCAGAGTTCAAGCTAATTGGCTCAGTTCCCATGCACGTCTCCTTATAAGCTTAACATCTATTTTAACAATAGTAATACACAGGTGAGTCACCGTGATTTCAGGTATGTATTTGTTAGTGTTTAGTTCATAGACTCAGAATCTAAAGGTCAGATTTGATCATATAGTCTGACCTCCTGCACTATGCAGGCTAGAGAACCTAACTCCACCCACTCCTGTAACAAACCCCTATCCTATGACTGAGTTATTAAACTCCTCATTACTGCCTGAAGAAAAAAAAAGGGGGGGGGTCAGGGCCTGGGCTCAGGGCCCCCCCCTGCCCTGCCCCAGGGGCCTGATCCAGCCTGGGGTCTCCACCCAGCCCCAGCCCGGAGCTGGCTCCTTCCCCTGCCACAGCTGGCAAGCAGCAGGCAGCCTGGAGCTGGATCCAACTCCTGCTGCTGCACTACGCGCCAGGCATGGTGAGAGACCCCAGCCCAGATCCAGCTCCTGCCGCTGCCAGCCAGCAACAGAGGGCCGGAGCCAGAGCCAGGGCAATGCAGGGCGCATGCCCCACAAACCCAGCGGCAGCAACACCCTTGGTTTCAAGACTTAAACATGCAGAGAATCCACCAGCAAGTGAGCAGTCCCCCATGCTACAGTGGAAGGTGGGGGTGGGGAGAGCAAACACACACAAAAAAAACCCTAACACCTTAAGCCCTTAAGGGCAGATTGAAAGGATAATTCCTTCCCATCCCCAAATGTGGTGATCAGTTAAACTGTGAGCATGAAAGCAAGACTCACCAGCCAGACACCCAAGAAAGAATTCTCTGCAATACCCAGAATCCATCCTCTCAAAATGTCCTATCACAGGCCATTGGCATATCTACCCCCAGTAGTCAAAGATCAGTCAGTTGCCAAAGTAGGCTGTCCCATTATACCAGGGGTCTTAAACACATGGCCCACGGGCTGCATGTGGCCCCGAAAGCTGTTTCCTGTGGCCCACAATGACACTATCATTAGCGATATTTCCAATATTGTTGTATGAAGAGGTTTCAGTAGTATAGCCCTCAGGCTAATGTCCTAGTCCTCACATGACCCTTTATTAGTCTTCATACAGCCCTCAGGGTGATTTGAGTTTGAGACCCCCTGCATTATACCATTCCCTCCATAAATTTAACCACCTCAGTTTTGGAACCAGCTACGTTTTCTACCCCCACTGCTCCCCTTGGAAGGCTATTCCAGAAGTTCACTTTTCTAATGATTAAAAATCCATTTAATTTCAAATCCAAACTTCCTGATGTCCAGTTTATATTCACTCAGACTTGCGTCCACATGGACATTGAATTTAAATAATTCCTCTCGCTCCCTGGTGTTTATCCCTGTGATGTATTTATAAAGAGCAATCATATTGTTCCTCAACCTTCTTTTAGTTTAGTTTCCACATGTCAAGCTCTTTGAATCTCCTCTCATACAGCAGCTCTTCTATTCCACAAATCATCCCTTGTAGCCCTTCTCTGCACCTGTTTCAGTTTGAATTCATCTTTTTTTAAGCATGGAGGACCAGAGCCACATGCAGTATTCCAGAGGAAATCTCACCAGAGGTGGATTACCACATAGGCCAACGGTGCCTGTGCCCAGGGGCCCGCTATAATGTGGGGGTCCCTTTGCCTTGCTGGTAGCCTGGCACTAAGAAGGGGAGCAGGGCAGGCCAGCCCAGCCCAGAGGCCGGCTCTGAGTTCCCTCCCCGCCCATGGACTGGCCAATCCACCCCCAGTGGCAGTTTAAGCCAGCCCATAGGCGGAGGTCTGCCCTTCTTGTCCTGCCCCAGGACTGGCCACTCCACTCCTGGGGAAGGGCAGGCTGGCTGCAGCCCGGACAATGGTACCACATGCTCCAGTCGACCCCATCACTCCCCAGGCCAGCTGACTGGCCAAGCTATGGCCAGCATCTAGCCCCAGCCATCCCCCACCCCCAGCGCTAGCCTGTCAGTGGGTGGGGGCAGGCCCTGCAATGAAGGGGGAACCCAGCAGCCCCTGATCCACCACTGGGTCTCACCAGCACCCCGTATAACAGTGCTAACACCTTCCTGTCTCTGCTGGAATACCTGAACTCATGAGTCCTAGGACTCCATTAATTTATTTCATGGACACTTCATATTGGTGGCTCAGTCATCCTGTGACGGACCAATAAGCACAGGTCCGTCTCTTCCTCTGTCGCTTACAACTGATGCATCCCCAGCTTATAGCAAAAAATCTTACTAGTCCTAAGTACATGACCTTGCACTTTCCACTATTAAATTTCATCCTGGTTGTATTACACCTGTTGGGACATAGGGTCCAGGCAGGAGTTGGCACAGCCTTTGCAAGCATCACAACCCTTACCCTTACTAAGTTTCTCTGCCCTAGGATAGCACAGTATGACTGACATCTTTAGGAATCTGATTTGGAACCTGGAGTAGATGATGCGTTGGTTTAATAGGGTCCCAGCTGACAAGTGATTCTTCCCACAGAGTCTGTCATAATGAGCTGAACTTCCTCTGTGCATTTATCATCACTACAACATGAGTAAACAAAAATCTCTTGCTTGACGCATTTCCCAACCATTCCTATCAGTCTGCTCGCATTGATACCCAGGACTTCAAGTCTATTGATACTGTGACAGAGTCAAACTGGCGGGTTTCTGGGGAGTACTAGAGAGTCAATATATTAGCCCCAAGCTCAGCAAGTCCCTTGTCCCCTCGGAGCTGAGCAGTGCCTACCTCAGGCTAATTGGCATACCTGAAGCTAATCCGGGCCCTGCCCAGAACTTCTTAAAAAGCCTTCCCTTCAGAGAAAGGGGATGGCTGGAGTGTGAGAGTGAGAAGAGCTACTGGAGTGTGCAAGAGGAAGCAAGGCGCATTTGGAAGACAGATTTGGAGGAGCAAGAATGCTGGTCAGAAAGAGCCCACAGGTACAAAGACCGGAGGCAGGAAAAACCCTTGCCCAAGGAAGGGTGAGAGGCAAAGAACCTTTCCAGGACTGACAGCCTGAGGGAAACAGACCCACCACTAGAGAGAGGCATGGGACCCACCAAGCTAGAGGAGGAACTTTGTCACACTATCCATTTCCCTTGTGATCTGTGCAACCTGTAATGTTTGAAACATGCTTCAAACATTCCCATATCCAACTCTGAAGTGTTTTCTTGCTGCTAGAATCAAAAAATTTTCAGAGTCCTGGCTTCCAAAAACTGGCCTTCACCAGGCACTTTCATGCAGCATGAGGAGTCGGCAGTGTTCATTTTTTATTGGAATGGTAGATTGATTCCAGCTCCATAACCACTGAGGCATTTTTATAAGGTGGGGTGATTAGTCTTGCACTCAGCCCTCCTGCCTTTATCTGGGCTGACAGACACATCGAAGTGCAGCGAATAGAGTGAGTTGTTCCTAACCATTTTAAATAATGGATTTTAAATTTAAATTGGGTAGCAGAGGAGTAATGGGAGTGACAAGTGAATAAGTTAATAGGAGCATAATATTAAGAAGAAACAGACTTGGTGAGTAGGAAAGAGAATGGAAAGATGTGCATGGAAGACAGAAAGAATGAGACCAGTCATGGAGGGACAGTGATGGAAAAGAGTCAGAGGAGCTCGGGGGAAAAAAAGAAAAAAAAATAAACCAACCAATCTGCAGACAGAAAAGAACATTCACAGTCCAACATATAAAATGTAGTCTGCTGCCATCGCTGATGTTTTTGAGTCCTGAAAATGCCTCTTCTCCCTTCCCCTGTTGTGGGAAAATCATCTGCTTTTTCACAGAGGTGGGTTCCACCCCAGAAGTTCCTGCTCTGTTTCCCCTTTTCCATGTATTATGGACCCTGACATTCCTGGAGAAGAAGGATTTCCCACGGATGTGGCTCTCCTCAGTCTCACAATTCTACTTGCAAAAATCAGAAGACTATAGGCCCAGGATGCTGTTTGCATGAACAGTCACCCATTCTGTGTCTAGACATCTCTTGTGAGCACTTGACAAGTGAACTCTTTGCCTCAGACACAATTTAAGTGTCAAGTTGAAAAATGAGATGAGGAAGCTTCATTGATGTACCAGAGTCTGGTCCATCAGTGCAATTAAAAACTTACTGGAAAACAAAAACAGTATGGGAAGGGAGAGAGAGATGCCATCTGTGTCGCCGACCATCACATACAAAGGAAGCAGGAATTCTGAGGCAAATAGTCTAATTGCAGACTGGAACGAACTAGAAAGAATATGGAATGAGAGTATGTAACTACTGAGGAAACTTTTTAACTGAGAGAAGCCATATTAGACATCAGAATACAGACAGCCCTGTCCTGAGAATACTTGAATGACATCTTAGATCTTCAAGATGCTTAACATATGAATAAAATATTTAATATAAACATTGATATCAGAAATGAATAATTCTACAAACACAAAAAAAAAGAAATGGAGCCCCATATAGCAGTGCAGAGTAACATCAATATCAAATTTAGCAGTATACAAAAAATGATGTACAAACTACAAAAAAAGTTATTCTTTTGATGACTCATGGAGGCTTTTATTATCTATACCTTTGAATACTTTAGTGAGGCAACTAACACACAATAGTAAGATCTGAGAAAGAGAAATCAAGTCAATATATAAATCTGGCAAACTCATAAATACCAAAATCTTTAACTATTGAATAAGAAGAAAAAAAGGTCATTTATACTCTTCACTGTTTTTTTAAGGAGACTGTATGCTTACAGATAGCTATCAGGTATTCTGTTACCCCTTTCATGCTCCTCTTCACCATATTCCTTCACTTTTTTCCTCTTACAACATGGGAGTGTGGCCCAAGTGAGCACTGACTGTGGGATTTGCCTTTCAAAGTCTGTTAAGCACTATGTGGTAATGATTAAATAAGTCTGTAAGAAAAAAAGTATTTATCCTGGAGCTTCTGAATTTGTAGTTATCAATGGGTGCATAAGGCACATACACATGAGAAAATTCCCTCGTTCTCTGCCTCAAGAGCTTGGCTTAAATTTTCAGAAGTAATTAACAATTTTTGTGCCTGATTTGAGATACCATAGAATGGTCCAGTTTCTTGGAACTGATGAGCACCCATCCTCTGAAAACAATCAAGCCCGTTTACAAATATAAACACTCTGAATACTCTGAAGCTGAGACACCCAGAAATCACTTGTTCCTTTTTAAATATGTGAAAAAAGGTATAAATATTTTCACATGAAAGGCTGATAAAATTGCCACATTCAGTTTAAATATACTGGATCCAAGAGTCTCCCTTTTGCTTCTCCCATTCTATGCTGCCTGTCAACATTCAACAAAATAAACTGAGAAATATGAAGTATTTTCTTTTCTTGCTTTGTACTCTATATAGTAAAAGCTGTCCTAAGGACCAACTACAATCAGATTTTAAGTGACCACTTTAGTATTCCAAAAGGCTAAAGCAGTGGTTCTCGACATGGCATGTTATGACTCTATGGGATACACCAGACTACTCCCCCACAGACCAAATCCAACCTTCTCTCCAGTTCTCTGTGTCACACTTACTGCTGTGTAGCAACACAGCAATGTGTCCCAACACAATGCTTGAAAACCATTGGGTTAAAGCATAACTGTGTTTTGACTGCTGGTTACAACCCTCCCCTATGGAACGAGCAACTTTTGCTGATCACTTAAGTGGCTGCTCTCTTATCTGTCTAAATCAACTTAATAGTAGTCATTCATTTGTATTCTGGATCTGCAATTACAGTTACTTCAGCATTCCCCTATACTTAATACAATGATAAGTTGAACTCTGCAAAATATTTAGGTAACAGTTCTTTAGTTATTGCAAGAAACTTGCAAAGATAAGGTTTGTCACTATATTAGTTGTTGAAAATCAGAACGTATAGGTTCACCTATTGTTCCCATAAGTTTGTAATGCTAGACGTTGCCACTTCAAGACCTGAAAGATTTCAAGGCAGGCCTGGGAGCCTCAAGACTCAAACAGCTCCTGATTTGCCAAAAGGCAAACTCAGTAAAGCAGCAAATGGAACAAGTCTAGAATGTCTTTAAATATTAGCCACATCTTCACAAATAGCACCACTCGCAAGACAGACAAGTGAAGCATCAATAAACCAGTTAATCCTGAAATCTTTATCTGAGTTGTATTCATTATATATTCACAGCTTTTTCTAAACTTAGATCAAGAACCAGTCATAATCCATTTGATACCCTGAATCTGAAGCCTGGCAGTGGAAGAGGAAAATCTTACAAGCAGAACCTTTCTTCCTTTGTTGCATACATTTTTTCATTTAACATGATTTGCAGATTGCTCAAAAAGATGCCAAAATGCTAAAACGAGGCAGTTCGTCTTTGTCCTATTCTTAAAACATTATGGATCAGAGCTTCATCTTATCCCCACACTTTACGTACATGTAGGGATGAAATGAATCTTAACGTAAAGTCAGCAGCAGTTAATTCCTGGAGAAACACCCATTAAATGGAGCTTTATATGAAAACCCTATATCTAAATGTCATGCATGTGCATTGTGGCTTTGGTTTTTAAGTTCCTGTCCTCCTGGGTTACGGGGGGGGGGGGGACACTTGCAAGAAATTAAAGTGTCAGGTTTTTTTTTTTTTATATTTTTAAATATCATTTTTAAGTCAATCTCATGTTTAGGGGTAGGGCTGTGTCCTGCTTTTTGAGTGCTTGTGACTGTCAATAGTGCTCTCTTCAAAGCTAATGCAGTTCTCCTTTAGTTTAAGCAATGGAAGCTTGGAATTTAGTTTTGAAGGTCCCCTATTTAACACTCTTAACCCCAGAATGTGCGATGCAAGTGAAAGCAGCCAGCCAAGATAAGCTCATCTCTGGAATACATGCCTTTGACCATAGGAGGAGGCGGCCGGGTGCAGATTGGTCAGCTCCTGAACACAAATTTTTTGTTACTGCCTATATAGAAGGGAGCAAAACATGTTGCTGAATTGTTTAAAGACCAGAGCTTTGGCATTATTTGGTATAAGCAGTACAGATGATACCAGTGCACTTTATAACTTGGTCAGGGTACTACCATATGATCCTTTTTTGAAGCATAGATGGGTCCTTTGTCTTCAGCATCTGATTTTCAGTTAACACACCTCAGGATTTCTCCCCCTGAAACACACACTAATATTTTAGATGAAAACTATTTGATGTTATTTTGGTTTTACTTGCAATCATAGCTTTTATCATCATATTTTGAAATGTTTTAAAAGCATACATTGTAGGGTGCGAAAAACAATGTTAGTTTGTTCCTTTTATTTCTTTACTTAATTTATTTCTATTGTACACACACAGCATGCCCATTCTAAGCTCTGAGTACCCTTAACACTCATTTTAAAAATATACAACATAACAGTGTGCAATCAGACTCTCAATCATAGTAAAATCTCAAGCCCTTCAACAACAAAAACCTAGCATTGGTCCCGCTACACAGTTTCACAAATCACCTTTTAATTCTTGCAACATGAGACAAGATCGCCTCAGCATTGGACTCAGCAAGCAGTACTTCATAGCTATCAAAAGCCAGACATATTTCCACTACAGAAAATATTGCCAAGAAAGGTACCTTTCACTTATGTGTCCATTTACTACTGTTTAATCAGCTGACTGGGCTGTACAAATAATATGTCTAGATTAGGGTTAGCTAAATTTACAGAATTCTCCCTATGTCTAGTTTGGTTTTTTTTTTAAGTTACCTCAAGGCTTTGTCCAGTTCAACGCTGAATTCTTTTGAGCAAACATTGTCTCACTATAAGCCTGATCCAAAGCCTGTTAAAGTCAAGGGAAATTTCCATTTACTGTATAGTCATCGGATTGCATTCTATGTGTTTGAACAGTACCTTGTTCAACTTGCAGGCACTACTATTATTATTTTATTATTTCTTTACTGCATGAATATTCATATTTTTATGTTCTGCTGTCCCTATGAGCCACAGAAATAATAGGAAAAAAAGTTAACATGTTCAACTAGAATTTTATAGCCCATTAAACAGATGCAATAGCTATTGCTGATGGCAGGCTTTTCATTGGGTCTCAGCTGATGTCAGACTAACAGGTTCAGAACACACGCAGAATTAAAGACTGTCATTCAAATCTCCTTTCCAGATTTTCTTCCTTGGGAAGTCTATTCACTCTCTGTGGGATGTGTTAACTATTTCCTTGTATTTAAAGTTAGACAGCTGCATTGTTTTGCTTCACAAAAGTCACTTACATTAAAAAGTTAATGAACAAAATAGAAATATTTCTGGATACATTTGAAAGTGGATTTTAAACACTGAATTTGCAGCCACTCACTAGCAATTAAAATATGGATATCACTTCATAGTAGACAGTGGCTAGAGATCTACATTGAGTTTAGTGGAATTCTACGTCTGAAGTTGCACATACATGTAAAAACAAAGAAGTCCTGTGGCACCTTAAAGACTAACAAATTTCTTTTGGCATAAGCTTTCATAGGCTGCAGCCCACTTCGTCAGATGCATGAAGTGGAAACTACAATTAGGAGGTATATCTATACTTGCAAGAGTAACAAACATTACAATGTGAGGGCAAGTGCTAACACAATCACTTCCATTAAGGCAGATGAGGCTTATTCACAACAGTGATTAGAAGGTAAGAATGTGCAAACAGGAACAATTACTTTTTGTAATGAGATAACCATTCCAAGTCCCTATTCAGATCCAGCCTGATTTTGTCAAGTTTGCAGATGAGTTCCAGTTCTGTGGTTTCATGCTGAAGTCTGTTTCTGACGTTCTTTTGATGACGTATGGCAACACTTTCAAGTCTGCTACAGTCTCCCTGGACACTGTGAAGTGCTCTCCTACCAGTTTATGAATGTTACCATTTTTGATATCAGATGTGTGTCCATTTATTCTTTTGCACAGGGACAGTTTCCTGCTTAAGAAACTTCCTGAAGCAGGACAGGAACAAGTCTATACAGACACACCCCAAGAGCCTTGACCAGGGGTATTCTATCTGCTACCCAAAATCCACAAATCTGGGAAGCCTGGATGCCTCATGATGACACAGCACACCTGTTAGCCAAACTTTGTGACTTTGTCCTCACCAACAACTAGTTTGGATCTGGAGACAATCTATATCTTCAAGTCAGTGGCAAGGCTATGGGTACCTGCATAGCCCCACAGTATGCCAACATTTTTATGGCTGACTTAAAACTTCGCTTCCTCAAATCTCGCCCTCAAGTACCTCTCCTTTACCTATGCTACACTGATAACATTGTCATTATTTGGGCCCGTGGGAAAGAGTCTCGTGAAGAATTCCACTGGAATTTCAACCCCACCATCAACCTCAGGCTGGTCCAGTCCACACAAGAAATCCACTTACGGGACACTACAATACAAACAAGGGATGGTCATATTAACATCAGCCTATCCTGAAACTAATCAATCGCAATACATACCTTTATGCCTCCAACTTCCAACCTGGCCATGTTATATCCATCATCTACAGTCCTCTATTATGGTACATTGATAATAAAATATATTGTATATTTCATTGCATTAAATATAGAAATTTAATTCTATATCATGCCCTGTATTAGAACTCTGAGCTGTATTACAAATTTAAAAAAAAAATTATTCCAGAGCTGCTTGAAACTTAGCTTAAAAAATGGAAATTATTATTTTCAGTTACCTAAGGCTTCCTTTAAAGCACACTAGAAAAATACATCTGTTCTAGACACTTGAGACTACTCAGCAGTCTAGTGAGTCAGCCTGTAGCATTCAGCAATATAAAATCAACATGCTGCAACCATTCTGTTGTGCCACACTGCATGCCCAAAAGAAAAACAACAAAAAAGGACATAATTATGTGAAAGCAGATGATTCAGCTTGACAATGGACAGGAAGATTTAGAGGTATTGGGTTGTTTTGTTTTGTTTCTTTAAATCCTTCCTATCTTCCTGTTCAATGTACTCTGTGTGAAAGACAGAATTGAGAAAGCCCATGATGGAGAAATTATAGGAACAAAGGAAAACAGACAGCTGTCTTAAGGTAACACTGTTCATTTCACAGTTTCTTAGCACAATCTGGTTTTATATATATAGACATCCAACAGCGGGCCAAGAACATGAAGAGCTGGACAGCACCTGGCCCGGACATGATCCACACCTACTGGCTAAAGAAACTAACAGCAGTGCATGAGCGCCTAGCAGCACAGATGAACCAGCTGCTAGCAGCAGGCTCCCACCCAGACTGGCTAACACAAGGAAGGACAGTGCTGATCATGAAAGACCCCCACAAGGGAACAGCACCATCCAACTACTGGCCAATAACCTGCCTTCCCACAACATGGAAAGTCCTATCAGGCATCATAGCCGCCAAGCTACAGGACCACATGGGCCAGTACCTGAGCACAGCTCAGAAGGGCATTGGGAACAACACCAGAGGCTCAAAACACCAGCTGCTCATAGATAGAGCAGTCGCCCAAGACTCCAGGTCTAGACAGACCAATCTGAGCACAGCCTGGATTGACTACAGGAAAGCCTACGACTCAATGCCGCACACATGGATCTGTGAATGTCTGGCACTATACAAAGTCAACAGGACACTAAGGACCTTCCTCAAGAACTCAATGGGACTGTGGAAGACAACACTGGAAGTCAACTCAAGACAGCTTGCACAAGTGGCCATCAAGTGCGGCATATACCAAGGTGATGCGCTGTCCCTGCTGCTGTTCTGCATTGGTTTGAACCCCCTCAGCCAGATAATCAAAAGGACTGGATATGGATACAAGTTCAAGAGTGGAACTACCATCAGCCACCTCCTCTACATGGATGACATCAAGCTGTATGCTAAGAATGAACGAGACATCGACTCGCTAATCCACCTGACTCGGATCTACAGTGAGGATATTGGGATGTCATTCGGACTGGAGAAGTGTGGCCGGATGGTAGTAAAGAGAGGAAAGGTAGCCAAGACTGATGGGGTGGAACTACCAGGAGGCCACATAGCAGACATACAGACCAGCTACAAGTATCTTGGCATCCCACAGTCACATGGGAACCACAATGAGGAGGCAAGGAAGACAGCAACATCCAAGTACCACCAAAGGATAAGACAGGTCCTGAAGAGCCAGCTCAATGGGAAGAACAAGATCCACACCATCAACAGGTACGCCCTGCCAGTCATCAGATACCCTGCCGGTATAGTGAGCTGGCCAAAGGAGGACACGGAGGCTGCCAATGTGAAGACCCGGAAGCTCCTCACAATGTACGGAGGTTTCCACCCCAAGTCCAACACCCAGAGACTGTACGCCAGCCGGAAAGAAGGCGGGCGGGGTTTGGTGAGTGTCAAAGCCACTGTCCTGGATGAAACCCAGAGCATCCAGGAGTACATCAGTAAGATGGCACCCAAAGATGAGCTGCTGAGAGAATGCCTGAGGCAGCAGCAGACATGGGAGGAAGATCAAGCAGAAGAAGTGCCATGGCAAGACAAGACCCTGCATGGGATGTACCAT